>JAINUT010002008.1:0-462268 GCA_020205555.1 Panax stipuleanatus
TTGGTTAGCTTGGATTTTTAATGAATCACTTTTTAGTCTACAGTATGTTTTTTACTGTCTTTAACAAATTTATTATTTCATGATCCTTTTGTTGATTCCCCTAATTTAATCTGGGATTGCAGCTCATATTTATGAAGAGGGGAGGAGAGCTCATTTATGCAGGTCCACTTGGCCCAAGGTCTTACAAACTCATTGAGTATTTTGAGGTTGGGTTCTATATATTTGTAAATTACTTAAACTTGTGTATTTATCTTATGATTTCATCTGATTGTTGGCTATATTTGTTTTCGTGTAATCCTCACTGCTTTAGTATGTATCTCTAATTGTAGGCAATAGAGGGAGTGCCAAAGATCGGACCTGGCCATAATCCTGCTACATGGATGTTAGAAGTCACTTCATCAGCAGAAGAAAATCGTCTTGGTGTGGACTTTGCGGAACTTTACAGAAGATCAAATTTATATCAGTATGTGCTTCTTCTGCAGAATCCTAGTCGTTGATTTTGCATATTTTTTAGTATCCAATAAATTTTCTGTTTCCTAATTTATTTGTTTTTCTGTCTCAGACGTAACATAGAGTTGGTTGAAAGGCTGAATAAATTAAATAGTAATGCAAAAGAGTTGAACTTTCCAACCAAGTATTCTCAGTCATACTATGATCAGTTTCTAGCTTGTCTTTGGAAGCAAAACCTCTCTTATTGGCGAAATCCACAATACACTGCAGTCCGCTTTTTTTACACTCTCATCATCTCATTGATGCTTGGAACGATCTGTTGGAGATTTGGTTCGAAAAGGTCTTTATTTATCACTTGTTTGTTATGTTACCATACTTTTTTTTATGTTTATTTTTGTTACTATACTTGATTAATCCCTATTCATAAGTTTTCCTCCAATTCTATCCATATGATTAATACTTCATTATTCTTTCATTCTTGCTTATAGGGAGGACCAGCAGGATGTATTTAATGCCATGGGTTCCATGTATATAGCAGTGCAATTTGTTGGTATTACCAACGCCACTGCCGTTCAACCAGTTGTTTCTGTTGAAAGATTTGTTTCATACAGGGAGAGAGCTGCAGGGATGTATTCAGCTCTACCATTTGCATTTTCTCAGGTGTGGGTTCCGGTATTCCTTTCCATTATAGTATTAAATTTGTTTGCTCAAAACTCATTTTTTTTTCTGTGCTTGCTTACAAATGCTCTATCTTTCCTCTGCAGGTTGTAGTTGAGTTCCCATATGTGCTAGGGCAGGCACTCATATACAGCACAATATTCTACTCCATGGCCTCGTTTGAGTGGACTGCATTGAAGTTTATTTGGTACATGTCTTTTATGTATTTCACCATGCTATACTTCACCTTTTATGGAATGATGACAACTGCAGTCACGCCGAATCACAATGTAGCTTCTATTATTGCTGCTCCTTTTTATATGCTTTGGAACCTCTTCAGTGGATTTTTGATCCCTCACAAGGTAAGGACTAATACTATCTGCGCCTATAATTTCAAAATTCAAGTCACCAACGTTCTGCATTATTACTGAAAATCAATGTTCCATATGGAAATAGCATGCCCAAACCGTGTTCAATATAAGATGGCTTCAAACAAGACGTGCCCAACGTATATATGAAACTGTCAAAGTATTTCTTAGAAGACCTTCCCCTTCCGTTTTCCTCTCAAATCATACATTGAAAATGTTTGCATGAAACAACCCAGGTCAAATTTCGAGTCCGGAACAAATCTCAGGTCAAATTCCAAGTCCGAACTTGAAGGTACTATAACCGATCACACACATGGTGTCAAATCCCGACAAATAAGGCCTTAAACCACTAGCCCAATAGTATATTATTGGATCTGCTTAGCCCACCACAGGCTCTGCCAAAAGGTCATGACTTAAAGGTATTATTGTTAGTAACTTAATTCCTTATATACAGACAAATTTTTTCCGGACTGGGGTGTTACACTGCTACCACATGAAAATTGAGAATTTCGATGTGTTCATTTTATAGCTTCCAAGTTTTCGCTGTTCATGCTATTGTTGAGTTTTTTTTGTGTGCGCACCTTCTTTACAGAGAATACCTATATGGTGGAGATGGTATTACTGGGCAAACCCTATAGCTTGGACTCTATATGGCCTTGTGGTTTCTCAATATGGTGATAGCAATGATCTTGTGAAGCTATCTGATGGAGTAACTTTGGTGCCCATGAAGCTGTTAGTCAAGAATGTGTTTGGTTTTAGGCAAGATTTCCTGGGCGTAGCTGGCCTTATGGTAATCGGTTTCTGCTTGCTATTCGCGGTGATTTTTGCATACGCAATCAAATCCTTCAACTTCCAAAAGAGATGAAAATGTTCTTGAAGAGAGATGCATCAACAACAGGTATATGATACACTTGATCAGTTCCATATAGAAGACTTAAATCTTATGAAATCTGTATATAATTTGTTAATCACAAAGAGTCAAATATGATTGAAGACTACAAGCTATATATTCTTTTACACCTGAGTCCTGAGATAATAATCCACACTGTTAAATTTTGTAAAGACATCAGATTTTGCTGTACTATTGAGGAGTACTCGAGGTGAGTTGATATATAAACTAAATAATGTACGTACGTACGTACTTCTTTGATACTATTTAAATTTGGAGTGTATTGCGAAATAATAATTACGACGTACGAAATAGGCAAGAATTAAAATTGGTTTTACCCCAATTTAATAGTATCTTATTATCACGACTCGGTCGCAATTCAAATTCGTTATATATTTCTCGAATTTCCCTTATATTTGTAGGTTCAGAAAAAGTTTTCAATGCATTAATCAAGAATGTAGACAAGTGAATTTCCCAAGAAATCCTATAAGCAAATAACAATGGATATATAATATTTGTTAAATCTTTGATGTTGTTTATCTACTGTAAGTGTAATGTATAAATATACTTTTGCAGTGTAGTGCAACTGATCACTAAACATAAAAGCGAATTCAACAGTTAAATAAATTACTTTAAATAGGAAATCAACATGTGCATACCAATAGCAAGATCTTAACTTTAAATAATTCCTAGCAAATAATATTATTGCTAAAATAAGATAAATAATGATATTATCATTATGAAAGATACTAATGGTATTTTACAATTTCATGAGGCTATACAAGTTTTTAAGAATATTAATACCAAAATATAACAAGCCAAATACCGAAGGTATTTTAGTTTATCCCGAGTTAATTCAGTAGTCCAAATTTTGATAACTTGGTAATTCAAAAGTTTTTTATTATTATATTTTTTATTTTTCACCTTTCTGATCATAAATTTTGATATTCTCAAAAGCTTACTCAACAATTCAAAAATTATTTTTTTTTCAAAATTTTTTAATACACATTTACTATTAAAGATACAACGATAATATTTTGTATTAGTTTTTGAATCATAAATCTAATTATTATAATTTATCTCATTTAGTTTATTCTAATTCATTACAAATAGGAGTATCTGTTAAGGTAACACGTGATAATAAAGTCTCACATTGAAATATCAGGAGAAAAATTAATATAAACCTAATAAATTAACATTTTGAGTCAAGATCTGATTTCAGATTCCCATTTATCTGATGTTATCTTTAAGCCTATCCGTGCTTTGCATATGAAATAAGCAAATGAGAGAACATAAATCAATATTGGTAAACAATCAAAAAAAGATGGTTAGCTCCCTTCAGCCGCTTTAGGTTTAGGGTCATTTACAGTAATATACAACAATTAGAAAGTAATTACAGCATTAGTGCATCCACAAAATAATTACAAAAATGAGACAATAAATTCAAACCATTCAATTTCACATTAATAAAGAATCCTAAAATCAAGAAGAAAATAACTGCCATAATTAATAATTCAAATTCAAATATTTGGGATCTAACAACAAAAACAAATCTATAATTCAAAATTCAAATCAAAAGGAGGAAAAATAAAAAATTATTTTTTCGTCATCTTCCTTCCTCGTCATCTTCCTTCTCCGCTGCCGTGCCCGGAGTTTTCGTAAGGAACTGACCGAAACGGAACAAACTCAATCATCAATAAAAGTCAGGCAAGGCCTTACTCATCTCTTCTTCATCAACTACCTCTGCTATCTGACCGAACGTCATGCAAGGCAAAATTGTTGTCATTATAGCTGCAAATATATGAATTCAAACTGGGAAACAACATTTTTTTTGTAACCAATATAATATTAATCTAAAAAAAGATTCAAACAAGTTACTCGAAAAACCAATAGATTTGTTTCTTTACCATTTGTTTGATCTACATGGCAATCAAATAATCCGGTCGATCAGGGGTTTCCAATCGGCGCAGGAAAGTTGCTAACATTTGGTGGTTGATATGGTGATGAGCCCATAGGTAGGCCGAAAACTGGTACCTCCACATCCTCTTCTGTGCCGTCAATTCTAGCCATTTTGACCACACTTTAATTTCTCTGAAGATGAACGAACAAGTTGTGTATGTGCTACTACAAAGGCTTCCTAGTACCCTTATATTGTACTTATTCTACCAACCCTCCTCCCAAATTACAAAGCTATCGTCTTTCCTGATCTGATAGGTGGCATTGGAGAAAAATTGCGTTCCATTGCAGCTCTGATTTTTTTTTGACTATTTAGTTACCCACAAAAACTAAAATGGTTACCTTTGTATGAAGGTTTGGCTACCAACTGCATCATATTCAAAATAAATTGGTAACTTAATAAAACTGAATTGGTTACTTTGGTCTCAAGGTTTGACAACCAACTGCATGAAGGTTTGGCTACCAACTGCATCACATTCAAAATAAATTGGTAACCTAATAAAACTGAATTGGTTACCCTGGTATGAAAGTTTGACTACCAACTGCACTATGAAAAAACTGCAGGTATGGAGGTGGATTGGTTACCTTTGTATGAAGGTTTGGTTACCTTGGTATGAAGGTTTGGTTACCAACTGCACTATGAAAGTAACCTAATAAAATTGAATTGATAACCTAATAAAACTGAATTGGTTACCTTGGTATGATGGTTTGGTTACCTTGATATGAATGTTTGGTTACTTTGGTATGAAAGTTTGGTTACTAACTGCACTATGAAGGTAACCTAATAAAACTGAATTGTTTATCTTGGTATGAAGGTTTGGCTACCAACTGCATGAAGGTTTGGCTACCGACTGCATCACATTCAAAATAAATTGGTAACCTAATAAAACTGAATTGGTTACCTTTGTACGAAGGTTTGGTTACCAACTGCACTACGAAAAAACTGCAGGTGTGAGGTGGATTGGTTACTTTGGTATGAAGGTTTGGTTACCTTGGTATGAATGTTTGGTTACCTTGATATGAAGGTTTGGTTACATTGGTATGAAAGTTTGGTTACCAACTGCACTATGAAAAAACCACCAAGCATGACATAGTCTGACCAAGTATATGAAGCACATGCCTTTATCAGATCCATTATTACGAAGCTAGACTCCATATGGTGGGAGACAGCTGGTCTAGTCCGAATGATAACTTGAAATGAATCAATTCGTCAAAAACACAAAGGATGGAATGCTATTATATATCACTATATACTTTAAAAGTAATTTTTTTGATCAATCTGATCTTTAGGATAGAGATTGAGATAGAATCTCCAACAAGTGGAGATCTAATGCCAAAGAAGATTTGCCCAAAAAGGGGATGAAGGGAGTCTGAACAAGACACCCGAATGCCAAGGGAGATTTGCCCAGTAAATGGACTGAAGTTTCTACTTGAAGAAATTTTCAACTGAAGATTTCCCAGCAGCAGAGACGTAAACTCAACCAGTTAGAACTGCGAAGTAGTTCTTCCTGACAGATTGAAGTGATGCCCGCAGACAAAGAGCTGTGTAGAGTCCAATTAGACCTGAAATTGCTGATAGTAGAAGAGCCCTCTTGAATGATAGAGAATGGGGAGAGAGAGATAGAGATAGAGAATGACTTCACTATATCACCTGTTCATCATGCAGTTGATAGAGAGAGATAATGGTGAGAGAGAGAGATAGAGAATGGCGATTAACCCATCTAAATTAAAGGGATAATAAATATATTAATTTTGTAAATAAACTATCAAAAATGTATTATTTTTGTAAATATTTTCTGGATGCACCATTATTGTAATTATTTCTAAAAATGTACTAAAATATGTAATTAATCCTTAGTTTTATATTTGAAAGTAACTGCTTGACGGGTTGGGCACTTGGGCTTAAACAAATCTCCATAAATGTACTCCAAAATCATTGGCTTATGGGTCTTCCAGATATCAGAATCAGACAATCATATTACTGTCGAAAAGATTTTTATTACGATAAATATATGTCAATTTTTGTTACAAATAAATAAATATTAATTAATTATTCAAATATTTTATTAAATTATAATAGGGGAATGATTCATAATATGTATTTTGTTACAAATCAAAAATAGACATATATTATCTCTATCATTTAATATAAAAATCAACCGTCAAAATTAATTCATGTACGATACTAATAGTAGCGGATGATTCTGTTGCGGACGTAACTCGTTATCCGCTATTAATATTAACGAACGTGAATTAATTTGTGTCGTTGATTCTTAAATCATCTCCAACAGCCTCTTCAATTACTTTGCGATACTCAAATAGATAGTCACATCAGAAAAATCATCTCCAACAGCCTATTCAACCATAGGGGCTGTTTGATTAGCACTGAATGACTGAATAGCTGACCGATTCAGTCATTCAGTGCGTTTGTTTTGGGAAAAAAATCGGACGATTTGGACTGAATGGTTTAGTCTATTTTTTTGGCTGAATGAGTTTATTTATTTACAATATTAACTATTATATTAAGTAATATTAAATAAATTTACAATAATTTTTTGAATTTTTTTAGAGGGATAAAATAATAAAAATATGTTATTCAGATGGTTCAGACATGTCAATTATCAAACAACTTTTTTTATTCAGATTCAGATTAATTCAATTTTTATCAACACCCCTTAGTCATCAAATCTGCAACCTCCTCCTCACTCTTCAAATCTGCTACCTTCTTTCCTCACTCTTCAAATCTACAACTTCCTTCTCACTCTTCAAATCTACAATTAAAGGTTAAAAACATTTAGTAGGCTTGATGGATTTGATGTACATATCATTAAATTGAAGAGACTGATGAAACACAAAATATGAAAGTAGCAAATATTGCTCTTCAAATTGCCATATAGGTCAACAAACTTCAATTTGAAGAGTTTTTTTTGTTATTATTCTTGGAGATGCTCTTATATTAAATGATAGAGATAATATATGTCCATTTTTAATTCATAGTAAATTATTAACCTTTATAATATATGTCATTACATTTATTTACACCAAAAATTGACATTTTTATCATGAATGATTTCTAAATCCCATAAGTTGTTTATTTTTATTTTATTTTATCTCTCACCCTCACGTTATGGTACATGTGTTACAGTGTTAGCGAGTCGACTATTAATTAAAGGGATGTTTGAAAAAAATTGAATCAATCTGAATGAACTCAATCTGAATATGAATCTGAATAAAAAAATTATTTGATAATTAACATGTCTGAAATATCTGAATAACATAATTTTATTATTTTACCCCTCTGAAAAACTGTCAAAGTTGTTGTAAATTTATTTAATATTACTTAATATAATAGTTAATATATTTTTTAATTTTAAATTTTAAATTTTAATTTTTTTTAATTTTTTTACTTTATTCAGCTGCTCATTCAGCCATTCAGCCAAAAAAATCTGACTTAACGATTTAGCTCAATCATCTGACCGATTCAGCCATTAAGACGATTTTTTTTCAAAACAAACGCACTTAATGGCTGACCGATTCAGTCATTCAGATGTATTCAGTCATAAACAAACAGCCCCTAAGATAATTACATTTGGGCACGAGTAAAATACTACTCCCCTCCCCATCTATTAATTATATTAAATTGCAGTACATAACACCGTTGCATGACACTTGTCATTCCCAAATTGCAACACATGTCCTACCTAATTAATGTGCTCATCCATTACTAATTTAATTATTATCTCCTAAAATCACTACTTTTTAAATCCCAAATTAATATTTTGAATTTATAATCCCCTAAATCACTACAAATTTAAACTGTTTTGATAATGTCAACTGTTTTATATTATCCTTTCTAATTTTATATTTAAAATTTTGAAAAGTATATATAATCTATTAAATCTATCTGTCTATTAAATATACTAAATTACAGTACATCATTACATGACACTTGTTATTCTCAAATTACAACATATGTCTTATAAAATTAATGTGTTCATCCATTACTAATTTAATTATTAATTTTTCTCAATTGGGAATACTATGTTATTACATCTATTTTAAAATCAAATTTATCTTCCATTTGTACATGGATGGCTCTTTGATGTTCAATTACTCTATTTTATTAATAACATTGAGGCATGGATGTTGTGATGTTGTATCTCTATGAAATGAGAATCAATTTGAAGATATATATGTATTTTTAATTTTTAATCCCAATTTGAAGATATATATGTATTTTTAATTTTTAATCCCACAAATCACATTGGCTAAAGATATATATGTATTTTGAATTTTTAATCCCATAAATCGCTACAACTGTTTAGATAATGTCAACTAATCTGATATTATCCTTTATAATTTATTTATCATCTCCTAAAATCATAACTCAATATATATTATCATTACAGGGTTATTTTTTCCTATAAATACCAGCTCGAGTTTCAACAGCTCATGCTACAAAGGATTTTTTTTAAAACTTATAAGTTGATTTTTTTTCTTTTTTTCCTCGCTATACTTTATTTTTTATGTTTGTACTAAATTGGGCATGTAAAATGGTGAAGGCTGCTATGCAAAAATTTACAACAAAAATAGTGAATATGATGAAAGCAGAGAGGTTATATGAGACTCAAGGTGGTCCAATAATTATGTCTCAGGTAATCAAGTAGCCAAGTTCATCAGTTTTGTAAAATTTCATTGGTTTTCTCTCTATTAGCTCATTGAGCCCAAGATAAATTTTTCTGCTAATCTATAGTCATCCATTACATTCTACAATAAGAAAGGATATTTAAGTGTATCTTTCTGCATATATAAATGTGACAGATTGAGAATGAATATGGACCCATGGAGTATGAACTTTGGTCAAGCTTATACAAAATGGGCAGCCCAGATGGCAGTGGGTCTAGACACTAAAGTTCCGTGGGTCATGTGAAAGCAAGATGATGCCAAATATTATAGTAGCAGAATTTGAAAATATGCACATAATAGTATAATACTAATGAATCAAGTATGAAGTATAATATTTGAAATGTATGCCAGTTTCCATCTGTTATACTTCTTATTCAATTTGAAATTAATTATTTCTTGAATACCTATTTACATAATTCGCTTATAATATACACTATTTTATTCCTCAAATTGCAAAAAAAAGGGAGTTGTCAAAAAACTTTACTTTTAGTTATGAATATTTTCAAATTACTATATCATTTACATGATACTAAATATTTCACATTAATTTAATACGTCATCATTAGAATTTAAAAGTCAAATTATATCTTTAATTTTAAAACAAAAAATTTGTGCATTTGTGAATTAACCAAATTATATTAAATCAGTTATATCTTTAAAAAGGCATATCAAATCGATATCTTGCAAAAGTGAAACAATTATTTTAATAAATATGGGGCTTAGAGATATCATATGTATTATATTATAGCACATACATTAGATAACTTTAAATAAAGTTACTCAAATGCCTCCATTAAGTCCGCATACTCGCCCTGATCTTTTAACCATTAAAACAAATATAAATTAATAAAAAAAGACAAACTTTGTAAGTTTAAATATTTACAGTAGTCGTGTATACAATCATTTATAACAATATTAAAACAAGTAACAGAATAAATAAAAATTGACAGATACAAAATACTTAGAGTTTTTTTTCTAATGTATTCATAATTATTTTATTAATTAATATACAGTAAATTCACGTACATATATAATTTTGTAGATTGAGTATGATAAAATTAAAGGAAATTATTTTTACAAAACAAGTGGAGTATTATTATTTTAATAAAACGGTATAAGCATGTCAATTTTTAAAACAAATTATTAAATCAAAAACTATCCATACCGTACATGAAAAACAGAGTTGGTAAATGAAAGCTGGAACTCCATTCTTGGAGGAACTCCATTCTTGGAGGAACTCCATTCTAATACACTCACTCCTCCTAATTTTCGAATTTCAAAGAGTGAAAGTGGAGAGATTTTTTTCTGCTCAAGGAACTCCATGACCCGCTCGGAAGATTAATTTTGCACAAAATAATGTATTTTTACAACTTTTATTTTTCTATCAAATCCCTAATTTTAACGAGAAACCTGAGTTTTTTCCTTTCAATTTTACCTTGATATATGTAATTACGTGAACATCAGATATAATATTTAGTGCACGTTGCAAAATTGTCTAATTTATGATTTTCTAAATGAAATGATTGTGATTCCAAAAATTGGAGAAATCAACCCTAAGCCATACATGAATCTGTAAGCCTTATTTTTATTTATGTGTAATATGTACATTTATATTTTCTTGGAGTGTTAAAAAAATTAGTTATTTATGGCCAAAGATCGCATTTCTGGATTATATGAGTAAAATAGTGAATTTGATCCGTACCAAGAATGTGTATTGAACATTTTTTGTGAAATTTATTGGATGAATTGGTGAATTAGTGTTATTTTAGTTCAGTTACTGTTATCTTTATAAATTTTAACTTAGTGTTTAGTTTTAAGATTTTGAGTGAATGCTTCTAGAACGAGATTTTCTGAGTTTGGATATTTTTTTGTGGACCTGATGACATAGTCATTGTTTATTTAAGTTTTTGACATCAGTTGTACTGCATCAACATATTCCGATTCAATAGATAACAGTGGATGTTAAAAATTATATTGTAATATTTTTTCTATATATAAATGTATATCATTATGGAGCTGTAATGATGCCAACAAGATTACGTTTTTCTATCATCAATTAATACAATTTGAAGTTCTATAATCAATTGTTACGCTTTAAAAGTTTTGTGTATTATTGGGTCAGGTGAATCGGAGAAATTATCGGGAATTGCAGCACAGTAGCTGTTTCGAGCTCTTGGTTAAACGAGTTGTTTCATACTCCAAGGGATTTTACTGGTACGGAATCTAAGCGTTTACATTCTGCAACTAAAAGTGTATCATTTTGTTTCTTATATTGTGAGGGTTTGAAAAGTAGCACAATTATATTACTGTAATCATTTATTGCTTTTACTCTATTTCATTACCTTTTGCAATAAATCATGTGGAGTGATGAAGTCTTTACTTGCAAAAATTATCTTGATCTTTAAATATTTAAAACTATATATTAATCTTAATTTGTATTGCTTCCTATACCATACGATATTTGAGAATTCTATCAATATGAATTAAAACAAAGCAACTGTGAATGAATTGTGTGCGATCTGTTCATTATTCGTCGAATTATATATGACTTTGAGTGGGAATAGGCATACATGTTCTTGATATTTCAGATAAAATCCAGTAGTATTTAATTTATAATATTAGATTTGAATTTTTTAACTATTTGGTGCAATATTTACAGATTTGAATCCTATATTCTTGCATGTAAATTACAAGACTGAAGACTAGCAGCCTATGCGAGAAGCAATTCATATCTATTGACCAAGTTAATTATAATAATTTTAAGTCTAAAATTTGATCATCGCACAACAATCTACCATCTTCTTGTTATATTTAAATCTATTAATTACAAGTATAAATTTATTAATAACAAAATGAATAATCCCGCCGCAATGCGCGAGTTTGTATCTAGTAGATAACTAATTCTTAAACAAAGGGTTCTAACGTGTACATGTTAAATCGAACGAATCATCAACACAAGTCTTCAAAAATATAGTAACATGTACTTTCCTACCAATATTGAAATAAATACTAAAGATGATATACTAGATCAAAGAGTACAAGCACGAGTTCTAAGGATCAATATCAAAACGAAACTATCACATGAATTTGAGAACGAACAATCATGCGAAACAATAATACTTTCGAAACAAGAAACACAACAAACAAATTAAATTTAATAAGAGAATCGCTGAAAGAGTACGAAATCCTTACCTGGATTAAGCAATGTAATACCCAAAGTATTATATTCCAAAACTGATTTGTTAAACTCTTTCCGTTCGAACTAAACAAAAGATTAAATAAATATAAATACGTTTGCACAAAATTTCTTCCATCTTTAATCCGTTAATAAACTCATTTTATTATTATTATTATTATGTTCCTGTAGATTCCCAATTTAAACTTCCAAATAAATTCTATATAATACCATAATAATTATTATAACAATAAATTTCTAGTTATAACCATATTAAAAATCTGAATTATATATTTAATCTGGAAAAATTCCTTTTATATATATATAAAATAGAAATACAGTACCTCCGTTTCAAGTCGGTGGAGGTCTATTATATATATATATATAAAGGAGCCTTGCAAATAAAACACATGCAACCTCCTTCTAATATACATATTATTTATATATATAACGCTCCTGGTAATATATATGGCAAAAGTGAACATTATGGGATCCTTTCTCATTAATTAAAGGTCTACCGGAATTCTCAACCCATCACGTGCAAGCCGAATTGGAATTCCTTCTCTATTGGTAAAGCGGCAGCCTCTTCTCTCTTTCTTTGCCTCTCAGTTTGTATAATGAAATAAAATTAGATTTAGTTATTTATTAAGAGATAACTAATTCTTAAGCAAATGCCACAAAAAGAAGGAAACTATTGCAAAATCAAGCTATGTAATACAATGTCGTGCCAGATTAGACAATTTTTTTTCATACTACCTTCATTCCATAATAATTGACTTTTTTAAAGAGAAAAAATTCGTTCTAATTTATTGGCCGTTTATAACTTTCTAGGAGAATAAATTATTTATTTTTTTATATCACCCATAACTTCTCTCATTATCCCAATAAATTTTCTCCCTTATATTAATAATTTTCAAATTCCCATAAAGGAGTAGTGATGAAATTTCATACAAATTTTAATTCTTAAATGATAGTATTAAATGAATAGTAGTCAATTTGAGATAGTTAATATAAAATTGATTTAAATTCTTTATTGTTAGCAAAACAAGTGTGAGAATTATAAATTATCTAAAAAACATTACTAACAATAAGATTTATTATTTTTAAAATCTAAATAAATAATATTAAGTTTCAATTTTAAAATATTTGATATTAATTCTAAAAAGTTAAACTTAATGTTATACTCTCTTTGCACCATTTATAATAAATGCCATAATTTGATTTTTCATGGCCAACTTAATCATTTTTAAAATTAAAAAATCTTAAAATTTTCAACATATAAATTGCAATCATAATAAATTTCAAAAAATTTACTACTAATATCAAGTTTTGTGATTTAAATTTTTTATATAAAATTCTTTAATTAATACTTTCAAAAATAATCGATTTAATTATTTAAATTAAATTAAAACGTTTATTATAAGAGCAAGCGACTACTAAGGAAGGGATGGAGAATACTATTATAATAATACAATTTTTTACATTCGAATCCAAAGTTGTTTCACCTACTATCATTCTGTCAATAGAAGCAAAATATGGAATCAATTTCCAATACCATATAATAGTCATAATTCCGGTCTTAATAATGTAGACTTCCCAAAAAATTTCTAATGTAAAGAACACTTTTCTGATCATAAATCCAACAACTTTTTCACTAGATAATGCTTAGATTTGGCTAATCATCCAGAATCTAATTATCAAAAAAAAAGAGTACTCCTCTCCGTTTCTAAAAGACTGTCAGTTTAAGGTTTTGGTATATGAATTAAGAAAGTCATTTAATACAAATAAAATTTATTTGAAATTCCATCACTACTCCTTTATGGGAAATTAAAAACTATTAATACAAGAGAGAAAATTTATTGGGACAATGAGAGAAGATAGGGGTAATATAGGAAAGTAAATAATTTATTCTTTTAGGAAGTTGTAAATGACAAACATTTTAGAACAAATTTTTTCTTCTAAAACGACAATCTTTTAGAAACAGAGGGAGTAGTACTAATCCCAAATTAATTTAACTTTAATGAAGATTTAATTATTATTCTTTAGATCATTTAAATAAGAGTGATGTTAGGAATCTCAATTTTTTCATTTCAGAAAGCGTCTTAAATAATGTGTCACCAATATATTAATTGAAATGTTAGATATATCTCGATTGGCTGTGTAATAAATTATTGATAAAATATTAAATACCACGTCATTTGAGATCTATTAAGACAAAAAATTTAGAGGAAGCGTTATTTTCACACGTATTTTTAATATTTTTATATGATTCTTTCTCGCATAAAAGTGGGACCCACTATATGCTCATACCATACGAGAAAAAAAAAATTCTAAAAATATTAAAAATACAAGTAGACCCTTAAAAAAAAATGAATACTGTTGGAGCAAGAAATGACAATAAGCTAAAAGGCCGAGTCAACCAGTCAATTATGCTGAATTCACCAGCAGCTTCACCAAGCTCGACCTCAAACTGCAGCAATAAAAAGCCACTTCTTCTTTCATTTCTCTCTCTCATGATATCATCGCTTTCTCATCATTTAAACATACCCTTTTCAACTTCAATTTCAGTTCTGTCTATTGTAATTTTCCAGCTGATTTTCCTAAATTCCAAATAAATTCTGGAGAGAGGGAAAGAGAGGGGTTGTGGTTGGTGGGCCAACACCTAACTTTTTAGAGAAAGAGAAAAAAAAAATCAGGGGTTTCACATTAGATCCGAGGTTATTTACTATTTCGTGTTTGGATTGAAGTTCTGCTCTTAACTGAGCAAATTATTGGGTTTTTGGGTAGACTTATGAAGCAGCAGGCCTTCTTTTTATGAGCTGTAGAGAATTTTTTCAAGAATTTGGTTGTTTGGATGGGAGTTTGCTGGAGCATTCAAATTAAGGCCGAGAGCCAATTTCATACTGGTCCGTGCATTAACTATAGTCTCTGTTTGTGTTTATTATACAACAACCACAATGTTTAGTAACTGATGTTTCTTTCTGTTTATTATTATGTTCTTTTGCTTAAACAATCACAATGTTTAGTAATGGTGTTTATGTTGGTTTAATTGGTTCTATTCGTATTTTTTCTTTTGAACCGAACAGATCATTACGTGAATTTGGTTTCTGTCCTCTTTTGTTGGTGGTTTCCTTGTTCATTGTGTCCTCTAATTGAATGCGGTAAACTGGAAGCTGTATAGTTATAGTATAGCTCATAATGTTTATTCTCATAATTACTTGTAGAGTATATGCTTGATCAAATATGTGGTCAGATGTTAACTTGGGCAATACTTTAATTTGGTGGGGTTTTTTTCTTTCAAAAATGTAGTGCAGCCAGGTTGATTTCTTCCTAATTCCTAATATCATATGTGTAAAACTGGAGATCATATATCTAGAGGAGAATTAGTGCATAATTTATACTTTTTTTGTGCTTTTCTTGTGTGCCTACATTTACACTTGTATGTTTGTTCATGATTCAAGTTGGATTTTGTGTAGGTGGGGATTCAAAATATGTAAGCAGAGATGGGAATGATCTTAACAATTCGACTAGCAAGGGTTCATCAAAATCTATACCTGCAACACATCGGAGTGAGGGTGAGATCTTGCAGTCCTCCAATTTAAAAAGCTTCACATTCAGCGAACTCAAAAATTCGACCAGAAACTTCCGTCCTGATAGTGTGCTAGGTGAAGGCGGCTTTGGTTCTGTTTTTAAAGGATGGGTTGATGAACAGTCACTTGCAGCTTCAAAGCCTGGGACTGGGATGGTTATAGCCGTGAAGAGGCTGAACCAAGATGGGTTCCAGGGGCACAAGGAATGGCTGGTAAGCAGAAACTGCTAAAGCGTCTGCTATGTGTTTTCTAATGCTTGTAATAGTTGGAAATGTAGCTAATTTTCTGTTACATCCTTGGATGTACAGGCAGAAATCAACTATCTTGGGCAGCTAGGCCATCCTAATCTTGTGAAATTGATTGGTTACTGTTTAGAGGATGATCATAGACTTTTGGTTTATGAATTTATGCCAAAAGGGAGCATGGAGAATCATTTGTTCAGGAGTAAGTTGTCCCTATTTATTTATAGACTGCCACTTTTATGTTGTGACTATTTTCTTTAAAATAAGTATTCATAGACTAATTGTTCCTTGTCTGCATGTGATTAACACGTCAGAGTCCTTGTGAAACAGGAGGGTCATACTTTCAGCCGCTTTCTTGGGGACTCCGAATGAGAGTTGCTCTTGGTGCAGCCAGGGGACTGGCCTTTCTCCATGGTGCTGAAACCATGGTTATATATCGGGACTTCAAGACTTCTAATATCCTGCTGGACTCGGTATATAATTTTACTAGCATGATTTACTTTATTTGTTTGTGTGGCTGAAAGTCACTGAAAATTGTGGTTGTTCCTAACTGGTTAATCTCCCACTCTCTTTTTTGTGTTAAATTCGCAGAATTTCAATGCTAAACTTTCTGATTTTGGGTTGGCAAGAGATGGACCAACCGGCGATAATAGCCATGTCTCTACCAGGGTCATGGGAACCTATGGATATGCTGCACCAGAGTATCTATCAACAGGTATATTCGCATTGTTTTAATTAGATAAAGTCCCCAATATTTATAAACTTATTTGGCTTCTCTTCCTTTTCATCTGTTTAATGCCCTTTTAGTTACCTGAAAGTTGCCTTTTAGCCATTTGTAGTCATACAATGATACTATCATTTTTAAGTTAGATATATCCTTTCACGTAATGTTTCTCTATAGACCTGAATATTCTGTCTGGGGTAAAGGATAATGTGTGCCATATGCAATATTCAAAGCTATTAGCATGTGATATATTATCCAATGAACAATGTAACTTTCTTAGGGCTCCGTTGATGTTTCAAGAACTTTTTTGATGAACTTGAGCTTTTCTATATCACATTCACTTTAAGTATTTAATTAGTTCAGAAACAATTCCCATGGTCCTGTTAGCAAGTGTTCTAAATGCCATGAAAAGCTAGTTCTCGTTTATTGCTGTTTTCAGAGTCAAAAAGAAACAGAATATCAGTCACAATATCATTATCAGTCTTATGCAGGTGTAACCATGAAGAGCATTGACAAGAATTCTTGGAACTTAAAATGGATTATGTTGTATCTTCTATAAGTAAGCACAGAATTAGATTGGGGTTTCCTTTTATTATGTAATTTTAGGAATATAGGTCTTATTAGGTAAATATTTTGTTCTGACTTTTGTGGTAATTATTTTGCGTTGCTTAAGCTGTTTTAGGCCAGGTATACTATTTCCTTGTTCTAAAATATTGAGTTTTCTCCGGTCCTACGAGCATGATGTGATTCCTGACAGACTGACATGTTAATAGAGCTAAGTTTTTTCATTTGCGTGAGCGATAGCCTTCTCAGTATATAGATATGTAGTATATAGATATGAAGGGATCCGTTACGAGGGTGACACAAATAATCTCTTGTCCTGGTTGCATAAAATTGTTTTAGCAAGTCGGTCGTGTTGAAAAGATATGTCAGCCTCATGCCTTGTATGTCTTTTTTCTTTGGTTCATCTGGATTAAATAAATCAGATAAGCCGTCACAACTTTTGCTGGATGCCTGCTGTAACATAATTTTATCTAAATATTGAACCGATGCATCTTTCATCTGATCATTTATTGCTATTTCTGTGGGAAGGTCACTTAACAGCCAAGAGCGATGTTTACAGCTTCGGGGTTGTTCTTCTAGAAATTTTATCGGGTAAAAAAGCAATAGATAAAAACCGACCTAATGGCGAACACAGCCTTGTGGAGTGGGCCAAGCCTTGCCTGAACAACAAACGCAGAATCTTTCGTGTTCTTGACGCCCGTCTTGAAGGCCAGTATTCAATGGGTCGGGCCCTGAAGGCAGCCAACCTTGCACTTCAATGCCTATGCATGGAACCCAAGCTGAGGCCGAGCATGGATGAGGTGGTGACAGCGTTAGAGCAACTTCAGGTCTCAAACAACTCAGGGAAAAATGACCAGGACAACATCCAGTCGAAGGGGCATGCAAATTCCAATGGCGAAACAAAGTCCTGCGGTAGCAGTGAAGGGGAAACAACTCCTGGAGGGACTGCCTATCCTAGACCTTCTGCTTCCCCTCTTCATGCTTTAGATAAGAACCAACATTTTTTTTGATGCCGCGAATGAGTTTTTTTTTTCTGATATCATACTTGGTTTTTGATTTCAGAAACTTCATACATGTTCTATACCCATATATATATATATATATATATATATATATATATATATATATATATATATATATATATATATCTGTTAAAAAAGTGTACAGTTCTTATTTTGTTATGTTATAGCCTGCCTTGTGTATTATGGTGACATAGTGTCCTTGTGCTGAATATTTCTTGGCTTAATATTTCTGTGCTGAATATATATATCTCATTTATGCTGCTTTGATTAGAAATTTATCCCCCCCCCCCCCCCCCCAACCCCCACTTGATTAGGTGGAGAAATGAATCAAATGATTCGATGTTCTGACGTCAATGTACATAAATATTAATTGGGTGATGTTAGGGTCTCATTTATTTTTAGTTTTGATTTTCGTGAGTTTACATGATCTTACCCATCATTTTGTACGCCGTCTTAGCTCAGCTGGTAGAGCGCGTGGCTTTTAACCACGTGGTCGTGGGTTCGATTCCCACAGACGGCGTTAAAATATGTTTTGATGTCTTATTTTTTATATAAGGAATTTATGGGACCAAGATTAATTTTTTAAAAATCGATTTTAAATATTTTCAAACTCAAAATAAATATGAATTCATTTCAAAATACTATTAGTTATAATAACATTTATAGTTTTTAAAACTTAAATGAATCGTGTCAATTTTAAATTTAAAATATCTCAAATTAACTTATAAAAAAATTAAAATTAATTTTATAATTTGGAACCGAGAGAATAGTAAAAGCAGAAGAAAAGTCATGGGAAAATGTTATGATTAATTAATTTAAATTACATTACATAGATATATCAAACAAAAGTAATACTAGTACATAACCTACTTTTCATCATTAAGGGCAAATTAAACTTTTGGGTCACTTTTTAGTATAGAAAGTTAAAGAAATTGAAAAGGGTAAAAGCACAAAAAATAAAAAAAGAGAGTAAAAGATTCCCATTTTTCACTAATAAACCAAATTGTTGAATGTGGGTGCCGATAAAAGATTGGACGAGGTTGATAAACAAAAGGAAAAGCTGGTTTTGAAGCCAGCGACTATACAAGGTTCGAACTTAAGACACATCTTATATTCTATTTGGTCACTGTCAAAGTCCGGATCTAGGATTTTCTGCTTTGCAATAGTAGACCTAGCCTACCAACTGAGCTAGGACACACCTTATTTGGTCACAATCAAGATTCAAACCTAGGACACACTTTACTTGGTCACAACCAAGGTTCGAATCTAGGACCTTCTGCTTTACAGTAGTTGACCTAGCCTACCAACTGAGTTAGGACACCTTATTTGATCACAGTCAAAATTCGAACCTAAGACACACTTTACTTGATCACAGCCAAGGTTCGGATCTAGGACCTTCTGCTTTGCAATAGGCCTAGCCTACCAACTGAGCTAAAACATCTTGAATTGGCAACCACACAAATCAGACCTTAGACCATCTAAAGATTTGTTGCAAGATGAAGTAGAAGCATGCGTCAAGATTCTCCAAATGAATGCAAGTTGGTGGTACAAATTCAAATTCCCTCGGCCACCCAACCAAACAATTACCATTTGGAAATTAAGATTGATTCTACCATATCCCTCCATATGCTTAGTGACTTTGAGTTCTAAAATGAGAGGTCCATTTTGCTTTTTGACTTTTATTTATGCATGTTAAAGTGTCACATATCATGACAAATTAAATAACTATATTTGATAAGTTCAAATTTGTGATTTGAAAATTATTGTATGGTGGTGCTACATTAAGATATGTTTTGTTTTATGTAATGGCGTGTTTGGTTTTTAAATTCTTATAATGTAACTCTTTGTGTCTCCAGCCAAATCTTTTGGATTTATTACATTTGTATTACATTGGGATTTTTAATAAAATTATTTCTGCGGATAAAAAAAATAATCTTGATACGTCTCAGATAAATTCCGTAGCGACGGAGTCGTCGGGGCGTCTCTGAATCGCCGTTCGAGTACCTATAAAACAAATGGAAATATGGTCCGGAGAAGTTATTCTCCGGGAAGAAGAATGTCCGATGCTTAAGTCAGTCACTACCTCGAGAGAATTAGAGCTGTAAATGTATGAGCTATATATCTTAATCAAAAAGATAATTGGTCCCCAACCAAAAAGCCTTTGTATAGTATCTCAGCAAAAAGATAAAAGAACCGAAAGGCGTTATAACTAGCGTACGTTTAACCATGAAAGATAAGGTATATATACCCATGTTATCCTTTTATTAGGGTTTTCTTTTACCTTTTGGAATCTAGTAATTTAAAGGCTGTTTGAACAAAGTTTTACTAATTTTTTTTATTAATTATTTCATTAACAAACATTTGTAATTTAATACATATTCACCGACCAACGAAAAAAAGGGAAAAGTATATGAAAAAGAATCACATTTTCTCAATTAAAAAAAAAAGAAAAAGAAAAAGAATTTTTATTTTTAAGATAGGGAATATATATAGTAGGAAAACACTATTTTTACGCGTGATTTTGATATTTTACATTTGTTACCATGTGACACTACAAAATTTCTCTTTATATGGAGGGTACCAATAGCATATACACAGCCGTTAACGGACCAGTCTTTAGCGACGGCATATATATATATATATATCAACCTAAGTCATGTTTAATCAATAGGAAAGAAAAGCAGCATTTCCTTTTCATTTCGTAGTTCACACTCTTCATTCTTAGTTTAGGGAAAATCCAATGTTAAAGGTCACACACCCTGCTGTCCTGCCGACCAATCTTTTTGACATATTTTCGTAAAGGGTTTTCTTAATATCTGCCTTTAAGACAAATGCTAAGCACAAAAACAAGTGTTGGACACTGAATTCAAAAGATGGAGTCCACTAAAATATAATTAAAATAATTGTATTTCAGTAAGGCCATATGCATTTAAAAATTATATTTTAGTGAACTCCATCCCTTGAATTTAGTGCCCATCACTTGATTTTTGTGCTTAACATGTGTCATAAAGACACATGTTAAGAGGGGACTTTTGAGAAAAAAGGATTTTATTATATAGTAAAATTATGAATTGGTGATGTATTTAGACAATTTATTTCACTATTTTATTCTTATAAAAAATGTAAATTTAAATTTATATGTAGGTGAGTCCATTTAAAATATGTTATTGGGACGGGGAGGGGCATATTAATGAAAGGCACATGGATCCACACTAAAAAGAGAGATAGATTGTTACTACAAATCTCTTGTGAACACCCCTCCCCGCCCCCCCCCCGCCCACCCCCACCCCCACTCCCACCCCCACCCCCATATAATTTATACACGCGTAAAATAATGCCCATAAATGATCAATAGCAAAAAAAAAAGCAACAATTAATAGACAACTCATAACTTAAAATATAATACTATCACAATTATATTATATGTAGAGATAATTGGATGACATGATAATAGAAGCTGCGGGCTACATTTGCTTTTTCCTTCTTGCAGCCGCCTCAGCCTCTTCTTCCCCCTTTTTTGCTGGTTTTTACTTTTTACCAGCAATACATTACATTACTATAAAGCAAACCCAATAAAAAACAGTAAAAAAAACAAAGTTACCACAGTCCAACTTAACTAAATTACCACCACTATAAACCTTTTCTTCTTCTTCTTCTTCTTAATTACCAGCTTACCCCCCTAATATAATATACTACCACTACTACTACTAAGCCTTCCCACCCATTTTCCTTCAAATTTTCCCGGGAAAAAAGGAGAGAAAAATCTGCAGCCGGGAATATTGAGAAAGTAAAATTACTTTACTTGGAACAAAATAAAGTTTTAAAAAGAAAAGAGAAAAAATAGAGGGTCTTCTTTTCCTTTCCTTGTTGTTAGACCCTGAAATTTTTGCCAACGTAGGTCTGACCGAACTGCCAATTAGGTGGTGCAATATTGTAGGAGGTTGAGGTACGATGGTCACTGCCTGTGACTCGAAAAGAAAGAGCCTGGCCAATGAGTACGGCATTGGATTGCCAGTTTTGCCCCCAGTTCCGGCTCATGGCCATCCACTGGGTGTGGCTCCCTTTGATGCTCACCCGCTGGATATCCCCTGCACCCGCCACGTTGGTTACCAAAACCAAATTGAAGTAACGGAAACCGTTGATTGTGAACCTCATCCCTCCACTCTTTCTGCACGCTACCCTGGATTGGATACACAAGCAGAGGAAAAAAAATAAATCAATTCCGTCACATAAATTTAATCAAGTCAACTAATAATAATTTGACGTAAATTTGTCGCATAAATTTTATTTTTAAAATAGACTTTGTCATTAATACCGGTTGGTAATTGGTGAACTCATAGGCGGTGGTTTAAACTCCGAACAATGCTACTATCACATAGTAGTAATAAGTGTCAGCTCACATACTGTATGAGTGGCATCCATTGATTTGTTATTGACATGGTTCCCCTTAACTCAATAATAAATTCATGAGTGTCACTCATGCAGTACGGAGCTTTATGTGAAACTTATTATGTGATTTATGATGTATCATTATTTTTAAACTCCTAGGCTCTACTAGGTAACTAACCGGACTTGCCGGTGGCCCAATAAATCTGATGACTTATTAGCTTGAGCAAAGCACGTGTGTGGGGGCCTTGTGCAACCTGTCCCGGTTTATCTGAATTTAAAAGCACGGCTGGTCCTCATTTCGCGCGTATTGTTAGGAGGAGTATACCACTGCCCTCCATTTGCCGCCAAATTACAATATTACGTTGGGCATTGTGAAATTTTTAGCCCTACGTGGTCAGTCAGAGGAGGAAGGCATCAGTGAAGCTATCGAATCTGGTTCGTTAAAAGAGAGGTTACTTTTGTCATATCAAATCAAAAGGCAGAATATGTACCCCAGAAGAAAATGACCTCAACAATGTACGAAACCGCGTGATGGGCTGGACTCAAATTTACTAAAATGGACACAAAACCAACAGTTTTACAACTAACTTTAACCGAACTGGACCCATTCTGGTAATAATAATGCGGTAAATATTAACTACAGTCTACACTAGTAGTCTAGTACTACCCTCGTTATATCGGTCTTGAATACACTGCAAAAGGGTGGAATCTGACTCTGACCTCCAGAGAAGTGAGGGTAAACTAGTCACTTCCAACGATAGGTGTTAGAGCTAATTGCAACTCTGTTAAACACAAATACACACAACTGATAAACGTAATTAACAACTAATTCAAGGGCAGTTTTGTTCGAAAAAATAAAGAACATGTGAAATACCGTACAGAAATAGCCTAACTATTCTCCATTCTAAAAAAAAAGAATAATGCTACTATCACATAAAAACGTCACATATGGTTCACATATCGTTGACGCAATAACGAAGCCACATAGACACTTGTGGGGTCAATCGACCTAATTGGGAAAAAAAATTTATTTTATAATGTAAGGTAAATTTTAAAAATTTTAAAGTATTATATATATATTGCCTCACTGAAATTTTATAAACTTTCTATTATACGGGGTCAAATTGAAATTTTATAACTTTGTCAATCAAATTTATTCACATATGACTCATATCCTCTTAATATATGTATATCTCTATGTAATATTTTAAACTAAATAATAATCTAATTTATATTATTTTTAAAAATAAATAATGAATTACTTACTTATAAATTAAAAAAGTCTATTATAAGTCAATATAGTGTATACATACTATGTATTATTATTTATTATATTTTTATTATAATATAGTGTATATATATGTGACCCGAAAGTATAAAATATTTAAAAAAATTAATTTGGAAAGCGCTGCCCCGAATTCCCAGCCAAATTATTTATAGCTTCATACTAATTTCGAGCCCTACTGCCCAAACTTTCCTTGCTTCGCCACTGTGCTGACGTAAGATCATGGACCCCATACCCTATTTATTAATTTCTCACGGTATATGACGTTTTTAATTATGTGAGAGTAGCATTATTCTTTAAAAAAAAATCCGTATGAATATGGGCATTGCAGTCCTAATAAGGAATAGAACAGCGTCTAAGCAAAGCGAAATGGTAGTATATGTTAACAGCGAAAGAGGGAGAACTAACCGGCGGTAAGAGACGGGAACAATTCCGGCGCGGTACTCGGCGATCTTGAGGAACATGGGCATGGCAAGGTCGAAGTGGGTTCGGGGCGGGTTGCACCATCCGCCATTGTCACTGGGCTGTGCAAAGTTAGGTGGACAGAAATTAGTGGCGGTGACCAAGATGGAGGGGTTGCCGGGGTGGCACCACTGTGGGGTGTTTTCGCATTTTAGCTCGAAGCATGCGCCGCAGCTCATCCCGTTGTTAAAAAGTGCTGTGCTTAGCGCCGCCGTGTTCACTCCGTACCCTTGGCTGTAGAGATTTCCATACCCACAAGCTCCACCTAATTACACAACTCACAAACGAAAAGAAGAAATGAGTAAAATGTATGACTGTATAATTATGTATTATTTAAGTACTTCGAAGCTAAAATAAAATATTGGAAGATTAGTTGGTAGTGGAACAGAGCATTGTGATTTTTGGGAGTTTAGGTAAAAATGGGGGGAAATGATTAGGGTTTATGGGTCAATAGATCTGAGATTTTGAGACAAAATGAAAGAAAATCGAAAGAGGGTTTACCCATAGTGCCGGATGCGTCGCTGCCGCCGTAAAAGGTGGCGTGGGCGCTTTGCCAAGCGCCGCCGGTGTAAACGCCGGGGATTCGAGAGGATACCGCCGTGAGGAGAGAGAGTACTATACTCGCAATGCAGAGCATTTTCTTTAGAGCCATTTTCACACACAAAAACTCTACACTTGTTTGGTAAAGAGATGTGGCTGGAAGGAGGCGAATGGAAAACGGGAGGAAGGATTAGGGGTATTTATGGAGGGAGCATAGGAGGGTAGTCTAGTAAAATCATAATGCAGGGTCCTTCCATTCCATGTAGTCTTACTAGTCCTACTAGCCTATTACCATATAATTAATGCGCTCTCCCATTACACTGTTTTAGTTTTGGATAAATCCATGTACAAATTGTTTTTTTTTTAGAAGTGGACACATATATTAAGATAAATAATTAATATTATATTTTTTAATTAAAAATAATTTTAAATGTTAATATTATATTTATATTAAAATAAGAGTGTTAAATGAAAAAAAATGTAAAAAGGACATGCATATGAAGTCCACACTCCCTATAGATGGGCTATAATTTTGAGCGGAAAGAGTTCAACAAGAGAAGCTTAATTTTGTTGCTTAAAAATGAAGTTTGGGACCCAATTTGACAAATAAAACATTTATTTTTTCCAGTTGTTTTGAATAAAAGAGTTATATTTGTAAAGATTCAATCAATGAATCGATGAGCCCCCACAGTAAATAAAGAAAACTATTTACTAAAAAATTGATATTTTCACATAAAAAAAAACTTTTTACCTGAATCTCTCTCACGTATTTTTATATAAATTTTGATATTAACCAAAATTTTGAGACGTTTTCAAACTATGCAGAGTTGCAGGATACAGTTGCCTCCTCTCAGTCGTACAGCCGAAAGAAGCACTCCAAGCATCAATAAATAATTTTTTTTATTGATGTATTTTGACCCCCTCTCAAAACGTTCTGGTTCCGCCACCGTCCACATGGAATAAAAAGAGAAAGGGATGGAATGAATTTTCATTTCATTGGAATAATTTATCCTTTAAAATGATCATATAAACTATTTTTATTTCATTCGTTCTTCTATTTCATTCTTTCAATTTAAACGTAGCATTATTAAAATGAGAAATTCCTTCATAAAACCGCGTTGAGTTATTTTAAGTTCTTTGCTCCAACTTTTTTTTTTTTGACACAATTTGCAAAATTAGAAGCCTTTGCACAATTTACTCGCGATCTTGATTGTAAATATTAAGAATTGATTTATTTTATATCTACCTCTAAAAAATAATAAGTAATTCTCTGTTATCCAAAAAGTAGTCTTATTTACAAAAAAAAATTATGGATATATTTTTGTTTCATATTTATCCCTAAAAATAATAAAATAATCGTGTGTAGAATAAAGTTATGATAGTAAACTTAATAACATTGTGTCATTTTATCCTACTATCACTAAAAAGATACACTCATTTTATGGAATAATTTTTTAAGAAATAGGACTCTTATTTTTTGTAGAATGAAGAGAGTATTATTTTAATAAATGTGTCATAATAATAAAATTGTGAAAGTAAACATGATGAGGTTTTGTCATTGTAAACTATAAAACAAGAAATAAATAAATAGAGAGAACTTTTTGGGTTGAACAAAAAAATTTAACAAGTGAAATTATTTTCATAAATTATAAGGAGTATAAAGGAGGTAGTTCGACAGCTGTTGACAATATACTGTAATTTTACAAAACAAAAATAGTTTTGAGCAATGCTATTATCACATAATTTGGATCATATAAAACTCTGGTACACATATATACATATTTTCAGATATGTCACGTAGGGCTCATAGAATGCATGTGTGTGTATATGAGCATTATGTGACCCAAAATTATATGATAGTAGCATTATTAAGAGTTTTTCTATGCGGACATGAAAATTGGACATGAGTACTTTACAATTTCATCTATTTATTTTTGACCCCAAAATATACAAATAGGTGAAATTGTAAAGCACATATGTCCAATTTTCATGTTCAATTATCATGTTCACATAGAGTTTTTTCAAACAAAAAATTTCGGTAGGACCAAAAAAGTTTTAACAATTCTGTTTTTTTAGGATTATCATATCATATTAATAATTTACAAAATAAATAACTAAGAAATTCGACTATATATGGTCTAAAAAGAACACATACTTGGTGTATCTTAAATAATTAATTGATTGTTACGATTAAGGCTGTAAAATGAACAAACAGTTCGGGTTCGATTCGTATTCGTTCAATTAAAAGTTCCATTCGAGCTCGACTCGAAATATAAATGAGTCAAATATAAACAAATTTTAAAGTTCGATAAATTACTCGAACCTCCTTAAATTATAATTTTCTATTGATACTCGGATCATATTCGTTCGAAAAGTTCAAATTGCTCGGGCTCGATTCGGAATCGTGCTCGACTCGGTAGCTAAACGAGCCTCAATCAATCCTTATTTTATACTCGATAAATTTTGTGAACCAAATCTGAACAACTCAATACTCAGCTCGACTCGGTTCGTTTACACTCTTATTACATCAATTAAGAAAAATAAAAAAAACAAGGGTAAAGAAGAATGAAAGCTAAAGAATGGTCGTGGGATAAAAAAATTAAAAAATAAAATAAAAGAGTTAAAGGAGAAGAAATTATGAGTGTGTGGGAAAGTAGAAACAGAAAAATAATATTTTTATAAATAAATTTTTATACTTTCACAAGTTTTTTTTGATATGAACGCGAGACCCGTTTATTATTTATTTAAGAGCGGAAAACTATCAATTTTTTAAATATTAATTTTCTAAAAATAAGGATAAGAGAATAAAATAAAAGAACAATAAAGAATTACACAAAGATTATATTGTACTCCCACCAAAAAGTGGGACTTCAATAAAAAATAAATAAAACTCTTTCTTGATTTACTTTTTAAAAGTGAGGGTTATATGATTAAATTGAACAATTAACATCTTTGGATGTAAAATTGGATCAATTAAAATTAATTAAATGTATTAATAGCAAATAACAAAATTCTTTTTACTTTTTATATTCTAACCCACGAGGCAATTGGAAGATTAAATTGTAGGGGACCATTTTTGGGTTTAGCCAAGTGTTTGTTTCTATTCCTCAGGTCCGTATAGAATTTATTCACTAACTTTACTTTTGGATAATATTATTATTAATACATACTTTATACAGTTATATTCTCAAATAATGTTACTATCACGTAAAAAATAATTACATAAAATTTATATACACACATATGTATATTTTTGGGCATCTTAAGTTTATTTCAAAAATAAGTATGTTTGATTGTATCTTAAGAGCCTACATTTTTGTATTAAGAGATCCTATGAATAGTTTAAGTTCATATTTTAACTATTCAAAGATATCTTAATACCTGTGAGCTATTAAGATGTATTAATAGTTGAACCGTTAAATGAGATCCAGTTATCCTGAAGTTAATTTTATTGTAAGTTGATCAATTGAGTAATACAGTGTTAACACGCAAAAATAGAGATCACCTTTTAATCTATGTGTCGATACTATATTAATCAATTGACCAAAATTAATTTCATACTAATCACTTTCCATTAAATAGATTAAAATGTAATCAAATACCATTCAAAAAAGATAAAATCAATTCAGTCTTCCATTGTGGTTGGTGTGTCACATCAGTGCTTGGAGGCCATGTGCTATGGCTGTCTAGCTATTTAATAGTACCCAAAAAAAAAAAAAAAAAAAAGTGAGACTGTGAAAGAAGAGGTAGAGTCAGTCTGATGATGATTCAAACAAACCCTAGTCCCTAGCCCAACTCAATGATCACATGCATATAATGTGGATGTGAAACGAAGGAGCGTTGGAATGATTTTGGTTTGGTTGGGTTGGTTGCTTAGAATACAGTCAATTTTGATTAATTGATTAATATAACGAGGATAAAATTAATTTTTTTATATGTTAATACTGTATTAATAAATTAATTAACTTATCATAAAATTAATATTTACTCTTTATTCATCAATTGGAGATTAAAGTATTCGGCAACTTTAGAGGTTTCGAACAATAACTTATTTCAATCACAGTTTATTTAATTAAAAAGTTGCGTTTTGGATCTAAACACAATTCTCCAAAAATAATACTGTGTGTTTGAATCTCCAAACGCTAGCACTGCAAACACTTTAAATGCCAATAATCCAACAAACTCTTAGTTTGATGATGTGATGAGTTCTAAAATATGGTACTTACGAATATGATCAATCTTTCATTTTAAAACTTTGGAAGCAATATTTTAAAAACATCGGAATATACTTACCACGTTATGAATCAAATCTTGCTATGTACTTTTTCTGTTTTAAAATTAAAGATATATATATTTTTTAATTCGTTCTAAAATTAGAGATACAATTTTATAAGAATATAAAATGACACGATATTCCTAATATACCATTACTTTTGTACTATTATTTTTAATATCAAACCACCACAATTAAATTCTAACTAATTTTAAGGCTAAATTTGAAAAAATAAAATTATTCTTAAAAATCGTCGTTCTATACATATATCTTTAATTTTGAAATGACTGAAGTATTTACCGCATTACCAGTCAAACCTTGGTATGTATGGTTTTGTTGCTAACTTGCCATTAATCTAAATGTACAATTTCACATATTTAGTATCTAGATAGCTATTATGAATTCTCATTTTCATATTTCAAAGTGACATATATGAACTCTTTTATACGGACATGAAAATTAGACTCAAATGTATTTAAATTTCATATATTTGAATTTTTATCTTTTATTAGAGATCAAAATATAAATAAGTAAAATTTAAATACATTGTCTAATTTTTATGTTCACATAAAATTTTTGGCGTAGGTGTCACAGGGTGTAACCAGTGCATCACAATGTGACAGTAGACAAAAATGCAAAAATAATAATTAATAAACTGCACAATTCATTAATATGTCTCAGCTGTCAATTTGCTTTCAATAATCAAAGGGTTGGCTATACAGTTAAGGGGGAAGGTGCACTTTATTAACACGTAGGAGGAAATGAGCTAAATCTAGAAAAGGGTCCCACTGTCTGACCAACCAGATCTAGCAAATCTGCCAAGTCATCAAAGGATTGAAGTAGCTAGAGTATACTTCCTCACCCAACCCAACTAAGACACATGTGAAGGTGCCACCCAGATCGCTCCAAACCCTTTTCATGTCCACGTGTAACCATTTGGATATCAATTTCAATCATATTATCCACTTTTTTTTGTTCATTTGTAATCAATGAGATGAGATAGATATATTGTAACATACAGTCACACATCGAAATATATAAAAAATATTATATATATATCTATATAAAAAAGAAAATGATTTACCTTTGCATAGTATTTGAGACTACTCTCCATTTTCAGGTTCATTAATTAATATAAAAAATTTGTTTCACAAAAATTAATGTTTTTAAGTTTACTATTATAAATTTATTATTATATTATACTATGAAACTAACTAATTGTTACCACAAAAAATTTACATAAATCAAAAAATATAACTTTAATATTTATAAATTTTATAATGAGATTTTTCTGTGAAACGGATTAATTTTTGTTAAATTACTAAAAAAAATCTATATTTATCATAATGTTCAAAAACCCGGTCCAACTCAGACATGCGTGGAGAGCAATCTATAATAAGTCATGGGTGAGCAAGGTAGTGTTTGATAAAATTGTGCAATAAAAATTTATTAAAATAGATTATGTATAAAAGAAAGACACTTTTTTAAAAAGAGATTAAATGTAATAGAGTTGTTTGACGGGACATCTTTTTTGTATGTGTGAATATAACATTTTACTAATTTACCTTTATATAAGTTTTATACAAACTTATGGTGAAATTAAAACAATAATAAATATTAAATAATTAATTAAAACAAAATCACCAACAATGCATAACTAGTAAAATATTTAAAGTCTAATAAAATATTATAATAATTATAATAATTTTACATAATTACTAAAAATATGGCGATGGTGAGCGGTGGTGATGGGTGTTGGTGCTAGTGGTTGGTAATGATGGTTGGTAGTGAATGGTGGTGAATGAGGGGGTGGAGGTGGGGGTGGGGGTGGGGGAAATAAGGTGAATAATTAAAAATATGACATTAAGATAAATAGTAATAAGAAATATTTTTTTAAAAAAGAGTTGACTCAATATTTTTTTTTTAGAGGCAAAAAGAGGTAACAAAGAGGCTATCAAACACTATGTTACTAATCTCCTTAGCTTGATTATGAGATACAAAACATAAGTAGGGTGAAGGGGTAATCAAGTAATATGAACGTAGAATGTAGATGAAGTTAAAAGTATTGATCAATTAAATGATTAGCCTTTTAAACTAACTAAACTGTCAAATATATACTTATTAAATTAAGTTGATAGATTAATTAATTAATTCCATAGGCATCTCAGTTTGTAATCTAAGCAAATGACTGTACTCATCATCATAGTCATAGGTTCCATTTGTTCCGTACCACATGATTAGCAACTGAATTCTCATGTAGCCAAGCAATTGCAGTTAATTTATATGTCCTGCTACTTTCTCGGTAAGCAATATATATATATATATATATATGTGGAGAGGATTTTCTACGGACTGGTCGATTAACGGACCAGTCTTTAGCAACAGATATGTCCGGCGCTAAAGGTTGATCAGTTAACGGACCAGTTCGTTCTCGAACCGGCCTCACACACACACACACACACACATATATATATATATATATATATTAATATAAAATTGACCTTGATTAATATTTTTTATTTAATATTTAATACGCTCACACATCTTATTTTAACATGTCAATATTCAAATTCTCAAACTCATGGTTATCATGAGTTGAGTAATAAAGGCCTTTGGTCCTTAATCATATTTTTGATTATATATCTCTTTTTTAAATTAATTAACATCATGATAGATTATTACTAATAGCCGACTTAATCATTGTAACTTGGAAGTCAATCAAGGAGTCATATATAGAGAGATCTAGGCTCATATAAAGACACTATGCAAATATGATCAACAACAATTAAGGTTGAATATATGATATATATATATATATATATATATATATATATATACTCTTTTTGTCTCAGAATGATGGTCATTTTTAAAAATCAAATATTGTAAGATAAGGTATAAGATTGACATAATTGATGACGAATAACGTAACTAAAACCAAACTCATATTATTTTGAAAGCTGTAATTTACATTAAAATAAATTTATATATTTTGTTGTAGTCGAATTATTATATTTTAAATTTCGAAAAGGTATTTTTTAAGATACAGTTTGTATTTTTTATTTATTTATTTTTATTTCGAAAAGGGTTTCGTTTTTATTTTTTTTGTCCTTAGCCACCAAAATCTCAGGAACAGTCATGTTAAAATCATTAAGGTGGTGTTTGTTTGTGTCTGAATGCCTCTTAATTCATCTGTCTCTGATTAGGTCAGAGGCAAATCTTGTTTGGTAATTTTTTTTTTGCCTCTTAATCGTTAAGTCAGAAACTCAAATCTTAACTATTAAGAGTTGTCTCTTAATAGTTTATTTAAAATTTATGGACAAAAATAGCCTCAGTAAATATTGTACTCTTTCAATTTCAAATTTTAAGATAATTGAAATAAAAATTTTAAATAACTAAGAGGGTTAAAATGATAAAATAGTGTCATTCAGATGTTTTACAGTTTTTAGTTATTAAACAATTTTTTAGATTCAGATATTATTTCATTCAAATGATCTAATTTATAAAAATGAATTAACCATTCAAATCTTAATTATTCAGTTTTATCAAACACCAACTCTATTATTACAACAAATAGTTATAAAGAATTAAAGAAATTCTATTTCTAGCAAGCAAACAAGCAAGCGAACAAGCATGCATGTGAAGGGGGGAGGGGTACAAGCTAAGGCTGCATGGGGTTTTGAGAGGAAGGATGAATAAAAGATGCATGTGGAATGAAGGAAGGAAAGGAGACAAGAGGAGATACCGAATGAGACTTGTAAAAAAGGCCCATGCATCTTTTATTTGCGTGCCAACACCAAATAAATATGTTCAGATTTTGAGGGCACCCACCACTTGAAAATTAATGCAACTTCACCCCCCAAAACATTCACATGAATTTGTGGGTAGGGACTAGGGAGAAATTAATTAAGGACTAAAATGGAGATATATATCATTTCAATTGCATTAATATTTTTTATCCATACACAAATATTGAGTCGTCAACATCTAAGACAAGGATTTAATTAGGATGGTGATGAAGTCGTAAACCAATTTCACAAACCTCAAATGGAAAAATCGAAAAGAATACGGAATTAACCTTTGTAAATTATGGTACACATCACTTTGTATCATCTTCTGTATTGATCTATCTTTTGTCATCAGAGCATTATTGAAATTTAACATTAGGAGCGGAGGGAGCGATAAATAAGATATATATCGATAAATAACAATTAGTATATTAATGATGAAAGTCGAAATAAGAACTATCTTTGGATCAAACATGATAAATAGATTGATTTTTACGCATGGTGGAATAGGTTCAAATTAAATAAAGATGTGGTCATGTCACCATAAAGGCAGTGTCAACAAGAATTAAATTAAACCATCACAATTCACAAAATGGGAAATGTTCCATCCCCCATCCCTCATCCCCCACCCCCCACCCCCCACCCCCAACCTACGAAGTTTGTTGTGTTGGGTTGATATTTTTTGATAAGTTGGTCAATTGGTCAATAGAGTACTGACACGCTGGAGAGAGAACATCTTCCTGTTTGCGTGTCAACACTCTATTAGCTAATTGACCAACTTACTAAAAAATGAACGGATTGGAGGGAGAACCGATACATTTTGTACCGGTCATTAGTATAGTACAAATTTTAGACCTTTAAATTTTTTAAAACAGATTGATGATCACAATTAAGCCTTTTATCACTTCAGTCCCCACTTACCTCACCATGTCAATTCACTCCAGCTCCCACTTTCCTCGCCATCCCTGTTTCTACCTTTTCACACTTCTCTCCCTCTCTCCTCATTTCCATTACTCTATCTCCTCCTCTTATCCTGCGCACTCCAGTCCTCCGCCGCCACCACCCGCCACAACAACCGCCGCGTTCTCCATCAACTATTCTTCCACAAGATTCCTTCCCCCCATCTCAACCCCCAATCCCATCCCCTCTACCCCCCTCCCCTAAAATCCCCTTTTCCACTTCTACCCCCGACCAACAGCCCTTTTTCCCAACGTACTCATCCCCACCACCGCTACCCCCCTCACCCACCTCCACCACTTCCTCCGTCCCCGCCAATATCTCCTCCCTCTCCCTCCCCAAATCTCCCACAACCAAACCCATATCCAAAAGGGTCGACTGAAACTGGATTAAGAATATTTTACGAGCCAAAGAATTTTGAGGATGAGAAAGGAGAAACTGGGTCTACGCCTTCGGGTTCGGATTCACCGGTAAATCATTCGCGGGCGTGGTCAAAGATTTGGAGGGAAAGATCAAGGTTTTGTTGGCTGATGATGATGGAGACGAGGCGTTTGGGGTAGAATTTTTGGGGTCAGGGTTTTATTGGGGGAGTGATTGTGTAGGATTTAAGGAGTTGGTCTTTGGATTTTATGGCGGAGAGGTGGTGGTGTGAGGGGTGAGCGGTGAAAGGATCGGTGGCAAAGACAGTGGTGGCGGAGGAGAGAGAACGAGTGGTGGTGGTGAGGTGGTTGTGGAAATGAAATGGCCGGTGAATTAACTTGGTGAGGAAAGTGAGGACTGGAGTGAGAAAAGGCTGAGATTGAGGGTTTAATTGTGACCATCAGATCTTTTTTAAAAGATCCAACGGCCCAAAATTTATATTGTACTAATGACCGGTACATATTACAATATGTATCGGTTCTCCCCCAATCCAAAATGAACTTTATGCTAACCATTCTCGGTTGGGTTGGTTAGTGAGAAAGAATCCTCCTATTCCTATCCATGCCATATAATACCTACCTACCATACTAGTCTTCCTTGACCAACTTTTCTTAATGATAAAATTTGTTTCATTTATTATTATATGATTAATAGGCTGGCTACAATTTTTGAGTTGTAACAATTATTAATTTAACGCTTATAATTTGTGGCCAAAAATATATATAATACGCAGCATGTAAATATTTAAAACCTAGCTAAGCATGTGCACCGACTCAGGGTCGGTACTAAAAATTTGGAGACTATACGAGAAAAAAATAGAGGTCCTCTTGCATATAAAAATATTAATTTTTTTATCAGTACCAATATATAAAACACAATTTATATCAAAATTTATCATTAATTAAAATAATAAATGTCAACGTCGAGTAACAAAATTATTAATTAGAAAGAAAATATAGCTAAAACTTCAATAAATTATCAATTAAAAAGAAAATGTAGCTAAAACTTAAATGGACAATAAAGTTCACACGATCGCTAGCATCATTCTTGCATTTTTTGCTGCAAAATCATCAATCAAACTTCCATAATCAATTTTTCACATATACAAAAAAAAAAATCGGGACCCCTCCGAATTTGGAGACCCTGTACGATCGCCCCTTCTGCACCCCCTCAGGGCCGGCCTTGCACCGATGGAAAAACGAGTGAAATCATGAGGTGCAACCAAATGAAATTAAATAAAATAAAATCCAACATGCATGTTAGCTTGTCGGTATATAACTACTAACTAGCAGTAAAAATTGAAAGAAGCACTCATCTTTCATCCAATGTGAAACACGTTTAAAATGGTATAAACTACATAAATCCATAGACCATAGTTCAATTTTTATTTAATTATTTTTTGTCTACATTGTAAAGCACAATTATAATTGACAATGGAGTCAGTAATGAAGATGATCAAAACATGATATACATGAAGATGTTTAATAGGGCAGTTTTAGCTCAAACTCATGACAATAGTCCTGTTTCACCCGTGGCGGATCACGGCATTATATACTCCTACAATAACATACATAATTAGTAAATATTAAATTAGTGGTGGTGGGAGTGGGAGTGGGGGTGGCGGTGGCGGGGTGGGTACATAATCAGTAAATAATTTTTTTTTGAGGGAGTGGGGGGTTGAGGGCGGGTGAGAGTGCGCGTGATGGGGGTGAGGTGTATACATAATCAATAAATGTTTAGAACCCTCCAAACAATTCTCATATCTAAAAACTAAAACCATGTTTGCAGTAAAAGATTTCGTTCCTCCCAAATTGTCAACAATTTTTTAATAACTTAATTATTCATGTTACTGAAAGACAAAAGAAAAAAGTTGAACCGATATAAATAACTGAATTGAATAAGAAAGGAAATTCGGTGCCCATTTCTTGAAATGTTTAATCTTTGCTGAAGACAATAAGGACGACCTTTTTTAATAACAATGTTTTAAAAAATTATTACGTACTCTTTTTGTACAGAGAATATATTTAATTATATAAAATGATATTTTTTTAAATAATTACTTATACGACTCACTTTTTTTTGGTCTTAATTTTATAATTAAATGTGATTGATAATAATTGTCTTGAATATATTTAATTATATAAAATGATATTTTTTTAAATAATTACTTATACGACTCACTTTTTTTTGTCTTAATTTTATAATTAAATGTGATTGATAATAATTGTCTTATATTATATTAAAAATAAATATTTTAATAATGATTATAATACATCAACCTCGTCAAATTTTTAAAAAAATTATATTTGAATATAACAAATTTTTATTTTTTGCTACCATAATATTCTCAAATAATAATCTATATTTTTCCCATAATGCACAAGGCCGGCACTGCAGCCAGTAGCATTATGACCACTAGGGGTGTGCAAAAAAAATCAGTATTTTCGGTTTTTCGGACCGGTCTGAATCGGTCGGTTCGATATAAAAAAATCGGTTCGATACCGGTACAAAAAAAGGTATATACCGATTTTTTGGTACCGGTATCAGTACTGAGCTTTTATGATTCGGTAAAAACTGAACCGAACCAGTATATACCGGTTTTTAAAATTTTTATTATTAATAAATAATTAATAATAATAATACTGAAAAATAATAATAATATTAATAAAATAATAATTATAATAATAATAAAATAATAATATTAATAAAAATAATAAAATAATAATTATATTAATATTCGATAAAAAACCGGTATCGAACCGGTAAATCGAATTCGGTATACCGGTTCCAACCGGTATCGGTATCAGTACCGAAATTTATCAAGTACCGGTTCGGTCCGGTAAAAACCGGTTGCACACGACCACCCTCAGCCGCCTTTGTAGCCGATTACTATTATTTTGTCACTCCAAAAATCAGAGCCACCACTTTTACCAGCAGTAATTTTGACGGAGAAAATCTGATCATCGTCTTTGACTTCAAACAAAAGAACGTACATAATTTCTCTATATCACTTTTCTCCATCCTTCTGATTCGATCCGTTAGTGTTACATTTGAATTCGAGATCTGATTCGAATAGATTGGCAGTGCTACAAGTGTCAATTTTGTGTTTTTTTTAAGATTAGGGTTAGGGCTTGAGATATGGCTTCATCTAACAATTCGGATCAGAAGCCAAGCGGTGGCGGAGGTTTCTTTGCCTCCATCGCTTCTAGCTTGTCCAATTTCGGCAGCGCTATGCACAAATCAGTCAACGGGTATAGTCTCAGAAACTCAAATTTCATTACTTTATACTTTCGCTAGCGGTTCAATCCATTATTTGGTTGGTGCCGTTGTATTGTGGTTTCGAATTTATGAAGTTGTATACATTTATATTTTGGTGTTACACGAGTCTGTTCTTTTGTTTCAATTATGTTTCCCTTTTAGTTATTCTAAAGGTTTTTGCTTTTTCATGTTATCTTTAGCATTTTGTTTAAGTTTGGACTACTAACATGAACAGGGAAATTTTAGTCCTTGTGGGTTTCACCACTTTTGAAATACTAGTTTTGCCAGTAATCGCCAAGTTTCACTTAATTTTGTAGAGCTTTTGAGGAGAAAAGGCAAGTTAGCAGTTTCAGTAGCAAAAATGTAAACAATTAAGCAATAATGATGGGAGGAGGACCTGCAATTAATAATGACTGACTCACTGTATTGCAATATGACCCCAATTAAGAAGACTTATTGCATGGGAACGAACTTTTCAGAGTTAGAATTTTAAGGCAACACATTTGCTCATGCATGTGATCTCCATTGCTTTGGCAAGATTTGGGATTCACTTATGGAAGAGTAGAGCCTGTGAGATTTTCTCAAGCCAAGTCACTTTGAAAATGTCTATACGTGTGTGTGTGTGTACATATCCTTGTATTCATGTCTTTTAAATTCACAAATTCTGTCGTCTCTTGTTCTCTCTTTAGAATGCATGGGTGGTCATCATTTATTAAACATAAGTTCCATAAAAAAGGTGTGCACTTTTAATATTTATTATCTAATATAATAATTAGTTGCTAATTTAGTAGTTAATGTCATCACTTTAATACTTGATTTTACCTAAATTGCTAAATCTGTTTTATCTGATAAAGGAATGCATTTTCATTATGTGCTGAAGAATATGGTTTTACCTATATTTTTTTTAGTCTGCTTGGTTATGAAGGATTGGAAGTTATAAATCCTGAAGGAGGCACTGAAGATGCTGAAGTAGAAGCACAAAGAGGAAGATGGAAGCAAGAGGTTACCATCTCTGTTCTCTCTCCATCTCTTTCATGTCATACATTATTCTGGTATCTTTCCATGTCTTATGGAGAATAGCTATTTTTTGGGATATTTCTTGTTCCAATGGAATTTAATTGGCCTAATGCACAAAAAGCTGTCCTGCATATTTGGGTTTGATTGGATTTTGATCCTCAAGTTTGACTAGAGATAGGAAATATTTTTTGAATTTCTTTTGGCTCAAGTTGATTTATATGTGGTTGCAATGTGTTTCCGTGTGGTGTAGCTAATATCTACTTTTCTTTTGGTGTGTAATTCTCTGTTTTTGTCCCTCTGCCCGTCTCTGTCTCTCTCTCCAAAGACAAGCACACATAATATATCTAAATCTACATCTGTAACAAGAATGAAGCAACTCTGTTCCCCTCTTCACTATGTCCTAAGTCCAAATATGAGATGTTGCATGTTGCATGTGGCGAAGTGAAGACGCTACATAGTATACATCGAACTGTTAATTAATATGAGCACAATTTCAACTTTGATGTTTATACTGTATCTTTATGCACCCTTTTGTTCCTGCAGGATCGCGATAGTTACTGGAAGATGATGCACAAGTATATAGGTTCTGACGTCACGTCAATGGTGACCCTCCCAGTTCTCATTTTTGAGCCTATGTCAATGCTTCAGAAAATGGCTGAGGTGTGTGTGTCAGCTGCACCTCATATTTTTCTCTGCCTACCTGCCTGTAAATTTATACTAATATTTTGAATTTCTACTACAGTTGATGGAATACTCCTACCTGTTAGATCTGGCAGATGAATGTGAGGAATCCACACATGCGATTAGTATATGCTTGTAAGGGTTCTTTTGCATTACTTTTTCCATCGCTCTCTCTATATATTTTGTCTCTACTCTCTAGGCTCTGGTTGATTTTATAGCGGTGGATCTAAAATTTATTCTGTATTGCAGCCTGCTGGTTTATATCTGTATACTATGCCATGCAGCGAACCTGGAAGCCATTTAACCCAATTCTTGGTGAAACTTATGAAATGACCAATCATAGGTGGCATTACATTTATTGCAGAACAGGTTAGGTTTTGAAGGATCACATTTTCCAGATATTATTTTGTTTTTTATCTTCTTTTTGGCTGCTATGTTTGTTGTGATGGTATTGACTTCGATGGCCTATCTGGTTGATGGTATGCATCTTCCCTTTTTTGCTACCATTTTATGGCCCCTTTTAGAAGTAAGGATGGAAAGTGGGATAGGGTTACTTATCTGAGTCACATGGGTATGATAATGAGTCTAACAGCACCTTTTTCATGTCATATTTACCGACTTTCGAACCAAAAACAAGGATGGGTGCTGGTTGTTTCCCTTCATAGGAAAACCTTTCTCATTCTAATGGGTGTAGGTAATTAAGAAGCAAAAGCTTGATAGTTGTTAGTGACTTGGCCTTACTTTATTTTACTCTATGAAAAAAAGGTTCACTCTTCTCACAAGACTTTCTGTATAGGCAGGCAGTTTAACGTTTCCACTCTTACCAAGTGTTGCCCAAAGGAGCAGCAAAATTTTGAGTAAATGTTTTTGAAGGCAACCTAGAAAGAAACTTTGTAAGTGGTATTCAGTCAATATAGGGATGATTAGGAAACTCCAAATTACTTATCACTTTTTAGAAGCAGTGCAAACCATGTGATATGTCAGACAGAGGGTATTTTGGGCAGCAAAGGAATAATTAGTATATTCTAGTAGGTAGTACATTTTGAGTGACCATGTGAGCACATGGTAGTTTGCTATATTTGAGTGAATGATAAGAAAACTAGTGTAGGTACTAGTAGCTTTACTTTTCAGCATTCTCTCTCTATAAATAGTTGTGTCTGAGAATTATTTTCCAGCATTATGAATTAAGTGAATTAATGAAATGAAGAGAAGCTTGTTTAAGCTTTCTCCTTATTTTTTTTTCTCTCTCTCTCTTCTCTCACGAACTCAGTAGGAGTTACTGAGTTTTCTATCCTTCTTCGTCCCAAAATTTTATCCAATTCTTTATCTTTGTTTATATCTCTATTTCTGGTCAGGATCCTAGTTGGGCTTGACAAATTGGTATTAAAGCCCTAGGTTCTATCCAAACTCATCATCTTCTTCCTCTAATCCTCTATTTCTTCTCTATCTTTAAGTTCTGATTTGTTCTCTTCTATAATTTTTAATTGAAATCTACTTTTTCTAGTCTCTTCTATCCTTCAAACACTTCCCAAAAATAACCCAGACTTGAACGACTTATCTTCTTCAACCTCTTATTCTATTTTCAGATTCTTAATTTTATGTTTCGTCACTGTTTATAAACTCAGAAAGCCCAAAAAAAATTCAATCAATTTTCTTAGTTTCTACCATCAAAACAATTTGGGTAGTTCATTACTACTAACAAACGTCAACAACAACTTCAAATTCCAGCCGGAGCAGAAAACTCCACTTTGGAGGCTTTGTTTTTTTGCAAACTTGTAACTCAAAAATTTCAAGTGTTAAACAACTTGAAACAGGTATAAAAACTCTTCTAACTCACTCGTTTCAGTCACACATAGATAGCCCATACCATATATCTCATTATTAACATCAGCCAAACATGTTTCAATCCATATAATGCTTGTTCGTCTCTGTTTGCAAAAATTACAAAATTCTATGGTTTAATTTTGTTTGGTCTGCAATTTTTTGTGTTTAGATGACTCAATTTACTTTGCTTAGCATATTTAGTGTCTTTTCAAACAATCAAAAACAAAAGAAAATCAAAATCCAGTTTTTGGTTAATTTTTCAGTCCATATACAGACAGTTTAAGCCATAATTTTAGTGAGAGCACTAATTACTACTTTGGTAATTGGTGTTTAAGCTAAATTTTGATCTCTTGGTGCTTATGCTTGCTTTGTGTGCTCAGTTACTCTTTAAAATTCAACTAAGCTGTAGCTAGTTGAATTTAAAACTTGTTTTGCCTCGGACACTCAGTTTGTTTCATTGAGGATATCCATTTTTTACTTAAAAACCACTCAAGCTCATTTACTCTCACTCAAGTAGTATTGCTACTGCTTGGGACCTAATTTTCGAACTCGATATCACAATTGTCCTGTGATTCATTTCATTTTAAAACTCATGGCTGGACCTGCACACCAAGTGTTCAACCAAATGCTTAAACAAGATTTTTCAGTGGTCTAAAAGTCGCTAGTCGGTCCCAGGTCGGTTGGCTACCGACTAGCGACTAGGGGATTAGTCGGGGATTAATCTGCTAATCGGATTTTCATTTTTAAAAAAAATATATATTCTTCTTCCTTCTTCATAAGTTTTGAGTAAGTAGAATAACATAAGTAACACAAATCATCAAATAAAAACATGAAAACTAAGTAAAACCAAATAGTTCGACGCTTTAAGTTCAAAACCAATTAATCAAATGAAACTAAGTAGCACAAAATCAATAGTCAATCACTCCTTTTCTCCATAACCCTCTAAGTAGCAGTCGATTGTCTTTTTTTTTTATTACTTTTTTGATTACCACAGTCGGCAGCAGTAGCAGTAGCAGTAGGGTTTAAACTTTAAAGTTATAAACACATCCAATAAATTACACTATGGTCCCAAACATTTCACATGTTCTGTTTTTTACCTTGATATGTTCTGTTTTTTACCTTGATATGTTCCGATTTGCCCCGACTTGTTCCGATTTTTTGACTTACTTCGACTGGGCGACTTTACTGATTAGTCGCCGACTGGAGCCCTACTAAGTCGGCCAGCGACTAAATCAAAGGACTAGGTCCTAGTCGACTTGTTGAGGCTTAGACCCCGACCCAGTCGCCGATTAGTCGGCACTCGGCCGACTAGGCCGACTTTTCGAACACTGGATTTTTTGAGTTATAGAGTTTGTGTGGTATGAGAAGTTGCAGCTTATTGATGAAAAAATGAATTATTTCTTGTGTGGTATGAATGAGTTGTTGAAACAGAAAGGTTTAGAATAGGAGAAGTGTTTTGTTAACCCTGTTGGTGATAAAAGGAAGGGCAAGATGCTAGTTCACATGGGCTATAGTGGAAATAAGGGATTGTTTAGAAATCTCAGCCATGCTGAGAAGTTAAGGGTCGGAACAAATAAAGAAGATGATGTCCAATGGAATAGGAGGAACAACTTTGGTGAAGAAAATGTGAAGGAAAAGGAACTCAAGCATTACAAGCTTGTGTTACCATCAATGAAGATGATAATGTTAGAAACTGGATCAAGGAATGTGAAGATGTGAAGGAGCCCCTATAGATTATGTTGAGAATGAGGAGGCTCCATATTATGATGATCCACCGACCATCTATGATGAACCACCACAATATGAAGGGAACTTTGATGAAAAGGCAGGGTTCATTAACAACATTCAGCAATGTGCTACACAACCAGAATTTGAAGAAGAGCTTTGGTATAATGAAATCCATTTGTTTGACCATAATCCTGAAGTAGAGCAAGGATTCATGAAGGTAAAGGGAGTGTTGACAGTTCTTGAACAACAACAGAAAGATTTCTTGGTAAGGGAGCTGTCAAACCAGCCTCACATGATGCAAATCAGTCCAGAAAGTGAGACAGATTCACCTATATTTCAGCTCCATGAGGTCCAAAGATTTATACAAAACTTTTTGAGAAAAAGGGATCACCCTAGGTGATGTTTGCCATCCAAAACAGTCCAAAAATGTCTAGTTTGTATCACTTGAACTTTGGAGAGATAAGGTCAAAACCTCTATGCAAAACTCACATTTGAAGGAAACTAGTACACTGAAATTTCCCCGTACCTTGAGTACAACCTATTTCTTTATGTTTCTACTTCAGTACGTAGATCCCTCGTTGCATACAAAGGACTTTGTTGTTACTATGCTAAAAGCCATGATGTGAAGCACAACTGTAAGACATCTCAATGCTTCATAACAACTACTAAAGATAAGGAGGCTAAAAATTATAACTGTCCAAGATGAAGAAACAACTTGCGCTGATGATGAATATGAAGGCAGTCCTTTATATGATGAACAAACAGAATGTATAGAAGCTTTGAAGGAAGGAATCACAATAATTGATGAACAGCATCTTGTGATGGTACTTGAGAATCCTTTGGATAGAGGAAAGTGTGTCACTAACTGGTATATATTGAGAGATTTCTCATAAGCTGATAATGCAACCAATGAGGTATCATTTGACAAGATTATAGCTTACCATAAGGACAAGTTTGTTCTAAAGAGGAAAGGGTTCTCAAATACAGTTTCTATTCTCTCCAAGCATCAACCAAAATGCAAGAAAACTCCAGGATTCTTACATGTCAAACTCTTTATTAGGGAACTTGAATACACACTCATGAGACTAGGGTCCTTCCTTTTATGGCTAGCATCATTTTGGTGGAGAGTATTGATGTAGTATGTTGGAATTTTCAGTTCAAAGAGGATGGGGTTTCCAGGCCTATTCCTTGGAGAGATAATAATGGAATACACTTCCAAAATCTTTCAGTTTGAGAGTTCATTTGCAAGGCACGTTGATCAAACAACGGAAAATGTGATGCAGAAACTAAACTGAACCTTTTTCCTTAGAAATTCTCTGAAGCTAACAGACTCATATCAATGGTGTTGGACAACAACCACGGTCTATTTCCAAGTCCTACTAATATTGTTGGTCGTAGGATCCTGATAAATAAGTTGGTTACGATAAATTTGCTAGGCACTATACTTGTTGAGAATTCCTTGATGAAGGAAAAAATTACAAAAATGATGTTTCAGTTGTTTTTTCAAATAGTTATGGATTGGGCTATGGTAGCCAAGAGCATTAATCTTGCTTTTGAATTAACATTTATTTATTGGTGTGTGTTGATGCTCAAAATAATAAAGGATTGTTTGTCCTACTTCACAATTCAAGAATGGTTGGATTATTTTGGAAATGTGACAGTTGTAGTTGTATATTAAACAAAAAGTATTACAAGTCAGCTAGAGACCAACAAGTATCAATGGTGGCTATATTTGAAGGAAATGAAATTCAAGAACTTAAGGCATGCTAAAGATAATACTGAGACAAGCTTTTACAATGGAGAAGTTGCACTAAATTAAAATATGAAGTTGTTGGTGTTAACTTTTGATACTGGGGAATATGAGAAGACATAAGTTTCAAGGAGTTATGGAAAGATTCAACTAAACAAGTTCCTAAGTTTTGTTTTTGACACTAGAAAGGTGGTGACAGCTACCAAGATTGGAAAGCAAATAATCAGCAATATCCACGAGGACATAGATGCTTTTATGGAGGGAATGTTAGGCAGAGGGTATATTGGGCAGCAAACAAATAATTAGTATATTCTAGTAGGTAGCACTGTTTTTAAACCCTGCCCGGACAGGTCCGATTCAACCGGTTGAACCGGGAACCGGTTCTATGTCCGGTCCGATTTGGCTCGGTTGAACCAGTTTGGTCAAAATCCGGATTGAACCAGTTGATCACCGGTCGAACTGGTGGTTCAACCGATAAAACTGGTTAAAGTTGACCCAGTAAACCGGTTTTTTCAATTATTTTTTAATATTTTTTTGTACCAAATTAACAACTTTTAGTAATATTACAACTCAACTTTATTAATTTTTACTTCATAAAAAAATGAGATTTTTTAAATTTTATTAATTACTAATAATATATATTTTTATATATTTATGACGTCATCGGTTTAAAAACGGTGCAACCACTTGTTGAACCAATAACCCCATCCACCCGATAACTTTTCCGATTCGATAACTGGTCCAAGTCTGAAAACATTGTTAGGTAGTACATTTTGAGTGACCATGTGAGCACATGGTGTAGTTTGTTATATTTGAAGTGAAGGATAAGAAAAGTAGTGTAAGTTAGTAGCTTTACTTTTCAGTATTCTCTCTATAAATAATTGTATCTTTGAATTATTCTCCAAGCATTATGCATTAAGTGAATTAATGAAATGAAGAGAAGTTTGTTTAAACTTTCTCCTTATTTTCTCTCACAAACTCGATAGGAATTACTGAGTTTTCTATCCTTCGTCCTCCCAAAATTCTATCTAATTCTCTCTATCTATCTCTGTTTATATCTCTATTTGTGGTCAGGATCCTAGCTGAGCCTGACATATGAGCCTGATGGCTATTAGTAGTAGGGTGTATTTTCTTTTCGGAGCACATCGGCATAGTATCCTATATATACCTGATAGCTAGCTTGTAAGGGTCATGCATATGAAATAAATGGAACTTTGAGTACTCGTTTCAGGCTCTTATCTCTCTCTCTCTCTTATTCATCTGATTTCCCCATTCTTTCTCTTCTCATCTAATTCTTATCTGAATTATTCCTCTTCATTCCTATCAAATTCTGGTTAATTTCTGTTATGTGTTAAGCTCCAATGGAGGGTTAACATATTCCAACTACAAACATTGTATTGTTCTCTCTTATCTTGTTTATTTTATCTTTCATTTTGTGATGACGAGATTGCATTGATTTGTGCAATAGTTGACAATTGGTTTTGATCTCAGGTCAGTCATCACCCTCCAATGGGTGCTGCACATGCTGAAAGTGAGCATTTCATTTATGATATAACATCAAAGGTGAAGACCAAATTTTTGGGGAACTCACTTGATATCTATCCTGTTGGAAGGTAAAACTTCTACATTGGCTCAAACTTTTACATTAGTTGCTTAGTGAGGTTTGTAAGAGAGTTTAGTAGGACCCTAGATTTTGATAGAAACTGAACTTGATATGCTTGAACATGAATCTGTTGTGGAGGAAAGACACCTTTCCTTTCCATCTAAGCGATGGTGATACATTTAAAAAAATGCCTATATATATTTTCATTCATGCACATATATAACATGGTAAACGTATCTGCTCAAACACTTTTCATGCTTAACATTTTTATGAATTTGTACTCATTCTATGTGTGAACTATGTATTTGCTACTTGATCATACTTTGTTTTTTTTTTTGCAGAACGAGGCTGACCCTTAAGAAGGCTGGTGTAGAGCTAGAGTTGGTTCCCCCTCCCTCAAAAGTTAACAATCTAATATTTGGTCGAACATGGGTGGATTCACCGGGGGAGATGGTTTTGACTAACTTGACAACGGAGGACAAAGTTGTGCTTTACTTTCAACCTTGCGGTTGGTTTGGGTACGAGTCTATAACCACTAAAATGAACTACAATGTGTATATTTAATTGGTCATTTGATGCTTATGTTGGACATTATTTTCTGTGTGGAATATCACTGATAATGCTAGGGTTTCTAGTTTTCCATAAGATAGTCCTTTTAATTTAATTTCTTTGTGTGCATAAAAAGTTAAAGCAAAGGAATCATAAATCGGGAAAAAGAAACTACCAACAACATAAGTACATAACATGTATTTACCATTCAGTCTTTATGTGTTTGAACTGCCCAACTGTACCCAGTTTGACAGCTGCTAAAATAGACTCTTACTTTTTACTATCTTGACATTTTGTGTAAGAAAATAATACTTTCGATAATTGTCCTGTCACCTTCAAGTATATATTGCCTATTTAAATAATCAACAGAAAGGGCTGACAGTTGCATGAGGGTGGGAAGTGATTTTTTCACAACCTTCTCTGTTGGCTATGCTACTGTTACAAACCTGTCTTTTATCTTGTCCTTCCTTTATAAGTTGGAGCTGATATCACCTTGTGCTCTTAGTGACAAAATGTTAATTGGAGGTATGGATACAATTTTCAAAAACTTTTGCGTTATGACGGCCTGATTATTAATTTGAAATGTGGGGCCTGGGAGCTTTTGAGGAATCTCTTTGTTTTATTTTCTACTTTTTTTTAAATGGAGTTTATTGATTTTCTTATTCTCATGCCAACCTATGCATCTGTGCCTGGTTGCAGCGCTGGTCGTTATGAAGTAGATGGATACGTATATAATGCTGCTGAAGAACCAACAATATTGATGACCGGAAAATGGAGCGAGTCAATGAGCTATCAACTTTGTGACTTGGAAGGGGAACCCCTTCCAGGCACCGAACTGAAAGAGGTTAGCTCCAGTAAATGTTCTTGATAGTGGCACCTGTCTTTTGTGCCAGTAATGTTATTTTTTTTCTTCCTGTAACTAAAAATAGTAAGTTGCGTAGGTAATGTGTTGGGCCTAAATTGAGTGGCAATATGGTTATTCTCTGTTATGGTGTTTAGATAGTTTAAAATGATAAAGATTTGGATGTAGAGGAGCCGAGTTCTGGGAATCAGGGACTGATTTTTGGTGTTTTTCATAATTCCTTTGCCACAGTTATAAAGGTCTGCTATCGTGTTTTTTAGAACAGTGAGAGACACCACCACTCCAAGCTTTGTTGGTCTGCTAGGGTAGTCTTTAAAGCAGATGGTCTGCCTCAAGCATGGTCTGGGAGCTATAATTTGACAATTTTGTTTGTAATCTGTTATTATGTCTTGGGACTTTCTTCAATGTATATAAATCACATTGTCAAGCTTCATATGATTGTGATGTTGTGCATGTTATGCCACTAAAAAGGGATTCATAAAATTAATTGATTTTATCCTTTTTTCCTTGCATCTTTGTTTCAAACTGCTGATTACTGAACTCATTAGAGAAACTTCAGTATGAATTTATTAATGGAAATTATTTTGTTGGTTCTGCCATGCAGGTATGGAAACGTGCTGATGTGCCACAGAATGACAAATATCAGTATACATATTTTGCTCATAAATTAAACAGCTTTGACACTGCACCGAAGAAGTTATTGGCCTCAGACTCCCGCTTGCGTCCGGATAGGTACGCACTTGAGAAGGGTGACTTATCCAAAGCTGGATCAGAAAAGAGCAGGTCTCTCTCTCTCTCTCTCTCTATATATATATATATGGTATGTATACGTGTGTGCGTTGTGGAAATGGCTTAGAAAAAGAAATCAACCAGTGGTATCTTTTTCCTTTTATTTTTTTGGGGTGCATATTTATTTTTTCATTTTTTTTGGTTTTATTGGGTGTATTGGAGGCACCCTGATTTATTTTTTGGCATGGGGTTGGGGGGGGGGGGGGGATTCATCGCACACACCAACATCATCTACTAGTTGCAGTTGCACTTTGCGGCAAGCCTTGGAATTTGAAGCCTGTCGGGTACAGTGTTCAATTAGTATGTGTGCCCCTTGGAGGTGCTAATTGGTTATTTAAGTCAAGTATACTATGTTTTTTTTTCCTTTTGTGCCATTTTGTTCATTTTAAATCATGAAAGCTGTCTCAGCTTCGCTTGCATCAGTTAATACTTATTAATTACGTCAAGTCTCTGCATCGTATGGAAGTTATTTCCTTCAATAATTAAGACCTCACACAATGTAGGGCATGAAAAACAAGGCTTTGTAGCCATCAGATCTCTGTTTAATCAACAAAGATTGACCATTTCAGAAAAACTCAATCCTTGAATAAATATTAGCTTAGCTGAAATAGTGGTTGGGTGATACAAAGTGTAAGGGAGTGAATGACACTTTCAGTTTTTGCATTTGCAGTTTGGAAGAGAGGCAGAGAGCTGAAAAGCGAGCCAGAGATGCCAAGGGCCATCAATTTACTCCTAGATGGTTTGAGCAATCAAGTGAAGTTTCTCCTACACCTTGGGGTGACATAGAAGTGTATCGCTACAATGGCAAATATACCGAACATCGGGCCGCTGTTGATAGTTCAGACAGTATCGAAGAGGTTGATGTCAGATCAACAGAGTTCAACCCGTGGCAGTATGCCGATGGCTTAGGCTGCAGAATGAGATACCTGTTTTGCTTTTGGTCCCCATTTATATTTTTATATTTCAACTACTTTCCAAATGTTGTATTCTTATTAGCATTAGAAATCATCAAACCATTCAAAGGTTTGCACGCAGAGGGTCTTGCTTGCTTATCGTTTTGGTTTATTTATTGTAGTACAGTATTTAAGCTTGCGATTGCTACACAACTAATCCGAGATTGTAATATTTTTTTTGATGCAATCCAAGTCCAAAGTTTGGGACACCAAACTAGTGCATTATAATTCCCAAAAACTGGTAAAAGACCAGTAATATGCTGTAAGCAACATGTGCTTTTAGGCTAGCCCAGTATTTTTTACATTTATTTGGAAATGCAACATATTCTCCTCTTTCTTGTATACATTTTGAACAAAGTTCGATTTGAGATTGACTCGAAATATAAATGAGTTAAATATAAATAAATTTTAAAATTTGATAAATTACTTCGAATTTTTTAAATTATAAATTTCTATTGATATTCAGATCATATTTGTTCGAAAAGTTTAAACTCGTTCGAAAATTTTAAACTGTTCGGACTCGATTCGGGATCGTGCTCATCTTGATAGCTAAATGAGCCTCGCTCAAACTTTATTTTATGTTCAATAAATTTTGTGAACCAAATCTGAACAGTTTAATACTCGAGCTCGACTCGGTTCATTTACACCTTACATGTAGTTTTGCCAGATGACAGTAAACCAAGTTGGCATGTCTACCTTACTTTAAGATGAACATGCATCAGAAACACTACAAATATTGGACATGTAAACCAGAAAACTGCAATAAACTTGACACAATGTCCCTTGATAATCATGTCATACAACTAGAAGAAATCTCGTCTTCAAATTTGAAAAATCTAAGAAAATTTCAATTTTATATAGAAAAGCTATAACTTGAACTAATTTAGCTGATAAAAATACTATACTGTCAGCATCAGAGGGCTAGTACTGAATCCTGCCACCATCAGGAACAAAAGGGAAGTTGGGAAGATGGGCTGCAACTTCTCCGTCTCCGAGCAAAATGCACAATCTCGGATGCAGGTGGCTGATCACCCCTAATGCCTAGAAACTTCCTGACCTGGTTCCGAAGTCTAATTGTCGAGACCACTTGACAGAAGATTCTCGACTTATTAGAAGAAACCGTCTTAGGTCATGTGATTGGAAGCTTCGTCACTACTCATTTGGTCGGTGATCTGTGTCACAAAGGCAATTACTGCTTGAATTGAACATACCTAGTACAACATCAGAAAACAAGTAAGTAGCATGTAACAACAACAACAACAACAAAAGGTATAAGGGAAAAATGGGAAGTTTTTACTGATAAGTACAGCTATTAATACTACTAGGATTAGGGGGATCCATATTAGCTAAATATTGCCTATACAACATACACAATCATCATTAGCTATCAGATACTTCATTGAATATATTTTGCTGGTACTTAAATCCTTTTATTATGGCATTCCAAGAATTATTATAGAACTAAATCTTAAATGTTTTTTTTATTCTTTCCAGAGAAAGACGCTCTCCCTACAACATACAAGAAAAAGGTCATTTAATTAATAAACTTTCTGTCTATAAATTGCAGATTGGGAAATGAACCATTGAGCAGAATCAGATAATGAAGATGAGTAACATAATCAGTCCCTACTCTGTTTTACGATGATAAAAAAAGCAACCTTGAACAATTTAAATCCCAAGGAAATGAGTCAAGCTCAAGCTCACACTCTACATTACTAAAAAGCTTCATAACACCTTTAAGTCCGGGGGCATCGGCACGTGCACCACTTAACAGAACAAAGTATATCTCATATGCCAAAGAAAATCCACCTCCACATTAAAATTTATGAAACAAGGGTCATGTGAACACAAACAATTTTTGGACGGGAAGTAGGAAAGGCAAAGAGAACCATATATCTCCCTAGCTAATCCGCCAGTCTAAAAGGAATAGATTTGTACACTAAATACACTACCAAGACTAAATCTCAATTGCTTTGGAAAGTTTTAAAATGAAGAGAAATGGTTTTAAGAAATGACCAATTTGGTAATACTTGGCTAAAATAGATCTACCACAAGATTTTTGTTAGGATGCAAAAGAATACCTAATAATAGGAATTCACAAATTATAAGAAACAAATCTAAGAAAAGAACTTTCAAAATCAAAGAAATTACTAACGAAAGATTCGATGGAGTGACGGACAAAAGTGAGTAGATGATTATTTGTTATATTATTATTATTGCAAATTTGATATTGTTTGAGACCAAATGTTCAAGACTTAACCAACAGTACGCCAAGAAACATGCACAAATAGACATTTGATAACTTGTATACGGCCAATCTACAAAGCCATTAGATGAATAGGAGTATACCTCAGTGTTCTTCCAACATTTACACTTTGGATTTGAACTGATAACATCAAGCCATATCCAGATCTTACGAATTTCTGAAACCCTGACCCATAGTCGCGCCGCCAAGAAAGAGTGAACCATCTGCAGAACAAAAAAAGAAAAACTTGTGGTAGCTAGGGTATCTCAAAGATGCCTTATATAGTGGAAAAGGCGATATTCCCAATGTTATAAAAAAATCTTTTTATCTATTATTTAATATATAGATATAAAGTGCACATAATTACAAGCAATACTTCGGAAATTACAGTAGTAAGTATATAAGTTACAGCTACATGCCTGTATTAGGTCATTAATTATTGTTTTGGGAAATGCATAAAAGAAGCAAGTCATCTGTTTTTACAGGTTTGGGCTGAAAGCACTGAAGAACCCCCAATTGCTGAATCTTCAATACAAAAATTATCAGCAGTTACTCAAAAAGTGGTACTCCTATAGTAGAAAAGGAACAGAATGTGCATTAGCCACGAGTCTCATGACAATTGAAATTGGAAACAAAAATATGCCAACTCTTTTTGCATCAATTGCAAAAATAAAAATATATATATATATATATATATATATGTGGCTTTGCAAATCCTCACCTAACAAAGAGAATAAAGGCATGACAGGTTTTCAACATACAAGTGAATTGGTAAACACTGTACCATATGTATCATAGTTGTTACGGCGCCACGGCGAGTCATGGCGGTAGCCGACTGTCAGGACGCCTTAGGCGACCGACATGGCGTCCGTATGGCGACAAGTCGTTTACAATGTGCAATTTATATATTATTTATTTTACTTAACAAGTATATTAACAATAAAATTTCATATACTTTAAAACCCAAAACATAATACTATGGAAAAACATTAAAAGCACCCTTATGTATATATATATATAATTTATATATAAATAATTATATATTAATTTATATATATATATATATAATTATATATATATATTTATAATTGTGTATGTGGTAAACTATGGAGTAAACTGTAAAGTGTAAACTATAAAGCATGATGTAAAAAAAAAGAAAGCACTAAGCAGAGAAGCATAGCAACATGATATATATGAAAGTTTAGAAGCAAAGAAACAGAGCAGCCATGTGGTGAGAACAACAAAAAAAGCAACTGTCGGTTGTTGTTCTCGGCAAGTCGCGACCAGAGAAGAAGAAAGAGAAGAAAAAAAGAAAGCATACCTGACAAAGAAGAAGAGATCGGAGCTCTGGGTAGTCTTCGTCGCCTCGTCAGTCGTTGTCGCCCTCGTCGGTCGGAGCTGTACTAGGTAATCTCTCGCTCGCTTCTCCCCTTTCTACTCTTATACTTCTGCTCTTCGACTGCTGCAAATCACTATTAGGGTCAGCTGCAATCTCGAATGACGTCGTTTTGATTTTTTTTAACCCAGTTGGCCTTAGGGTCAGTCCATACCCACAACAAATCAAGTCGCACGCTCAACTCGTCTAAGTCGTCGACGAGGCGTCCATGGCGCCAAGTTTCATCACACCAACTAGATGCCCAGGCAACGCCTTAACAACTATACACTGTATAATATTTGAACTGCACATCCATTACATCACCAGTTTCCATCCACTAAATGAAATGACATTACTTCAAATGCCTAAAGTTTTTATCTTGAAGTACCTCTCACAGTAGTTATACTCCAAACACTATCCGAGGCTAAAGCAATCCTTTGACATAATATAACGGCATAAGTTTAGAATGCTATTCAGTTAACTGGCGAACAATATAAAAAGAAAAACAAAAAACTACATAGCCATTTTATCAATTTCACAGCATTGATATCACCAATAAATAGTACATAGCAACATGTAGGTTTGACGAAAGTCCCACTGCTTAAAACAGCTAATTCCTTGATAGTTCAAAGTGTAAAGGTAGAAAACATATCAATAAATAAATAACTAACTCTTTAGCAGGTGACATGCTCCCTAATTTATAATTATGGGCATTTGACTTCAAAAACGAGTAGTAATTTGGGAAAACAAGGCCTTGAAATCCTTAGATGGTGTTCCAGTTCCCTCAGGCTTCGAGGCCAGATCAAATGCTTTGAATTTGGCCTCCTCGAACTGTAGTGCCTGTTCAAGAGCAAATAATGTGCCATCAGACAAAGCAATGCTATGTGACAAGCAGAAGAACATATATATTTCCACAAGCACATCACTTGTAAATAAATACCTGAATGCAGACTTCTGCAACATCTGCCCGGGAAATAGTTCTTGTCTCTGTCTTAAGAAGCTCATCATCCTTTCCAACAAGCAATTCGCGGACACCACCTTCTTTGTCTTGCAATCCTCCTGCCCTAAACCATTCCAAGAGATGTGAGTGAAAAATATACTTTCAGAATTAGACTACATGAACTAAAGGGATAACAAATGTATGGACAGTTAATCATGCACTTCCATTTTATTAGACATGATTTGAAAGATAAAAGTAAAACACAAGATATAGAAACCAAAAGGAATGTACTTTAATTTCTCCAAAAAGTATTGTTCTATAATCATGCATATTTGTTAAAGTTAATCTTAGATCTTAATAAACTAGGTAGTGTTGAATGATATATAACAAAAATGGGATCCAACAGTTGAGAAAAGTCACTGTATATAAAAATATTACCCAAAAAAAATCTAATAAGGCATAATAAATTCATTTCGAGATTGTAGAGCTTGAAAGCATTTACTAAATACCATTATTAGTCATCATTTTAAATTCATATTAGTAGTCAGTCAGTCATTTGTTAGACAATTCTTTAGACTTTAATCTTAAATCTACTATTTTGGTACAGTTCATTGGGCACTCAAGAAAACTAAGGAAATGGCCTAGATTTTAGAGTTGTAGATTAAATAACCTGATTAATTATTATAAAAAAAATATTCAAAGGATGCAATGCAATTAATAATTTTTAAAATAAAAAGTGGAATTTTTTTATGGTCATGACCTAATAAAAGTAATTAAGTTTCAATGTAAGTGACTAGGGTCTAATCGAGGCTGAGTATCACTTCTGCCTGGGCAGACCTAGAAGAATTTTTAAAATACTGCTTGTAATAGGGCAGTTAGCCTCTTTAATCTTGAAAGGCAATTTTTTATATATATAAAACACACACTGGGTGCTACAGAACCTCACCCCTTTTCATCCCAAATTGCAATGAGAAAGAAAGTGTAAAAAGAATGACACCTTATCACATAAATTATCTTGAACTTTCATCTAGGCATCCATATTCAAATAATCACTTCTTATTATGAAAATACAGGAAAGAATGCTGAGCATACCTTATAATTGTGTAGGGAACCCCAGAGTCGGCTAAATATTGCTCAGCCTTTCTCTTCCATACCTGTAGCATGACCAATTGAACTTCTTTGAAGTGATTCTTGTAATCAAAGCATTTTTAGCAAGAGGAAAGCACAACTTAAAAAGGAGAGTGAAAAAGGGCATCAAAATTGCCCAGAAACACCAGTCATAAAAATGATGCAGGTCATCCACATTAGGTTTGAAGTGACCTATAGGTATACTCTGCTTCAAAACAACTGCAATTAACTTTTCAGCACCCTACTAAAGTTTTAAACGACTATAATTTCATTTAGGATAGTCAACTGACTTTGTTGAGTCAACCGTGTATGGACAGCGAAGTCATGTGTTAACAAGACCTTGGCACAGCTACTTCTAAAATAAAAAGTTGGAGAAAAACACAGAAAGTATTCATAGAGGCATTTGTATTATGGCTTGTAATGAATAAGAAAGATGAGGTACAGGCGCACAATCAGAAAAACAACTCTCTTCATCACAAAGCAACAATAGAAGAACTTCATGCATGGAACCATGAATCCTTATCCTCATTCAGATGACCGGATGAGATAAAGAAAATGAAACAATGAGTAAGAGAAATACAAACCAATATATTCCCATTCCCCAAGCTGTTCAGTGGCATTGCTGAGATCTGTTCCTCCCATTGATCCAACCAGCACGATTTGTTTCACCCCAGCAGCTTTAGCTGTACATTTGTATCACAAAATTCAGAAAAAAATACATTTGATTAATAAATTAAAGTAAGAAAATCCTCACCAGCATCTATTTGATTTTTCTGCCCAATCCAGTCAACCTAACAAATTATTTATCAAAATAAAAGACTAAAGAATTGATAATCGTCAATAGAAAAGTAAAAAATTAAAATAAAAAATGAATACCCAAGTTTGTATTGTTAGATATAGTTTAGTAGTTACCTGTTCAGGATATGCTCCATCTTCAAAATAGAACTCAGGCCTTCCGCCTTTACTTGGATCAAAACCAGGCTTCATTTTTGGCACACCACTCGTCAGAATTATAAGAGAATCAATACCTTGGATTGCAGGTACAATGCTGTCAGTGTCCCTTATATCCCCAACAAAAACATCATCAGCTCCACCAATTTTCTCTTTGCTCTCCTCTGTTCTGACCAAACCTCTACCAATATACTGGTCAGACTTCTCCTTCAACTTCTTATAAACAATTTGGCCTGTGTGAATAAAGCAGCAACGGACCATGTCAAGAAAAGACCTTAATCTTGATGAAACAAAACAGAAACCCCAGTTGTAGGAAAAGTCATTCAGTGAGATGGCTAAGATTTCACTTCCAACTGTGAAAGTCTAATCAGTAATTACTGAAAGTTTTTTCCTAGTAATTACCTGATGCACGGGACCGTAGTGATTTTACATGTCCGTGAGGATTACTTGAGTATCTAACAGGCTGGGACCCTCCCATAAAACTAAAAAATTAAAGGTATCCAAAAGCAAAACAGTGTTGCCTCATTATCACATTGACAAAGGAATTTCAATTATTTTTACATCATCACATTCATTGAAAAAGAAACTGGAACCATTTCTTCATTTCAAGTAACAATTAAAGATTGGTAGGAATTCCAATATCACAACATAATAAATAAATGAAAATTTGATCATTTTTGATCCAAATGAGTAAAACCACAGTAATCAATTGCTTATGTTTTCATATTAACTAGCATCAGTCCAACATAAATGCATTAGTACTTATCATTTAGTGATGATTTCCACCACTATATAAACAGCCTAAACACGGTATCTCCGTACATCGAACAAAGTGAAATAACTTGGCAATGGCATGCATGACTGGTATGTTGCACCCAATGGAAGCATTTCACCAACACTAATGCGTAGACATAAAAAATGTATGTATGACAACCAGGTAAACTCAAAAAGATCTATAATGTACTGCATTGCAAAATCTTAGAACTTTGGTAACTGTTCATAAGCTATACGGGTTGCTCAATTGTGCAAGATTAGATTTTAATGTAATGGGTTGCGGTGATTCTTTGCTGTGAAGTGCCATTGTAGTTTTTAACCCACAGAATCCTCAAATCCGTGAAAACCCACATTCAGAAACAACCTAATCTACAATTCCCAGTTAATAAAATAAACAAAAGTACAAAACAGTCACAAAATTTGACATTTTCATATATTTATACGTACTCGGTACTGCACTACAAATTATATGGTACTAGAGAGAAATGATTAGGTAAATATTGTTCGGAGTATTAATTACCAGTTCTACCACCAGCTCCGGTGACAAGAACAGTGCTTCGAGCCAAATCTGCCATGGCTACAACGGCGAACCTTTTGAAATTCCTTCTACTGCTATTACTAGTATTAATATGGCATTCATGAAAAGGGTTCAGTCGAGAAGTTGAAGAAGGCGGCCAAATGACGGTGGTTGAGATTACAGGGACACGTGTCACAGTAGTCATGCCAGGAACGTGGGAGTACTTAATTAGTATTCATCCGGTGGTCATCTTGTTGAATCCCGGTGAGAGAAAATTCCGATTTGTAAAGTTATGATTTTCTTATCTTCTTCATTTGCCAACTCACCTTATCTTTTTGTACTACCTCAATAGTAATTACATGTTGGGCTTTTAACCATTTATCATTTGGACTCGGCCTGCATTTTAATTTTTTTTCATCATAAGAGGCCCTACTGTAATTGGGTTGCAAAGGATTCACAACAACAAAAACAACAAAGGGCCGGCCTCATATCTTTTAACGGTAGATGAAATGGGTAGGTTGTCCCCAGAAAAAGCGTTTTATCATGCAGATATATTCAGCCCAACCAAAAATAGACTCTATTGACTACTATCTTTTATCCTAACCTTCTACAACAATTATCAAGGGCCCTAATTAAAAAAGGCATCACGTGGTCCGCTAGATATTATAGCGGACTGGGTTAAAAAGAATTTTTGCCGATTATGCCCCCAATTCGCGAATTGCATCAGGTCATTGCGTCATGCTTGACTGGGAGCATAATCGTGAAGAATTCTTTTTAACCCAGTCCGCTAGAATTTCTAGCGGACAACGTGATGCCTTTTTTAATAAGGACCCTTGATAATTGCTATGAAAGGTTGAGATGCTATTTGCCAATTTTTGATCCATATATATATATATATATATATATATATATATATATATATATATATATATATATATATATATATATATATATACGGTCAGTCTCTCAAGCGAATTATATGGAGCGAACTAAAAACAAACCGGCTATAGCGACGGTTTTCCGTCGCTATAGCATAATAAACCGGCTTTCTATGCTATATAGCGACGGAAAAAACCGTCGATGTAGCGGGTTCGTTTTTAGTTCATTTCCTATGGTTTGCTGGAGAGACGGACCCATATATATATATATATATATACAACTTTATAAATCAACTCTCAACCACGTAAAACCATAACCGTATAAAAAATCAAAGATTTAAAAGAAAAAAAATTGAAAGAAATCTTTTGATACTTTGATCATAAAAATGGAAGGTTATAGATTTTTAACATTTTTTGTACAATTATCCATGCAAGAAGTATAAGACTTGAATTTATTTTTTTTATGTTTTCTCAAAAAAAATTGATCCCTGACCTAACAATTTGATCCCTGTCAAACTTTACAGATACTTGATGATGATATTATGTTATTGTAGCAGCATCCATGTATAGCATGAACAAATTCAACCCTTATTATTGATCTCCTAATAAACAATGCAGAAACACCAATTTGTCAAAACAATTTCCAATATAAAATTCAAGTTATCGCTATCAATATATTTGTATGATTACCGTCACATTTCATTTTCCTGATGGCTGAAGACAATTTTAGTTTAGTACCCAGGGGAAGAAGTAAGTCGCACAATTTACTTTAAGGCAAATTATTTTATTTTATATTATATTATATTAATTGGCGTCAACAACAAAACATATACATTGTTTGATTAACAAAGATATAAATTAAAGGATTTAACAACTTTCAGAGCTCTCTGGTGGTGAAACAACCCGGCTCAAATTTCGAGTCAAAGAATTCGGGTCAAATCTCAAGTCCGAATCAAATCAAATCCATATCTTAAACTATTACTCCAATAATTTTTTTTTGGTCATCTTAGTCCACCACAGACTCACCTAAAAGGTCATGATTGAATACAAAATTTTCTCATATCTTTTCGATATGGGACTGGTTGTTACATGTTGTGTTTTCCTAATGTTGTGATACTTTCTAATGCATAATCTGCACGTTAGTCCTTTGAGAAGTCCCCACTTGTAAATATTTTTTCGAATATTATACATATTAAACCTTAATACGCAAAGTCAAGAAGTCGAATATGACTATCATTTCCCGAATATGGGAGTGGTATTTATCTTAAATTAATATTTTCACAATATTTTTTGATATTTTCACTGTGAAAACCGTCGCTATAGAATCTATTCAAGTCTTATTATCGACAGTAGCGTGAACAAATTCACACAACTTACTTTGGAGAGAAATTACAGTACAAGACATTTATAGTATCCAAGAAGGGGGAGTAAGTCGCACAATTTACTTGAAGACAAATTATTATATATATATATATATATATATATATATATTAATTGATGTTAATAACAAAACATTTACATCATTTGATTAACAAAGACATGAATTAAGGGATTTAACAAGATCCCACCATCACAATGATATACATACGACAAGTCTAAGCTGTCACAGATGTTTCCACCGCAACCTTGCCAGAGTAACCAGCTTCAGATGATTTCTTGACAGAAATCCAGAGCTCTGGTAGTGCTTCCTTAATGTTGTGGATACTTTCTAACGCATAGTCTGCGCCTTTAGTCCTTTGAGAAGTCCCCACCTGCAAATATTTTTCCGAGTATTATACATAATAAACCTTAATTCGCGTCAAGAAAAAAGTCAAATAGGACTATCATTTCCCGAATATGGGAGTGGTATTTGTGACTAACCAGCACAGTGTCAAGTCCAACGCGCTTTCCAGATTGTATGTTTCGCACACTATCTTCAAAAAACAGCTGAAAGAGGAGTTCAACAATGGAAAAACCTATTAGAATAACACTTAATTCGTACAAAAATGAAGTTTGAATGATTAGAGTTAGTGTCTTACTGTTCTTTGAGGGCTAATGCTGCCTATTTTGAGAGCCTTGTCAATGGCATTTTCAGACGGCTTGCACACAATTGGCGTCTTTGGTAATACGGAGCCTGAAGCATTAGGCTGAGAAGAATGCCCAATAATGTCAAAAATCTCCGTGCTGCTGCTAGTAGTGGTAGCGGATGATATTGTTGAACCGGTGAACTGAATGTCATCCTCGTCGTCAGACACAGTGCTCTTATGAGTAGGATTCAGAGTCTCAAAGCAAATGATCCCCTCAAAACAATCTTCCAACCCCAGTCTACTGAGTGCTATAGCAGCATGGACCTTGTCGGCAGTTTGTGAAGATCTAAATCCCAAAAATAATATCAGTATAGCGAGAACAATATATAACAGCTCCCCCCCCCCCTCCCCCTCCCCCTCCGCCTCCTCCTCCTCCCTCCTCCCCCTACACACATACACATAGATATATTAAGATACTTACAACTTTACGGATAGGCAAGCTTAGCAAAAGGCTTCTTAGAACAGGATCTGGTTTTAAATTCTCATAGGGTAATCTTCCATGAACATAGCTGCAAAAAAGGAGAAATAACTTGATCACATAACTATCTAGATAGTATAAATGAAAAAAAATTATGACTTGGCTATCAGCAGGATTTCCTTACCTGTGATATTCATCATAATCAAAGTCATAGCCGATAGCCTGCAAAAATAAAACCCCATGAGTGATCTCTTTTGTTAGGATTGGATCACACACACGCAACCACAATAGTAAAGAATCAACACAGAACTCGGGTACGTCCACGGGATTTTTCAAGAACTTCTCAATACCTATCATACACACCATATGAGCCACAAGTTCTAATGTCTTTCAAATAACACTATAGACTAAGTAATCATAGAGCATGACTAGATGAAAGGGATGAGGTAAAAGCCATACCTGAGGCCTGCCATTGTTGTCCCATAATTCTTGTATAGTAGATTACCCAACTCGGAGATTATGCTCCTATCTATACCAAGCTTTTCAACCATATAATCTAGACAAGTTGATCAAAAACTAAAATCAGAAATCAACGAAGCATCTAACAACGAAAAGGATACTTGAGGACCCAAAAAAAAACACCACTACCTTCAATATTATTGCGACATGCAGTTGCCAAACCAGAACTGAAGGGATAAAGAGTATCATCTAAATCTGAAAATTCATAAAACTCAATAATTAATAGCCCTTGCCTTAAATAAATTCTCAGTTTATGCAATTTCTAACCATTGTTCGAAATTAAAGACTTACCAAAAAGAAGGCAATCGTATTTCGGCCTTGCAACCTGCCTGTAGCAGCTCTCGTATTCCATTTTATCTAGAGTAACTTGAATAAAGAACAAACAGATGTAAGCATTGTGCACCAAGATAATTTAAAACCACCCAAATTAAAACTAAAATTCAACTTAATTCTCAGCCTATAACTTCTCATGGATTCGAATAAAATTGATGCCTAAAACTTCACAAAATCCTCTACTTAAAAAGCAACTACTAGTTTTTTAATTGACAGTTTACAACTATATCTATCACAAACTAGTTGAATGTGGCCTTTGTTGAGCTTCTGAATGCGACAATCCACAACCATTATAGATACAAACTGTGCCAAAAATATGTGGACCATGAACTTTCCCAATTGTCCATCTTTTTGCTCCACAAAATGAGCCATTTTTATTCAATGGCACCAGTTTAACGTCACAATTTTGTCATCTAGCCACTAAAATTAAACCAACAGAATCAAAATTATCATTATAATAAAGTTTGCAAATGGAACTCTTATGTGGAGAGGAGATAATATTAAAACAATCCCATTTTTTTACTAAAAAAAGAAGAAGAAAAAAGTCTTTGATGCAAAATAGGGCATCACAGAGAAAGAGCAAAGTTGAACAAGAAATGAAGTGGATGCTTCATAAGAATTTTTTGAGCCCCACAAACAGAAACATGTAAAATGGATCCGGTTACATGAAGTCAATTTTATGGTAAGCCGGTCAATTGACCAATACAGTACTGACACGCAAAGACGGCGGTCAATTGATCAATACAGTGCTGACACGCAAAGACGGAGATAACAGATTATCTCCTGGCTGTCCACGCTGTATTAGTGAAAGTTGACTTCTCCCATGTAAAATAGATATAGAAATGAAAAGGGACAAAATACTCCAAGGGAATCATAAATGCATAGGGTTTTAACAACAAACAAAAAAGCAATCATCTTTAACATCAAATTCTCTAAAGAAACAGAAGAACCCCACTACCCCAGGGTGGTTAAATTTTGATTGAGAAACCAGAACTTAACAAACAAGGAAAAAAACACAAATTTCACAGTAGAAAGAAAGAAATTTGGTGGTATATCATAGTTTTAGTAAAACCCATTAGCATAAATTGAAATGAAAAGGAAATGGCATTTGGCTACATACGAAAGCAAAATTTGAAGAACAGAACATACCAGAATGAAAGTGGGCGGAATGCAGCAGAGAGTAAGTAGGAACAGAGCAGGAACGAGAGAGAGAGGAAATGTATAGAGTAATAGAGAGAGAGAGAGATTGTAGAAAGAAATAACTCAATAAGCAGGAGAAGGAGGAGAATGAATACGAGGCAGAGGATGGATTTAAATAGCCAAACCGCTGTTGCGTCTTCTGAATAACATTTAAATTTTCATTTTTTTTCCCGTTAAAATGATAATAAATAGTATTCTAATCGAGTCATTTTAATCGTGTTTAATAACGCAAGGGGTTTTAAATTTTAATTTCTAATCAAGAGTCATGTCATGTGTAGCCGTAGCAGTACTTCTTTGGTGGAATATCCATTTTGCCCTGAAGCATACACTTTTGACTAGTCGATTTTATGTCTCTATTGCCCATTGGGATGTACAAGAAGCCCTTCTTCCAAAATAAAAAAAATAATAAAGAGAATTAATATTTTCACATAAAAAATAATATTTTCATATGATCATTCTTACATAAATAGTGAGCGAGTTTTATTTTCATATAGAAGAGATTTATGTGAAAATATCATTTTAATATGTAGAAATATCAGTGAGTCCTACGGCGACTGGGGTGGTGAGCCGGTTTTTTTTTTACGACTCCCAAACAATTAATGTGATTTATTGGAATTGAAATTTTTACAGAATATAGTGATTTAGGTGTCATTTGGATATATATAAAAAACAGAATTGTACAGCATTTGTTTGGGACTCATAAAAAAAAAAATCCTGGTCGCCCTAGACTTTTTGAATATCAGTTTCCAAGATAAATTGTGGATTAGATTTAAGTAAAATTATTCCTAGAATTCTAGTTGTCTCAAAAAGATTTTGAAGTGTAGTTATCTTCATAACAATTCAGCGTAATTGCGTGTCTACTTCTCTAATTTTTTTTAGTTGTTCTGTATACATCTACTGGGTTAAGTAAATATCTGAAACGTGAATTTTATATTTTTTTGAGTAATATTGGGCCATGATTATTTTGGCTCAAATTATATGGTGGGCCAAAGTCAGAGGCGGAAGGGGGCATATGCCCCCCAAGGTTGGGGGGAAAGGAGTAGGTATATTCAATTGTATATAACTCCATCTCTTTTCTGCCCTTTTCTTCCTAAGGTGGGAGTCTAAATTCCCTCTTACTTTATGTCTAACAACCTTATTCATGTACTTTTCATATTTGTAGGAATGCATTTGGTTTGAATCACATTGCTACGATTGATGTTGTCAACAAAAATTAATAATATTAATTAAGAGAATGTTAATATATTTTGTAATTTTATATGTTAATTTTTCATTATCAATTATATATGTAAATTGATATAAATAGTAATTCTTTTAAATAAATATATAATATGATGGATCACCCTTATAATTTCATCCAATCTTATGTATTGATATTTTTCGCAGTTATAATTTGATAGAAAAATTTCACAATAGTTAACAAAATTCTTAAATTAATATATCATTTAATATGTTAAGTTGATGTTTGATTGTACCTTAATGCATCTTAACAACCCACCTCTTAATACATTTTAACAACACACATTTTTATATTATGAGGTCATTTGAATAGTTAAGATACAAATATGAGTCTAAACTATTCAGAGTACCCCTTAATACAAAGATGTGAGTTGTTAAAATGCATTAAGAGTTGTGCTGTTAAAATGTATAAAGATGTAAACCGTTAAAATAAATATAAAAGTATCGTTTATTCAGACAATTTTTTTTGTTATGGTAATATTAGCATCTTAATGTAATGCAAATACAATTTAATGGTAATTGTGGCTTTCCCTTCTAAGCTTTAGAAGCCAACGCCCAAATTTTGAGACGTTTTCAAATTATGCAAAGACGCAGGATACAGTTGTCTCCTCTCAGTCGTACATTCGAAAGAAGCACTTCAAGCGTCAATAATTATTTTTTTGTAATGATATATTTTGCCCCCCCTTTGAAATTGTTCTTGTTCCGCCACTGGCCAAAGTACACGTGGAGTTAAGTAAATATCTGAAACGTATTTTGTTATTATTATTATTTTTTTGGGTAAGAACGTCTTTGTTTTTTAAGTTGGATTCTTTTTTCGTTTGTTATGTTTTTTTGAGTGAGACCTTAGCCTTAACTATGATGCTATGATAATTATAGTAGTCAAATATGTGTTTAATTATATTTGTACTCTAATGAAAGAGTAATCGTGTTTTCATGCCCTTTTTAAATGTAATGCCCAGACTTTATATTAATTATATGTTGAAGAAAAGGAAGACAACAAGGTTAAAAGTAAAATTTGTTACGGACATTGAATAAGGAAGACAGGTAGGTACATGCATGTAGTAGCTTGGTGTGAACATAATCTTTAAGCTTTGAATTTTAATTTTTTTTTACATTAACACACCCTCCTTGCTGTCACTAAAGATCGAATCCTCGACCTCATGGATACCACGGTTTAGTCATATAATATAATTGTTTCGGTGTTTTCAAGAGTTCATATGATGTTCCCTAGCTCTATTGCTACGCCTGATTATCTGTTATTTTGTTTGAAAGAATTACTATTTCAATTATTTTATTGTAATCCTTTCATCTTTTATAAAAGATTATATATTTAATATATTTCAGTCTTTTAAACTATTTGATATATAAACAGAAAGCATAATTAACCCCGCCGCTTGGCTTAGTAGTTCAAGGAAGAACTTGAGGTCAACGGTAAACCCGAAGGTCTTGAGTTCGATTCCCACCGAGAAACTTCTCTTTATCAAAAAAAAAAAGAAGAAGAAGAAAAAAAAAAAGCATAATTAATAAATTAGCTTCTGGCTTAATTAGCTTCTATAGCAAAATTAGCCTTTGGATAGTACATAATGCATTTTTAAGAATCAGGACATCACATTTAACACTAAATCGTAAGGTTAGAGTTGTATGCCAAAAAAAAGGATCTCATTTTATAATGATCAAGGAATGCTTTTGTTTTGATTTTCGTTTCCGGGTAATTGAATTTTTAGGTGGAACTGAACATGTGTTCATTACATCTTGCTACTCATGAGCTGGCCATGGGTTTAGGAGGAATCAATCAATTGCTACTCATGAGCTGGCCATGGGTTTAGGAGGAATCAATCAATTAGGCATTTAGGCTTTTGCAGGATTAATTCGTATTTGTTTTACTAAAACTTCAATTCAAGTTCGACTCGAAATATAAACGATTTAAAGATGAGCAAATTTTAAAATTCGATAAATTATTCGAACCTCTTTAAATTATAATTTTCTATTAATATTCGGATCATATTCGCTCGAAAAGTTCAAATTATTCGGACTCAATTCGAGATCGTGTTCTACTCGGTAGCTAAATGAGTTTCAATCAAACCTTATTTCATACTCGATAAATTTTATGAATCAAATATAAGCAACTTAATACTCGACTCAACTCAACTCGATTCATTTACACTCCTAGACAGGAGTAGGCTATACAACCTTCACTTTACGATTTTCTTTGAAGATGCAGCTTCCTTCATCTTACATGAATATATATATATATAGATCCATAGTAAATTACTATGAACAGTATTCCAGCAAACGCATCTCCCACCGTTTAATGTAAGATCTAACGGGTGGTGAGATAGCGGCGGGCAATTATTTTTGTTACATGCCTCTACTAAGAGTTTAATGTCCTAAATACTCCCACTTTAGTTATATTTCAATAACTTCAATATATTTAACATGTAAAATAAAATAAAACAGTCTGTCGCTACTCATAGTAGTGGTAAGAGTTTAATCTCATTTTGTCTACCAACTACTCTTAGTAGCGGCAATGTTTTAATCTCCATTAATCTTGACCGTTAGATCTCGTTTTAGACGATGAAAGATGCGTTTGTTAAAATAATGTCTATAATAACCATTTGTTATTGATCACTCTCGTATATGTATATATAAAAACTTAAAAGATAATCATTAACATATATACATTAATTCATGTTATGGGTTTATGTTGAAATTTTTTGTGCGATTAATGCTCCAAAGAATCCAATATACTATAGTTGGAAGCTCCCACTTTATATTTTATTCAAATTATAAAGAGGGACTGAGGGAGGATGTTACAACTTAATTCTTCCAACTTAGATTGACAAATAATGAAAGAGTAATATATATTCTCAATTTCATAAAAATGACAATATAGTAATAACATACTAATTACGTTTCTTAGATTAGTGGTCAGCAAAACAGTTAATTATTTTATGGATTCTAAAATGAGTTAAAATTTAAAATTTTGTAAAAAAATAACATTCTCTCTTACTAAAAATGAGTCTTATTTCAACTGTTGAAATATTTTTGAATATCAAGGTTTATATATTGCACACATATACAAAATATCTTTTCATATTATTTTTCTAATATTAAAAGTTAGTTTTTAAAGTTCAATAATGGAATAAATCATTCAAGAAAAACTATGTTGATTTGTATGCCTTAAAAACTTTAATATTTAACCATTAAGTCAACAAAAATAGGTAAAACTTCAATTGTCTATAATATTTTTATATTTTTATAATTATTTTATTTATCTCATATTCTCTTTCTCATTCTAATATTTTCTCATACGGGATAATTTTGAAAAAAACGTAGTTAATTTTCTTAGATTATATAAAACGATAAATAATTTAAAAATAATAAAATAATCTAAATCGTCATATATTATGGTGTGCGAGTAATTATTACAGAATTCGGTTAACATAAAGTGAACTTTTTGATAAGTTCACTTTATGTCCAATATAGACGAGATGACGATCTCTCCACTTGCATGTCCAATATAAAGGGCATGAAAACACGATTACTCTTGTTATTACACAGAACAGTAGTGGTATTCCACTATTCTAGTAAAAAAATATATTCATATTGATCAAAGGCCTGTGCCGCCACCATATTTTTAAGTGTAAATGACCAGCTGAACTCCTTGATTTGTTTAATTTTAGGAGGACAATAATTAGAAGCCTAGGTTTCCACACCTGTGGGAGAATAGTACAAAAATGTTTAATTAATTCAAACATACCCCATACATAATTCAAAATAATGAGTTCCGTCAAACTTTTTAAATCTTCCAAAAAAATAAAATAAATAGTTATTGAAAAAATATTTAAATTTAATATTTTTAAATATTTTTTAATTATAAATATTACTATGGGAACACTATGTTTAAACGTATTTAAAAACTTTAACACATGAAAAATATTTTTTTTTAAATATGAGACATTCATATCGATCAAAAGGAGCATATATCATAAATAGGCAAGATAGTTACGTATTTATGTAGACCTTGCAGCAGCCATGCATGCATATGCTAGTTTCTCAATCGTAATCAGACTAATCTCTATAAACTTGAGTCAGTTTTTTTGTACGGGCTTACGTCCGCGTCTCTGTGATCCTATGAACCATTTATGACCTTGACAATTTGTTGCTGGTGGTATCAAAAAAAATTTCTTCTTAATTCCTCAATTATTTCACCCAACCTGGCAGCATGACCATGACCATGACCCCTCATTGTTTAATTTTAAATTTAATGCGCAGTTTAACATAGTTTATTATGGGACTGCTGTCTTTCATTAGGTGAGTTCGATTCAATAGAAAGCAACAGCAGCGGAGATCAAAATCTTCATGTTGTAGGCAAAATTAATATATATATATAGGGCTATATGTAGCTACACAGTAGGCTTTAGCGATGATTTTGTAGGGCTATAGCGACGATTTGTCTGTCGCCATAGATATTCTGTCTATAGCGACAGACAAACCATCGCTATAGCATTGAAAAACCGTCGCTATAGCCTACTGTGCACTACACAGCTGTGTACTTATATTTTTCCCATATATATATATATATATATATATTATATATATTTTGTAGTAACAACACATAAAATTGTACCACCTATTTGCATACTTTTAATAGTGGTTGAAGTTTTATAACTTTAAAATTCACTGACGTTTCAAAATGAGAATTCATTTTAAGAAAATCATTCATTCGACGAAGTAACAATTTTTAGGTTTAAAGCTAGCTCCTAACTAATACGAACGATGATATATCATTCGATGAGAGTTTGGTTTAATTAGCCGCTCGTATTTAAGTGTAAATCGTTTATGAACATCATCATGTCACTTTTTAGTTTATTTTTAAAAAATTGGGACTCTTATTTTGGGTCGAGTCTAATTGAGTCACATTATTAAAATTTGTGCAAAGAATTATATATTGTTATTGTAGAAGACCAATAATGGTGGGAACTGAGGTGGTGATGCATACACGTCAATTAAGTTCTTATAAGCGACATATAATAAGATCCTATGATAGAGGAGGAGCATAATTTGAACAAGTAAATCAGATGAAACTTTGGAGGTATATGACCAATAATGCACTTCAGAGCATATAAAATTGTATATTTTGCAAGTGTTTCTAATATGCTACCTCAAGCTAGAATTATTTGAAAATATAGACCCACAATGAAGTAATGCTTTTAGCTTACGTTGAGGGTGTGGGGGTGTGGGGGGGGGGGGGGGGGGGGGGGTTGCAATTTGGCAATGAAGGCCTTATTCAAATCAGAATTAAAGTTGGACGTACAGTATTCTCCACTTGGAATTCAAAGTTTCCTATTTGTAGAACCAGAAAAAGTTTTTAAGGGACAAAATCTGAGTCATAAAAGACATGTTATTCTTTCTCACATTGTACCCTTTTTCTTTTGCTATGGAGCGGAAAATATTAAGAGTCCTTTACAGAATTATACAACAATTAAAAAGTAATTATACTATTAGTGCATCCATAAAATAATTACAAATAAAGTGTAAAAAATTCAATTTCACATTAAATAAGGAAACCTAAAATCAAGGAGAACTAATAATTCAAATTCAAATCTTTTGGATTTAACAACAATTTCAAATTCATAATTCAAATTCAATCAAAATGAGGAAACCTCCTCCCCCGCCTCCCGCCGCTGCTATATCGCCGTCGCCGCCATATCGCCGACGCCGCCACCGCTATATTGCCGGAGTTGCTATTCTGAATTTTTTTTTGACGATTTGGTTACCCACAAAAATTAAAATGGTTACCTTTATACGAAGTTTGGCTACCAACTGCATCACATTCAAAATAAAATTGGTAATCAAATAAAACTGAATTGGTTACCTTATCGGAAGGTTTGGTAACCAACTGCATGAAGTTTGGTTACCAACGGCATTACATTCAAAATAAATTGGTAACCTAATAAAACTGAATTGGTTACCTTCATACCAAGGTAACCAAACCTTCATACCAAGGTAACCAAACATTCATAACAAGGTAACTGAACCTTCATATTAAAGAAACCTTCATATTAAGGTTCGGTTACCTTGGTATGAAGGTTTGGTTACCTTGGTATGAATGTTTGGTTACTTTATATAAATGTTTGGTTACCTTTGTATGAAAGTTTGGTTACCTTGATATGACTGTTTGGTTACCAACATATGAAGGTTTGATTATCGGTGGAGGTGGAGAATGGACCGGTGGTGGAGGGGATGCAACAGATGGTGGATGGGACTAAACTGGTGGTGGTGAAAAATGAACCGGAGATGGTGGAGATTTAACCGGAGACGGTGGTCGTCGAGGAGAAGGAGAAAGGGGGGCGGGAGGAGGGGAAGGCGGATGGAGGGGAGGAAAAGGGGTGGGGCGGGGCGGGATGAGGAGAAAGGGGGCGGGAGGAGAGAAAGGCGATGGGAGGCGGAGGGAGAAGAAAGAGGGCGGGAAGAGAAGGAGGGGGTGGGGTGGGGTGGGTGGGGTGGGGCGGGGCGGGGGCGGGGGCAGGGGCGGGGGGAGGAGGGGGAGGCGGAGGGAGGGGAGGGGAGGGGGAGGGGAGGGGAGGGGGTGGGACGGGGGCGGGAGGAGGAGAAAGGGGGGCGGGAGGAGGAGGAGGGAGGGGGTGAGGCATGGGCGGGAGGAGGAGAAGGGAGACGGTGGTGATTGAATTGCAGTGGGTTGAAATGGAGTGGGAGAGAATCGTGAGAGAGATAATAAAATAATAATTAATGGGAAGAGATAAGGGAGAGAATCATGAGCCATAATTAAAGGGATAAGAATGTACTTTTTTTGTAATTAAATATTGCACATGCACTAATTTTGTAAATATTTTATTTATGCACTTTTTTGTAATATTTTATTAAAATGTACTATAATATGTAATTTATCCAAATATTAATTGTTGCTTTAGATATTTGTCAAGTCAATAAAATGGTCATTTGGACCATGGGGACGCGGGTGCAAACCCGTATGAAAAGTCTGACCCGAAGTGGGAATATTAATCGGACTGCGAACCGGATACTACACATTACTTGCAACCGGCCACTTTGGAAAGTTGAGTTAGCTTAAACAAGTAAATGTTGGGGCAATAGAAACAGGAGTTTTCCTTCACCAATCAAAGGCTTTTCTTTTTCAGTCCATTCTAACGTATTGTTTCTACTGTTTGTTTGGAGAGACAAGGGTATCTTCTTCTTCTTTGCTTTGCTTTCCACCTTGTAAGCCATTACCGTACATGGTGTTTATGGGTGCCTTCCATGCTCAAAAGCAACAATGGTTGGATTGGTATGGTTCTAAGTAAGCCCACTTATCCCCTTCAATCAATCAAAAGTAGCTTGTAGTGTGTATTAATTGCAGTCCCACCACCGACAACCACTATCAATCAAATGTGGGTTTTTTCCATTCCAAATTTGTGCTCTCATATGGAACACTCAATAGGTAATGAATCTGGAACTTAATATGAGAAACTATTTAATACCACGTTAAACCAGATATTATAATTCCGGGATAATCTCGAAATTGTAATTCTTGCAAACAAAAACATGGCCGGGAGTATAATTTTAAGGCTACTTGTGCAGTTTCTATTCAAACAGAAACACACACTAATAACTTTATGCTCTAAATGAGTAGAGTTTCGTTTGGTTTCATACTTGTTTTTAGCTGAAGTTACAACATTTTAACTCCAATCACACTCTTGCAAGGACGAGAGGAAATCTGGCAACGGGTCGTAGGAAAGCTTTATATCAATGGAGATGATATAACATACACCGAAATAATTAGCATAAAATTAACTTTGGTCAATTGACCAATACAGTGTCGACACACAGGCGAGATGTGATCTTTCTCTCTGCGTGTCATCACTATATTGATCAATTAAAAAAATTACCATAAAATTAACTCCATAGTAACCGGATTCCACCATTATATAGTATGTATAATGTTACTTTCAATGGTCTATTTCTGCTTGCAGATTGTTAACTCGTTCCCATACTCATGGCCACTTTAAACTTTCTCATAAAACACCGGTCCTGGTTTTTCAAGAAAAAACAAATATGCGAGGATACCATCCATATAGTTATAAGGTAAAAATAAAAATAATTAAAAAATAATAATGGTGAAATCCAAAAACAAGAATTATATCACATCTTAACGTCGGCCACAAAAAATACTTAAAAAGCAGTCTCTCTTCATGTCTTCATCATGATATAGCCGCCCAACGACTATCATCATCCATACAATATCATTGGCTCTTGCAAGTAGACCTGGTAATATAGTAGGTTAACTATCAGGGTCAACTCATATTAACTGAAATCAAATGAGTTGGTTAACTACTTTTATTTATTTGGTATTGAGTAAAGTTTGGAACCATATTTTTAAAAAGAAATATAGGTCCAACCCGGTTAACTATTTTTCGACCCATATTTTATTCCAAATCCAAATACAAATCAAAAGTTCTTTCCACCCATATTTACATACTAACTGTGTCCCGTGCCTCCGGCACTACATGGACGGTGAGATTTATCTCAAACTTTGGACGACACTACATGACGGTGGGATTTATCAGTTGTAATCTAATTCATTTGTTCTGACTATGTAAGTGAGCACCTGAATCTAAACCACTCCTGAAAAACATTTTTAAGACGCATCAGATTTATTAGGACTGATACACATAAATTACTTAAGCTTCAATTAGTTGATTTGAGATAAGAATAAATCAAAAAAGGCAGGGTTTTCAAAACTATCTCCCCCAAGTGTTTAGAAAGATAAAAGATTCAACCTAGAACCCATGGATGACCCCACCCCCCTCCTGCACTCCTCAATAAATGTTTATGCTATCTTATAACACGTAGAGTTAAGAAAAAGTCTAACAACAAATTAAATCTATCAAAACCTAGTAGGTAAGTAATCAAAATTATGCATATATACTAAACACCCCAAAAAAACCCAGAAAGATGAGCTTTTTCAGACAATAAAGCATCTAAAGAAGACATCTAAGGTTAATAAATCAACAGGCTGATAAAGATAAAAAAAAGAATTAATTTGCTAAAAAAAACATTTCAAATATTCTCTCACAAACTTCATATATAACCAAAAGCTTAAAAAACCAAAACCAAAACTCGCGGTCAATTGACAAAACGGGACGATTTCAGAATCCACAAAAGGCAAAATCATACCTGCTCTGTGATACATCATATATCTGACCCTTAATCGCCATGAGCAACGGCTTCTTGGGATCAGCGCCATCATAAGCCTTCAATTCCTCTTCAGAGATCTCTCCAAGCTGAACAGGTGGAGGCAAAGGCTGCACGTCTTCTTCATAATCCCTAGAACTCTGATACTGTGGTTGACTCGAAGACCCAAAAATCCCCGATACGACGTAGTATACGGCAATACCCAAGGCTAACACTATAAAAAAGGTTGCCGAAGAAAGTCCGGTGTATACCGTTATAGATTCCTTCAAAGTCTCCCAAAGTTCCAGGGCTATGGCTGATCGGGATGAAGAAGGAGAGGCAAAATCTAAGGAGAGATAGAGAGAGCAGAGGCGATAGAAACAAAGGGAGTGGCCCTAAGTATATATGATACACAAAGTTTTAAGGATTGACGGTGGGATTTATCCCAAATTTTGGACGGTCCAGATGATTTATTAAGGTGGGCGGAAAATTCAAATTAATTTGTGTTTTATTAGTTAGATTCAAGAAGCTCAATTTCTCATAGTTTTATTTCTCTAGTTAATCTTAATTTACGAATATCAATTAATTACATATTCCCTCCGTTCCAAAATAAACGTCATAATTTATTTTATACACCCCACGCCCCACCCACCACCCACCACCCACCCAACCCCCCCCCCACCCACACCCACACCCCCACCCCCACCCCCACCCACACCCACACCCACACCCACACCCACACCCACACCCACACCCAAAAAAAATAATATTATGTGATTATGTACACCCCCCCACCCCACCCCCACTCCCCCACTCACCCCACCCCCCCACGCCCACCAAAAAAAATAATATTATGTGATTATGTATACACCCCACCCCCACTCCCCACCTAAAAAAATAATATTATGTGATTATGTATACACCCCCCACCCTCACCCCCACCCCCACCCCCACCCCACCCCACCCAAAAAAAATTATATTATGTGATTATGTATACACCCCTTACCCCCCACCCCACCCCACCCCACCCCCCCACCCCCCACACCCCCACGCAAAAAAAATAATATTATGTAATTACGTATACACCACCCACCCCTCCAAAAAAATAAAAATAAAATATTTAGTGATTATGTATACATGATATATATCTAATAATAATTTATTTAATTGGATCATAATAATAGTAAGTTTGAAATTTAAAATATGGATCGACCTATATTTGAACCATAACCATATGGTTCCAACCCACACAACCCATATTAAAAATGGTTAATATGATTTTAGTTCTTAAATGGAACCATAACCATATTTTAAAAACCAAAACCAACCCATAACCATATTTTGTCATGCCTACTTGCAAGTATATGCTCCTTCAATATGAGTTGAGTTGCATAACCTACTTGATACAATGACACTTGTCATCAACTTAAAAAAGAAACCAAATAAAGGCTAGAAACTAATAACTTGACGGGGGACGGTAGTATATAAGAGCATCTCCAGCAGGCCGGAGATGCTCAATTCCTAGACTAAATTTAATCTAAAACTCAGAATTTGCTCCAGCAGGCAGACTATATTTAGTCTAGGGTATTTTCCGGCAACACAAAAAGACTATATCTAGGAACTTGGTTTGATGGACTATAAATTTTTAATATATTTAAATGGGTGAGATGCCTGAAGAAGAAGAAGCTTGAAGAAAGAGATGAAGGAGGATTGTCTTAGAATAGAAGAGAAGAAAAGATATACCGTAGAAGAAGATGAGGGCAGAGGGTCGGTGAGTATTTTGTTAATAATAGTTTGTATTTTTATTATATTTGAAATTTATTTTTTTATTGATAATATCTCTTTAATTTATTTTTTTAGATGAAAATTTATGGTTCTTCGATGTATTATTCTTCATTATTATCTGAAGATTTCTCACTTGATGATCCAATTTTTTTTGAATTCATTGATTATTTTAATCTTTTTATATTATAGTCCACAGGATAATCTATCTGTTGAAAAGATTGAAGACTAACACTATGTTTCTGAGTTTTAAAATGGACAGAAAAGAAAAGAAATAGACGGAAAATTTAAGTTTTCTTTTCAATTCCTATGTTTCTGAGTTTTTTAATAAACGGAAAAGAAAAGAAAGGGATGGAAAACTTGGCCACTTTTTCTGCCAAATTTTTCCGTCCAAAATTGGCTTGATTTGAACGGAAAAGAAATTGAAATAAGTAATATTTTTATAATTCCCATATTATCCTCAACTTTCAATATAATAAAATTTAAATTACAACCCATGTCCCCAATTTTAAATTTTCTATTCTTTTCTATTAAAAACTCAGAAACAACACGAAGGAAAATTTTAAGTTTTCTATTCTTTTCTTTTCTGTTCTAATTTAGGTTTTTTATTATTTTCTTTTCCGTCCAAAACTCAGAAACAAAGTGTAAAGGACATCTGCTGATGTTGGACTAAATATAGTCCAGCAGATAGTCCATCTGCCGGAGATGCTCTAACAATCTCCATGCATTTATACAGTCATCATCAATCTCCATGCATTTATACAGTCATCATCAATCTAGATAAGGACCTCATATGCCCTCGTAAAGTTGATGATATATAGTCTGGATAAATGTACAAGCCAGGTTTGGAATCAGAAACCACAAACCTCTTTCAGTACTGCTGGCGCAATATCCGGTTCCAAATTTCCAATGATGATGGTCCATCTTCTTCACCCTTGCTCTTACTTTTATGAGTGCCTGTTACTTCTGTATCTTCTGCATCTAACCCTTGCTTGAACCTATCATAGTTTGTAGGCTCGCTACTCTTGAATGGGCGTTCACCCAGTATTCTAACCAAATCATCTTGATGTAGAACCTCCTTTCCAAGTAATAGATCGGCAATCTGAGCTACATGCTCTCTGTGCTCCTCTATCAGCTGTACTGTGCAATCATACGCCTTACCCACCCATTCTCTCACTTCATTGTCGATTATTGCAGCAGTCTTGCTGCTGTATGGCTTTGTCATCTCCATTGCATCATCCCTTTGGGGAAAAGAAAGAAGACCAACTTTGTCACTGAAGCCATAGACTGCGACTTGGGCATAGGTCATCTTGGTCACTTTCTCCAAGTCATTTTGGGCCCCAGTTGAAATTCTACCAATCAAAACCTACTCACAGAGGAAAATCAATTAGTAACACTGGATGACTTGAATAGTGTTCTGTTATTTAGAACTTTCAAGCCGCTAATTGACCTACAGAAGGCAATCAATAACAAATTTCCGATCTTGAACCAAGAGTTTATTTATTATCTTCTAAGAAAATGACTTCTTTCTCAATAAAGATAACAGCTATTGATGATTTCGGTATATAGCTGTAATAATATTTTCTGTAGAAAACAGAATATTAAAAAATAATAAAATTTCTGATCTACTAATTACTATTGTTTGATATGCAAGTGTAACCTTTGGGGGTGGTATTACATCATTTAGTCCCTCATTTTACAATTACAAATTGATCCTTTTTCTTTATTGCTGAGACCATTGGAAAACAACAAAAAACTCAAAACTAAATACAAGAAACCAACCTCATGAAATACAACAATTTTGGGATGTCCTAAAAAGTCATACACTTGCCTATGTAACTGCAAATATCTGATGGATCACTGATTTTATGAAGTATCATTTAGAGCAGATGAGATCCTCTAGATCCCATGGAAAATTTTCATAAGAAGATAATAGCGGCGATTTAACTTTTAACAAAAAAAACATTAAGGAAAATGTTTTGTTTAGTGATGATAAAAGGTCATATAACATAAAACACGAGATTACTAGATGAGATATTCTTTTAAATAACTATATCTCTTTTGGCCCAATTTGAGAGGTTTCACACCGTGAATAAACGCACTACTTAAATGTCTTGATCGGCATAAATAGGGGGAACGAGGAAGGAGTCAAACCTGTTCAGCCGCTCGACCACCAAGAGTCATGCATGTCATATCAAAGAGTTGCTCTTTGGTCATCAAAAGGTTTTCATTCGGAACATACTGAGCAAAACCAAGAGCTGCAGTACCACGAGGAACAATCGTCACTTTGAGTAAAGGTTCTGCTTGTTCCAAGAACCAACCAGTAACAGCATGGCCTGATTCATGGTAAGCAACAGTCCTCCTTTCCAGCTTGCTTATAACCTGCACAAAGAATAGGCAAGTGATGCCCTCGTGTTTTATTATTGTTTCATTGTTGTATTTTAAAAATCTTAACCTCTCAGGTGAAGAAAGAACACCACAACACCCCTCCATGTAACCCTCAAAGCATTAGCAACACATGCATTTTATAACCATTAAGACTTCAAAATATCTTTTCTGATCAGATTTTATTTTATGCTTATTTAATCCCTAACTTATTATATCATATAGATGAGTATGAAATAATAAACTAAGATTAAAACAATGACAATATTCATGTTTGAATTGCACGCTATACACCAAATTATACCAAGTTTTCATTTCAGCAACCAAATAGAAAATAAAATATTAAAAAAATCTTTGCACGGAGTGAGATTGTGTTTAAAAAGTGATCACAACAAAGAACAAATGTTTAATCACTGCCTTAATTATACAGGTTTAGATAAATATTTTCCACACCATCTAAACCAAACTATTAAGGTTCAAGTACAAAGGTCGTTTACATTTTTTTTGTATTATAAATCATCCAAAATAAACCAAATTAAACATACTTCCAAGATGAGGTTTAAAACAAATAATTTTAGATGCTATGTAATCATTTTCCATTAAGACAAAAAGCATCCAACCTTCTATTGAAAGTCTTTATAATTGAAGGTCCTTCGAGGAGGAGGTAACACACTATAAACAGTGGTAAAACTTCTATCATGGGACAAGTAAGATACCTTGTTCTTCTTCTCCAAACCTCCAATAACTCGGTCTATAGCTGCTTCAAAATGTTCCATTGTGATCACGGCACTCTCATTCCTTGCAGCAATTAAAGCAGCTTCGTTACAAACATTTGCTATATCTGCTCCAGCAAATCCAGGAGTCAGAGCAGCAAGCCTCTGGGAGTAAAATGATGCATCTTGATCAAGTTTCAACTTATTCAAATAAATGCGAAATATCTGATCGCGTCCTTTTATGTCGGGCTTATCAATTGTAATTTGACGATCAAATCGACCAGGTCTTAACAAGGCTTTGTCTAGAATATCAGGTCTATTTGTGCCTGCAAGTACAACAACTCCAGCAGTGGTCCCAAATCCATCCATTTCTACCAGCAACTAATTCAAAGTACTTTCACGCTCAGCATGGCCCCCTGAAAAGCCGTCACGCCCTCTCGCTCGACCAATTGCATCAATCTCATCAATAAAAACTATACTAGGTGCGCATTGTCTTGCCTCTTGGAATAAGCTCCTGACCCTGGCAGGTCCAACTCCAACAAACATTTCCATAAAATCTGACCCAGATATTGATAGAAAAGGTACATCAGACTCACAAGCAGTTGCCTTGGCAAGAAGTGTCTTTCCAGTCCCAGGAGGACCAAAAAGAAGAGCACCTTTTGGAATCTTTGCTCCCAGCTCCTCATATTTCTTTGGGTTTTTTAGGAAGTGAACAAACTCCATGATTTCTTGCTTTGCCTCATCACAGCCAGCAACATCTTTGAAGAAAACCTGCATAGTTAGATAAAATACAGATTGCCTGAACTTAGTCAGATGATAAACTTTCATGTCGAAGGAACATAAACAATATTGGTAAATTTATTGCCTAAACTAAAAAAAAAATTAGATGTAATTAATCAACGCTCACCTTGTTCTTAGCATTTTTATCCAGTTTTGTAATCTTTGCTTTTCCTGTATTGAATATCCCACGAGAACCCTTTATGATTTCCCGTTGGATTCTTCTTCCTATGAACCAGAGAATTCCCAAAACCTCATCAGTTCTTGAAACCAATTAATTTCAGAGACATGGTATACAGGAATGTAATTGTCAGGATCTATTCCTAGGGCCCTCCTGGGTTTCCTCCAGCTTCTCTTCAAAAGATTCGACGCTTCCAATATTAAAGTAATACTTATACTGGCTCCCATTTCCTTGATCAGGTGTACCATTAGTAGGACCCTTTGAGCTCTTTACATACACTTTTGCTACTGATTTATTGCTAACAACAATGTGGTCCACCAAGCCAAGCTTAGGCAGCTTGGTTTTGAACTCTTGGAAACTAATCTGAAGAATATTATCATAATTTATTACGAGAATAAAAGAGAAACAAGAAAAAAATCAAGAATAGAACTAAAGAAAAGACGATATAGAAGGTATGAATCATACAAAATGCGTACAAAGAAGAAACAGCTGAAACAGCGGATAAAGTAGAATAATAATTGAGTTGGCTAGAGTACTAGTCTGTCATTAACAAGCAAATTATAACAGATAGATATAGATTTATGATCAGCCAACAAGTTATCTTAGATACAAATACTATATTCTTTCAAAGAATCCAAACATTAAATGGTTAAACAAAATGTTTAAACTTCATACCTTAATTAAAGAGTTGACCTGCTTCTGTTCACGAGGCTTCATGAATATGGATGTAAGAACAAACCCAATAAACAACCCAGGCATGATTAGATTTTGAAACTGCTTAATGTTCTTCTGAAAATTCCCATGCTCACCCGTACTCGAGTCCTCTGGTGAACATCAAGAGATAAGCTATGAATTACGTGACGGATAATTTAAAAAGTTTAAATGTAAATAAGGACAAGAAGAAGAGAAATGCAGATACAATATAGAACATTGTAGATAAAGTTTAGAGCACAAACCCTAAAAATAGGTAAAAACATACAACTATATTCAGTCTAAAAAAAGTCGATAGATTTAATCTGTCATATAATTTGTTGACTTATAACAAGACAGTTATTGTTTGAAATGTTTGAATATGCTGCATAGTAGCCTCTAGTAACATTTGAAATGCACATTCCCACTGACCATCAAACATAAACATCTAAAGAAAACGGTATCAAGACGCAGATGTACTACTGAATACTACTAAGTCTCCCCACCCCCAAATCATTGATCATGGAAATGTACGAAGCAGAATATAGCCCCATGCCCGATCCCAGAACATGGAGCTAAGCTACACATGTACGGACGGACGGACGGTCTGTTAGAATTATTGGATCACACACACGCACACGCACACGATTATAGAGAAATAACACAGACAGATTTACGTGGTTCCCCAATTTGGGTAGTCCACGGGAGAGGCGTTCCTTTTCTTATTCAGAATGAATTCGTTATATAGAGTTATACAATAGGCATTATTTATACCCAACAATCCTATTCCAACCCTACTTCATATTATGGCTTAATTTCCCCATAATATCCCCCAACTAAAAACCAAGTCGTACAAGGAACAGGCCCATTCCCGCCTCTCCGCCCCATGCGAGGCCCTGCAGGCATAATGCCCCTACCCCAGCGGGGCTCTCCACTGTTCGGCAATCATGCCTTCCGCCCCAGTGGGTGTTTCCTCCTTTCATCCTCCCTGCCCCGACGGGGAATATGAGTCACAAGTCCAACAAACTCCACCTTGACGAATGACTCTCGCCCATTCAGAAGTTAACACACTTGTTCCATCCAAACCTGGGGTAGGTGTTTCCTCCTACTAACATTGGAGATATTAACCAAGTCCAAGCAATGCTTGAACTTGTCCGCGGTCAAAGTCTTTGTCAACATATCAGCTGCATTTTCAGAAGTGCTGCACCTTTTCCAATATCACATCACCCATAGCAATTAATTCTCTCACCTTGTGATACCTTACATTAATATGCTTGGTCCTCGCGTGATATACCTAATACTTTGCCAAGTAAATGACACTCTGACTATCGCAATATAACTGTACTCCACCTTGATCTATGCCCAACTCTGTCACAAAACCCTTTAACCACAACGCTTCTTTCCCAGCCTCAGCCAAAGTCATATACTCAGATTCAGTAGTCGATAGAGCTACTAGAGATTGTACCATGGATCTCCAACAAATCAGTCCACCTGCTAAAGTGAACATATACCCTAGTTGTAGACCTCAAGTCATCCAACCTTCCAGCGTAATCCGCATCTACATATCCCACCACTGATATCCGATCTTGCCTTGAAAACATAATTCCATGATCTGCAGTGCCCTTCAGATATCTGAATATCCACTTACCGCTTTCCAGTGTTCTCTTCCTGGATTTCACATGAACTTACTCACTGTGCTGACTGCTGTGCCAAATCCGGTCTTGTACATATCATCGCATACATCAAACAACCAACTGCACTCGCATAAGACACCTTTGACATATCCTGAATCTCTTCAGCCTTTTCTGGTCACTGTGCTGTAGACAACCTGAAATGACTCGCAAATGAAATGCTGACCAGTTTAGCATTAGTCATGCTAAACCTCTCCAACACTTTACTCACGTAAGTCTTTTGGGACAACCACAGTTTTCCCGCTGACCTATCCCTGCGAATCTCCATTCCAAGTATTTTCTTCACCGCACCCAAATCCTTCATGCCAAACTCCTTTTCCAACAAGGCTTTCAACCTGTTGACTTCACCCATACTTTTCGCATCAATTAGCATATCATCCACATATAGTAACAGAAAAATATGGGAATCATCCTCAAGACTCTTAACATAAACGCAGCAATCATACTCACATCTTGTGAACCCAATCCGGATCATAAAAGAATCAAATTTCTTATACCATTGTCTTGGAGACTGTTTCAGCCCATATAAAGATTTCTTAAATCTGCAAAACATGTGCTCAGTCTCCGGCTGCTTGAACCCCTCAGGCTGCTCTATGTATATAACTTCCTCCAAATCACCATGGAGAAAAGCTGTCTTCATATCGAGCTGCTCTAACTCCAGATCATAGCTAGCCACCAATGCCAATATAATCCTGATTGATATATGCCTCACTACCGGAGAAAACACTTCATCGTAGTCAATCCCCTTTCTCTGTGAATATCATTTTGCCACTAACCAAGCCTTGAATCTTTCCTTTTCCTTTTCTGATACAGCTTCCTTTTTCTTGTATATCCATTTGCACCCCACTGGTTTTATCCCCTCAGGCAATTCTTTCAATTCCCAAGTCTTGTTCTTATTCAAATATTCCATCTCCTCCACCATGGCTTCCATCCATCTGTCCCTTTCAGGACTAGTAATCGTCCTCCTGAAAGGTAGACGGATCCCCACTAGTGGTAGAGAGTGCATATGCAACCACTGTCATCAAACCTGTACCTTTCCGGTGGTTTGATAGTGCTTCTGAGTCTCCTAGCGGCTATGTTTTCCTACTGTTGCTGATCAACCTGTTCTTCTAGCGGTGGATTGCTAGTGTCAGAACTTTCCAGCTCAACCTATATGTCCTGCTGCTGTCTGCTGGTGTCTTCCCCAGCTGCGTTTTTCTGAACTTCTTGATGTGCCTTAACCATAGAAGCTTCGTCAAAAAACAACGTCCCTACTGATCACCACCTTTTTTACTTTCGGATCCCAATGCTTGTACCCTTTCACACCTTTCTTATACCCAAGAAAGATACACTGTTTGGACTTCGGATCAAGCTTAGACCTCTCATCACCGGGAACATGTACGTAGGCTGGACATCTAAATATCTTCATACCAGAATAGTCTACCTCTTTGTCTGTCCACACCTCTTGTGCTACCATATTATCCAGAGCAGTACTCGGCGACCTGTTTATGATGTAAACTGCCATACTCACTACCTCTGCCCAGAAATCCTTTGAAAGCCCTGCATTCAACCTGATACACCGTGCCCTCTCTGCTATAATTCTGTTTATCCTTTCTGCCACCCTATTCTGCTGTGGTGTCTTTCTTACAGTCCAGTGCCTCTGTATCCCATGCTCTTCATAAAACTTCACAAACGGCTCATACTTGTACTCTGTTCCATTATCTGATCTGAGACACTTTAATTTCTTCCCTGTTTGGTTTTCCACTTCAACTTTCCACACCTTGAATTTCTCAAAAACTTCAAACTTGTGTCGCATGAAGTATACCCAAACCTTCCTCGAATAATCATCGATAAAAGTCAAGAAGATCCTGCTTTTGAAGCTACCCTCACTGGTCCCCAAACATCAGTATGAACATAATCAAGTATCCCCTTAGTTTTGTTCGCCGCACGCTTAAACGACACCTTACACTGTTTTTCCAGAACACAAAACTTGCAGAAATCAAGCTTGCACGATTTCACCCTCTTTCAACAGATTTCTTTTGTGTAATTCCAGCATCCCACGTTCCCCCATATGCCCTAACCGCATATGCCATAACGAAGTATCATCAGTATCATCAGCTGTAGTGGTTGCAGCTCCACCTACAACTGTGCTCCCTATCAAACGATAGATATTTCAATTTACCTTCGAACCTTTCATAATCACTAGCGCACCCCTTGTCACTCTCATGGCTCCACCACCTGTTTTATACTCACAGCCATTAGAGTCTAGGGTTCCCAATGAAACTAGATTCTTCCTCAATCCTGGTACGTGCCTCACCTCAGACAGAGTTCTCACGACACCATCAAACATCTTGATCTTCACTGTGCCAATTCCAATGATATTGCACGAAGCATCGTTACCCATCAAAACGGTACCACAATCCACAGATTTGTATGTGTCAAACCACTCCCTGTTAGATGACATGTGAAACGAACATGCTGAATCTAGAATCCAAGAATCTGTCACGTCTGTGTTTGTTGAAACTGACAATATATCCCCATCTTCCGATGACTCTTCCACAACGTTTGCCGATTTTGCCGATTTTGTTGATTCTGCCTTCTTTCCAGTCTTCGTTCCATCATCCTTATTCATCGGACAGTCTCTTTTGAAGTGACCTGTCTCGTGACACTTATAACATTTATACTCCCTATGCCTAAGAGTCTTCCCTCTAGATTTAGATTTCCCATGCGCTCCAGATTTTTCCTTTTCCGATTTTCTGCCGCGTTGCTCTCCCCCTTTTACCATCAGCCCTTCACATCGAAACCCCCTCGATCTGAAGCCTTCGCTGATTAAACATCAAAAGAGCGGATGTGACTTCTTCCAATTTCAGAGTCTCGTTCCCCATAACAGGGTTGTAACAAGATTCTCCATGGAACCCGGCAAGGAACACAGTAACATCAACGCTTGGTCTTCCTCTTCAAACTTCACCTCAATCCTAATTAAATCACTGATAATTTGATTGAACGTGTGAATATATTGAATGAGTTATGAACCTTCACTCATCTTTAACCCAAACAACTTCTGTTTCAGAAACAGCTTGTTTGTCAGAGACTTAGACATATACCTGGATTCCAGTTTACTCCATACTCCCGATGGCGATTCATCACCGATCACGTGATACATAACCTCGTCTGCAAGACACAGACGAATTGTACTCACCGCATTCGCTTCGAGTTCCTCCCAGTTTTCCACTGTCATAACCTCTGGCTTCTTTTTCAACGCCTTCACCAATCCCTGTTGCACCAATAGATCTTTGACCCTCTATTGCCATAACCCGAAATTCCCTGTTCCATCAAACTTCATCACGTCAAACTATGAAACGGACGAACTTGATGCCATTGTTCTTCGTGTTCAATCCAAACAGATCTAACAGATCTAACCTAGCTCTGATACCAATTTGTTAGAATTATTGGATCACACACACGCACACGATTATAAAGAAATAACACAGACAGATTTACGTGGTTGCCCAATTTGGGTAGTCCACGGGAGAGGCGTTCCTTTTCTTATTCAGAATGGATTTGTTACATAGAGTTATACAATAGGCATTATTTATACCCAACAATCTTATTCCTACCCTACTTCATATTATGGCTTCATTTCCCCATAATATCCCTCAACTAAAAACCAAGTCGTACAAGGAACAGGCCCATTCCCGCCTCTCCACCCCAGCAGGGCCCTGCAGGCATAATGCCCCACCCCAGCGAGGCTCTCCACTGTCGGCAGTCATGCCTTCCACCCAAGCGGGTGTTTCCCCCTTCATCTCCCCGCCCCGGCGGAGAATATGAGTCACAAGTCCAACACGGTCCATGTCAAATAAAGTCATCATGCGACTGAACCATTTCAATGCCAAAATTTCACATCAATGGACCACCATTTTAAAAGTTAAAATAACTATGAGCACTCACAGCATGTTAGTCTAGTAAACCATTAACTCTGACAAACATCTCCGTTTCTATAACAACTAACTGTATCAAAATTTCAGAACTAGTCCACATAATCATACCTTTAGACCCTGATTTCTGATTGTTTCCCTTCGGCACTTCTTTCTTATTTTTTGGATGATTCTGTTTATAGTCCGCACAAAAACAATAGGAAAAAAAGTAGCATCTTGCATACACACCAAATATCTAAACACACAATGGAATCAAAATCATCAAACATTTCATACTTCTTTTGGGAACTTCGCTGCAAAATAGCCTACGAAGCCTCGGGTTCTTAAAAACAGAATCAAGTTCTGATAAATATGTTGGAGACAAAATTTGCCTCCCACTCCCAGCTCCAATTGAAGTTAAATATCCCCTCACGAGCCCAAATCCGCCATCAACGCGTGCATTCCAAGCATTCACAGATTCATTTCTCACTCCATATGTACCAGAAACAACACTCTGTGCATAATAAACCATAGAACCCACGAAAACTGTCACAAATTTGTATCAAAAAAGTTGACAGAAAAAAGAAACAGAATAAATTCTCACTCTTTGAAATGTAGAGCGAGAGGAGCTAGATAGAGAGCTTCCAATACGTGAAAATATCATTGCAAAATTGATTGAAGCATGGACTGAACGATGATTATGAAACCCTAGAAAAGAAAAAGATGGAACACAATTTGATCAAAATATATTTGAGTTTGGAGACGAAGGAGGAGCTGAAGCAGAAAAAGGACTGTTTATACGATCATAATTACAAACTGCCTTATTACCCAAGAAAATCTTCTGTTTGGTGGTTCGGGTTTTGAATTGGGCTTGACCATCACAATTTGGACCAACCCAAAAAAGAAATTTTATACTCGCTGTATATTTTTCTAATTAAAGGGCAATTGATTTAATTAAAGACATTTCTTTCTTGGGTCAAAGTCTTATAATAAAAATTAAAAAAAGAATTACAAATTTACATTGTTGAGATATCACATGATAGTAAAATTTTACATCGGAACTTAAGGGAAAATATTGAGCGCATAGACACCATAAATTTAATGAGTTAAGTGTTAACTTTTTGAGTCATGACCTAATTTCAACTAAGCATATAACGACTCAAGTCTTTATTTTGTTCTTCTACGTTTGCGAGTAACATTTTCTTAATTTTATTTTAGATATAGCTTTGTCCTTCCACGTTTTATTTTGGATATAGCTTCCCTCACTCTATTTCGCTCCGCTTCGCTCGGCATTGGCCTTTTTCAATAACTTCTCAATACCTCTCATACACATATGAGCCACAAGTTAAAAACACTATAATTAATGTATCATTTATTTTTCTTCTCTTCTTTACTGAAACTAAATTGGTTGGTATTTTGATACTAAATTTAGTCCAAGAACTGACCCCAAAACACAGATCAACCAGCCCAGATCATCATTTCTTTTGTAACGCTTGTCCATTGTTGTGTCAAGTAATACAAGTTAGCCCAGCCCAATAAGAAGCTTGTTTTTGGTACAAAATTTCATATAACTTACATGCATGGGCTTATTGGATTCTAATTTTTAAAATATAAATTGACTTAAAAAGCTCTAGAGTACCCCAATGTCAAAAGACAATGGAGAATAATCATAAGGGGACCAAGAAAAAGAAGGTGGTGAAGTAGGTGGGGATGGGGGGCAAATAGAACCAGATGAAGAATGAGAAGAACTTGTGTTGATTTGTGGATTTCTTATAACCAATGGTACAACATCCTCAAGCAACCCTTGTGAGCCCACTCCTTCCTGGGCCAGGACTGTGGCTTGTGGTGGGCTAGTTTCGACATTTTGCGTCCCTTCTTCTTCTTCTTCTTCTTCTTGTATTTGTTGGTCATGTTCATGATCTTGGACCTGTGGAATGGATTTTTTGGGCTTCTTTGGTGATGATTCGGGCTGGTCGGCTTGGCCCAAAAAGAAGAATGGGTATGTAAAGTGGAGGTGAAGCCCTTCATAAGTGATGATGAGAGTGTCCGGGTCGTCGGTTGACCGTTGGACCTGTTTTTTGGCACTGCACCTTGGGTTCGTACACTTATAGTAGCTCCTGATTCAAAAAAAAAAAAATTAGAATTCTATTGACAAAGGAGTCATCCTTCCTTCATCTAAATGAGAAAAGGGAAGATTTTTCATAAATAAAAAATCCCTAATCTCAAAAATGAAGTCGGCCATTTTTATTTATTTATTTATTATTATTATTTATATAAAACAGAAAGAAAGAGAAAGAGAGAGGAGAAGAGGTAGCTAATAAACAAATTTATAAATATATATATATATGTATATATATATATATATATACACACACACCTGGGATTTGAGCTATTCTTGATGGACTTCTGACCATACTTCCTCCATTTATATCCATCATCAGCCATTACATTGCCACCACAGCTCTTAATTTGCAATGTATACTTACTCTCACCTTTACACACCCCTCTTTCCAACATTAATGAACTACTCCTACAAATCAAGCCAAACTATATAACTTCATGCATGTTTGTAAAGACACCAAAACTCTAATTAATACAACAAACTTATATATATATATATATATATATATATATATATATATATATATATATATATATATATATATATAACTATATTGTTGATTTGGATCAACAATATATTGGCACAAACCTGGGTTGAAAGAAATCTTGAGAATGCATGTTAAAGAAATCATGATGATCAGTTGTCACAGACATGAAACCGCTTTCATTAACATGACCTTCTTCTATTGTTGGCCCTGAATGTAGGAGGTCGGACATGGCTTGATTAAGGAGTAGTGTATGATTGTTTGATGAAGGAATATTAGAATTGGAATCATCAGTAATCTCCTCCTGAGGTAGCATAAATATTAATGGCGATTCATCGTCTAAAAGCTCTCTTACCAGCTCCTCTTCTGACGACCACGTTGTCTTCATCAACTCCTCCATTACAAACTATATAAGTTTATGATAAATATATATGAAGTGCAGGGTAATATATTATATATATAGATATAGATATAGATATAGATAGGGTTATTGAAATAAGAAAAGGTGAGTGAGGGTGGAGCAGCTGAACATCAATTTTTGTGATGTTTGTTGGTTTGCTTGCTCTACATGCAATTTTAAAGCAATATATATATATATATATATATATATATAGTCCTTACTAAGTGTACATTGTAACCCTATAGATCATAAGGTTGTAAATAGAGATGTGTACAAAGTTTATATGTACGTATTACTACGTTGACTTCTGTGAGTTCTTATCATATTCTAATTTGGTTAAAAAGATTTAAACAGTCAATGATCCTCGTGTTAATTATTGTCTCAATTTTTTTAAAAAATTGATATTTTCGCATGCTAAATTTATATTTTTACACGAGTCTCTCTCACATGGAGGTTGGACCCACTCACTATTTATATGAGAGAGATCGTGTGAAAATATCAAATTTTTATATGAAAATATCAATTCCTTTTTTTAATGTAACTGGAATTGCCTGATATGTATGAGACGTGTAGAATAGGATTTTTGATGTGACTGGCCTAATGTGAAGAATGTAAATGAATCGAATCGAATCGAGTATTAAGTTGCTCAGGTTTGGTTCATAAAATTTATCGAGTATAAAATAAGGTTTGATTCAGACTCGTTTAGCTTACCGAGTCGAGCACGATCTCGAATCGAACTCGAACAATTTTAACTTTTCGAACGAATATGATTCGAATATTAATAGAAAATTACAATTTGAGAAGGTTAGAATAACTTATCAATCTTTAAAATTTATTCATATATATTTGAATTATTTATATTTCGAGTCGAACTCAAATCGAATTTTTAATTGACCTCGAACAATTTATTTATTTTATAACTTTAATAATAGATGCTTCTTCATATCAAAATTTGACTGTGCTGATTTGGTTAAAAAAAAGAGGTTAGTAATGACAAAGAGGGGAGAGGGGAGAGGGGAGAGGGGGGAGGGGGGAGGGAGGAGGCGGGAGGGGCGAGGGGAGGGGAGATCGAGCCAGTAACATACTAACATAGATCATATATGATTAGCCACATTTTTTTAAAATAAGATCCAATTTCCCACTACAATTGGTACGTTGTATTATCTGTTTTCTGTTTGTTTGCTTTGATGGGATAGATGCATTAAGGTGGACCAAGTTCACCTGAACCATCACCACCACCACCACCTTCCTATTAAACAAGAGTCAACCACTACAGAAGAATTTAAAAGACAGATACCATCTTTAATTTCAATTCCATTAGTATAATTAATTATTGTAAGCATTTATCAAAGCCCTTATTATATATATATATTTATAGTCATTTCAAAAGCGGAAGGTTTGTAGGCCCTATAATTATTAGAGAATCTTAAAATTATTTATTTTAAAAAGATTACCAAATGCACTTTTAAAGTACGTAAATTGGTTAAAATATTATATTATATGACATTGGTTCAGCTAATTTATATACAACCGATATAATATTAATTGGTTAAAATATTATATTATATCTCTTCTATTGTATAATGGGAAGAGCAGTCAAAATATCTGTCTCTCTTGAAACCATGAATGCTACATCTCTCTTCCACTCTTTATTCCCAACTTCTCTCTTATATTTTCTCATTCATGTTTTAGCACCTTCATTCAAATATTTTTTTTTAATTGAGTATAGGCAGTGTATGTCACAAAGACTAATTACTAATAATTACAATATTCATTAGTTTCAAAAAATAAATGAATTGTTTTAAGTTTGTACTTTAAAAAATAAATTGATTTATAATACTAGGTTTTAAGTTTTTTTTTCTTAGTGAATTATGAAATAATTAAAGGGATCCGTTTACCATGAAGTTAGTAAGTTGATAAGTTGGTCAATTGATCAATACAGTGCTGACACGCAGAAAAATTACATTCCAAAATCACTTTTCAACTTAACTGTATTAATTAATTACTCAAAATTAATTTTATACTAACCACTACACATGGAAACAGACGGGGGATGAATTTGCTTGAGGGGTAGGGAAGGTATGGTGTTATATAGTAGAATATACATGCATGGGGTTGACTTTTGAGTACTTCCAAAAGAATCCAATCTCTTTCCAAAAGGCAAATGGGCCGGGGTTGACTGTCAGAGTGGGTTTAGGTTTGGCTTAAGCTAACGAGGTGGGGTGAGGTAAGTTGGGGTCGGGGGTGTGGCGGGGGTGGGGGTGGGGGGGTAGGTGGCGGGGTACAGGTCCTGTGACCGACCGGATTTCTAATTCTATTGGACGGACGTTTCTAAAAAAGTCAACCCCCTCCCTTTCTTTATTTTCTTCTGCTCTTTGTCGATGGGTGAATTACGGTGCGTGCATGGCCCATTTCACGTGAGTATTATTATGTATCGGTTTCAGATGTCATTTCTTGGTCGAGGCTTCTTATCCATTTTAATTTTTACCAAGGCAGGCAGGCAGTTTCAAATCTAACGATTTTATAAAGTATATAGAGTAGTTAGTTAGAGCATCTTTAATTGATGGACTATTCTATGTATTATATTTTGTTCATATAACATCAACAGATGTCAATTAGTCTTCAATTATTTCAGCAGATAGACTATACTGCGGATTATCTCCTGGACTATAATATAAAAATATTAAAATAATCAATGAATTTAAAAAACTCCATTACAATTAAAAAATTAAAATAATCGATAGTAAAATATATTGAATTATTGTACATATTTATAGATTTTCTAAGTAACATTTTCAGTGTTTATCCGTCGTCATTTTATTACCATTATGACCAAAAAAAAGTTGTCGTTCTGATTTTTTTTATATCAATAGGAGCACCTTTCATCTTCTTTTTCAGTTGCTTCTCTTTCTTCAGCATTCCCATTTTTCTTCTTCTTTTCAATCATCTCTCCCTTTTAAATATATTAAAAACTATAGTCACAATTATAGTCCACCGACTCTTGTTCTTTGATATAGTCTTTGTGTCTCGCCAGAAAATTCGATGGACTATATTTAGTCCATCTGCTGGAGCGAGATCTGTGTTCCTAGACTAAATATAATCTAAGATTAATTTGTGCACGCCGGCACTGCTGGAGATGCTTAGTTCTCTTTACCAAGAAGTGACTTTTACCTTTTACTACCAAGTTAAAAAGTGAAAATTTGTTCTTTACGGATGAACACTAATGTAGTGTTTGTTTATATCTGAATAGTTTTTAATAGATATGCCTCTGATTCGGTAAGAGATAAAATTTGTTTGGTAAAAATTTTTTTTGCCTCTTAATCGATAAGATATAAAATTAAATATATACTATTCAGAGGTAGGTCTAAACTACATAAACTATTTTTTGGACAAAAATGACCTCTTCAATATTATAACTTTCCTTTTGTATCCCTCAGCTTCTCCATCTCCAACTCGACCTCTCCCACTGCTCTGATCTCGATTCCGACAAATCATTTCTCTCCGATCCCCCCCTCCGATCACCTCTTCCTCCCACTACCTTAATTTCTCTCTCCGATCCCGAATCCCACCATGGCCCGCCCAATCCCGCCCCTTCTTCTCGAAACCCAAATCCATCTCAACAACCTTTATTTGAAATTTTCTTATTTCGTGGTTCTGAAATTACAGTACATTTCGAGCCTTACGCAAGCCTTGACATACTGTCATGAAAAACATGTGATTCATAAGGATATCATGCCAGAAAATTTGTTTCTTGATCATGAGGTACGATACTGCACAAGACCTCCTAATTGCCTCTTTATTTCCCTTGAGCTGAATTCATTGTACTTACTTTGTTAAAAAAAACTTGGCATAATACTTAATTGGTACACGCTTGGCCAAATTTGAATCAACAATCTGTTTTGTATGCTTTATTTGCTTTGTTACATTACCTGAAAATTTTCGTATTATTCCCATTGTTCTCTTTCTCAGCAACCATCCGATCTCCCTCCGACGACGAAACCCTCGATCACCCACTTCCTTTGATTACTGGGATGAAGACGAATTCGAAGGCTTGCCTCTACAAACAATTATTTTACCGGTAGGAAATTAAAGAAAATGAGATCGTTTGTGTTGCTTTCTTAATTATGTTCTTGATCAATTATTTTACTGGTAGGAAAGAAAATGAGATTCCGGGAGAGTTATGGATCAGATAAGAGAGTAAAAGGTGAGAAAGAAAAATGAGTTTAGAGGGTAATATGGTAAAATACTGTTACTAAGACATTTTGAAAAAAATTAATTATCAAACAATAATTTTTTATTCAGATACTCTACATTATTCAAATATCTAAACTGTTCAGATCTTAATATTCAATTTTATCAAATACAACCTAACTTAGTTGGTATACTTGACCTCTTATAAAATAAGAGGAACAAAGTTCAATACCCCTTATGAATTAGAAAATAAAATAAAATTGTCACTCTTCTATCAAAAAGAGGTTTAAAACAACCCGAATCAAAATTCAGCTGCAAAAGAAGAGTAATAATAATATGTTGCCATTTAATATATAATTTATAAGTATTTGATTTGTGATTGTATAGAAGATTTGTGACGGTTAGTTTTAGGTGCATAATGTATCAATTTTTTTTGTATTATATGTGGGAGTTGTTTTGGGTAAATTAAGAGTATCTATTTAAAAATAATCATTAATAAAAATAGTGAAATATCAAAAATATTATTAATAAAATATCTTAAAATAATATGACACATAAACTTATGTGTGTCAAAGACACGTATACTCCCTTTCCCATATAAATATAAATGCAAGGAAAAAACTTGAGGATCGAGGAGATATCAGTACTGGGTAATGCAATAGGCTTCAAAAAGTTTTGTTGTGGATTTAGCAATTTCTATTTTTATTATTTTCACAACAAAAGTGTCGTTGTTTTACCGTCGCTATAGGATCTATAGCGACACTTTTCTTGTGGAAATAACATTTTCTGTTGTGAATTTAACAATTTTCATATATTGTTCTTGATTAAGCGAAGTACTAATTGCCATAGTAGTACTACTAATATATAAAAAAATTCGGATGAAGATCCCTTTCATTACATTTATCTTTCAACTTCCCCCTCTCTCCCAATACACATTTAGTTATTCAATTAATATTGATTTTAGCGACACTTTTAACAATATGATTGTTTGAGACGAATTTTATTGTGTCGTTAATTATTTGTAACAAATTTCATTTTGTCACTAAATATAATATATGTGTACCTAAATATGTATTGAGAGAAATAAGAGAATAGATGTAATATGGAGGGACTGATGATCATTTAGTCTATTAATATGACTCACTTCTATTAATATAGAGGTCGATAATTCGATTCTTGTTGGCAATAAACAGGTTATGAAGACATGTTTAATTTAAAAGACTGCTTCACATGATGAAAATTAAAGATAACAAAGTTAACTTCATTTCTAAACAAAAAATATCATAAAATTTTAATCTTATAAGACTGTACAAATTAATTTAAATTTGACATTGGAACTGCTCATCTGAATTAATCTTATAAAAATTGATAATAAGGATAAAATAGAAATTTAAATTGTTTATTTGTTCGGAGTCTTCGGACCACAAGACATGTAAGTTTTTATCATCTTATGATCCATCAAATAGCCTAATATACATTTTATATATATGGGAAAAGACTTATATATAAAGTTTACACATTTATAAAAATCTTAAGTATAATTTGTTTCATAAAATTTTTAATTTAAGTATAATTTGTTTACACATTATACTTTAAGTATAATGTGTAAACAAATCTTAATATAGTAATATGATATGATAATAAAAATTCTGAAAACAATTTACACATTTAATAATATGATATGATAAAGTTGACACATTCTTATATTTACACAATCTTATATATAAATTTACACAGTCTTATATATAAAGTTTACACGTTTTAAGTATAATTTGTTTCATAAAAATTTTAATTTAGTAATATGATATGATAATAGAAATTCTGAAAATAAATTTTTTTGGTGGGAGAAGAAAGCATTAGATCCTAATTTTTATATGTAAATAATTTTTCACACTTATTTTTTAATTATTATTAATATTATTACTATCATAATAATTAAATAAATAAAATTTGTCTTTGAGTAATGCTACTAATCAAATAAAGTAAAGCAACTAGATGTTTAGTTATTTATCAAGTGGGGGTAATTTGAACATAAGAACTAAATATTAGAATTAGTTTACTGTACAAATAGTTTATTTAGTTACAAGTAGGACTCACTTGTGAAAATATAAAATTAGCTTGTGGAAATATCAATTCCAGTGATACATTTGCAACTGTTTTAATGACGCTTAACGTTTCAAGTGACACTTAATTCTTTTGGCAACACTATCTTTGTTTGGACAATATCAATCCCCTAAAAACAGTATTGAAAATGTTTATTCATTTCCATAACTATCGGGACATCTTATGAACCCGACTACGCACATATCAGAAACCATTTCTTCCAAGCAAACATTGGAAACATAACCCTAGAGGCTAATAACATTAGCATCTGTTATATCTGTATGATCAATTCCTTCAATGGCGTCCGAATTCATGATCTCCACAAGCCTAAGAAGACTTCCGGTGGCTAAAATAGCCCTAGGGTTAATATCATGCAAAGACCTTGCATGAAGACTCCTGCATGCAGCACATGCAGCTTCATACAGCTCCTTGTTCTTATTTGGACCCATTAAACAGTGCCCTAAAATTCTTAAAACAGGCTGCAAAAGCTCCCATGGTAGAGGAATCCTTCCTGATTCCTTCTCCCCTCTATTTTCTCGTACCGGAGTATGAGATTGCTCATTTATTTTTGGGTTCAATTCCTTCTCCTCTGTATCTTCTTCTTGATCATTGTCATTTTCGACTAGATTTGCTTCATTTTCAGCAGCAGCAGCAGCAGCAGCAGCAGCATATTCCTTGGCTTCATTTTCCTTGTAAACGTCCCCGTCTTGTCCGGCCCAAATAACACAAAATTCACAGAAGGCAATCTTGGAATCCACAGGCATTTCATTTATCTTCGTGTAGTACAACTCTAATGCAACTCCAACAATTCGTGCCCTGCAGCATAAAATAAACCATGTTAAAGAACCTTGTTAAACAAAAACAAAGAAAAATAAAATTGGTACCCTGCATCGAAATAATTAAATCCTATTAAGAATGTTGTGTATAAAACAATAATTTTCAGGAAAAAAAAACGAAACCTACATTCTTATTAGTGTTTGATTGGCTGAAGTGGTTAACATGAAGTTAACTTTGGTCAATTGACTGATATAGCATTAACACGCAGATCAGGATGTGATCTCTCCATGTGTGTGTTCGATCATGGAAAATAGTTATATCGGACCTAAAACATTTCTTACAATAAAATTTAACAAATAGTATGGCAAAACATGATATATTTTCACCAGGGTCAAAATAAAATGTTACAAGCATTAATGATAAAAATACAATAATTTGTTGTGATGCATGTAAATATCTAGTCCACGTCATCACCTTCGGGTGGATCGAACAGCTCCATAAGGCTCTAAACCGGGAGAAATTACCGCCAAATTAAGCTCCGTCGAATTGTTTTTGGAGGAAAGTTTTGTTTCATGATAAATACTCGAATGCGATAGGTCCGGAATGTTAACCGTCACGGCCTGGCCGTTCCGGAAATTGGTTTCGTGGGCATACAGTGCCAATAAGACCGCCTCGAAACCGGCCAGAGGCTTTCGGAGGGCGACGCGCGAGAGGTAAACGCCGGCGATGTTGGGCAGGAATTTGAGGACGACTAATTGGAGGTCGGGTTTGGCGAATTGGAAGGTGTCGTAGAGCCAGCGGCAGAGGTGGTTGTCGCCCGCGCCGGAGTTGGGTTGGCGGAGGAGTTTAGTGATTTGGGTGGAGATTTGGGGGTCGTGGAGGAGAGAATAGGAAGGATCCTCGGAGCCGAAAAGGGAATCGGGAAAAGAAGGGAGGATTGCGGAGAGAGATTCGATGGATGATTGACCTTCGGAAAATGAATCGGACCATGAGATGTGTGGGCTGCTGGGAACCGAGGCTTCTGCCATGGAAATTGAATCAGAGGTGACCTTAATTAATGGAAATTAATTGAAAGAGAGGAATGGGGGAAAATTGAAATGATTTCATATGTTTGGAGATGCGTAATGAGGGAATTCAGGAGAAAAAATTGGATCTGCTTGTTAGAAACATTTAATTTGATAATTCTATTAGATTTAGGATTTCTACATGGAATGGAATGCGATTAATAATTCTACTAAATTTAGAATTTCTTTATACTAAGATTTATTTATTTAAATTAGATTTTATTTTTTTATAAAAATTAGTTGTGATTTGTAATTCTTTTTAATATTTGGATTTTTAATTTTCATAGAATTTAGAGACTTATCTAGCGCTATAAATAGAGGATGATAGTCAGGGTTTTACAAGTAATTGATTAATTGAGATTCATTATCTATTCCTTCTTGCATGAAATTTCTTCTGATAATCTATTTTTATTGATTGCATGATAATTGATCTAATTGATTTGATATAGTCAATTGAGTTAGTTTGATCATTATCATATGCTAGATTAGGATTGATATTACGTTTGTGTATTGCTAAGATTACCAGAAAATAAGTTTAAAAAATCGAGTTTATATTACAAAAGTATACAAAATTTTAGTTTCTCCGATATATCAAATGTATTCCTTTTCAAGATAAGAAACATTTTATACAATAAAATTTATTGTACTTTCAATCTCTAGTGTAAACATATTTAGATGAATGTTTGGTATTAAATATTGTGTCATGATCAATTTATTATAAACAAAAAATTGTGCACTAAGAGTATAAAAAAAAGAGAATAAAAGACGAGACTTACAATTGAATATTTTAACTATTTTTATTTTTATTAGTGAGCTCTTGGAGTACAACTTTTTGTATACAATTAGTAGACATAGTATTACTCTTAAAAAAAGTTTACAAATTATTATTCGGTTTATATATTTACAAATTGATGTTGGGGTTTTTCTATTTTTTTTAAATTCTAAAAAAGAAAAATAAAAGTTACAATAGTTTCAGTGTGGGTGTAAGAATATTAATCATCTTAAATAACAAAATGCATGCACTTTATTGCTCTGTTTCCTGCTCATTTTGAAAAAAATAATAATAATTTTTGCTAGTTCCATGTTTCATTGATCCCATTCATGAAGATACAGCAAATTGTACAAATATCCATGTATCAGATATTCAGACATGATGGGAAATAAATAAAAGAGAAGGAACTCATAAACCACAACATTGTTCTGTATTGGCAATTTTACAAGATTACAACTTTTCAATAGGTACATGTGAAGAATGGTCACTTGCTAGAAATTCTTTTATTTTTTCCTTTTCTTTTCACTAGAGATTGAATTGGGTTAGAGCAGGTTTCCTGACCTTTATACGATATCAGCAAGAGCAGTCAGTGGCTGTAAAGCTCTACATAATCCACAAAACCTAAAACTAAGCCCCTTAGGAAATTCACCACATTTAGTTATCTTGTGATTAAATGAACAAGCAAAGAACTAAAGGAAAAGCTACAGTATACGTCGTCCGCTACCGATCTCAGAGAAGCATTATGACCCTCCTCAGGTGGGTATAACCCAGCCATGACAGAAAACAAGTTAGACATGAGAAAGCCAAACTTCTTCTCACATGGTGGCCGGCCACGCATCCACCTTTCTCGAGTTGAAGAGCAAATATCCTGCCACGACTAATATTCTACTTCCAAAATCAGATAATAAAAATTCAATTCTGCATCAATGCACCAGTTGTTTTATCATATGCTGTGCGAAAGCGAATACCAGAACCCATATGTCTTGATGTGGGGCATAACCAACAAAGAATATTTGGACCTAGTACCTGTACCATTCAAGAATTGTATAGGGCTTAGAAATCTTTAGGATCCCAGTTCCTATATACAAGGATAACAACCTTCTAACAGATGTCTTGACCGCTCGGTCTGGTGAGCAAGCCAAACAGTGTCCGAATATTGAGGCCTCATCATCAACTAGATATATTCTTGTTAGTTACCAAAATTGGTAAAAGAGGAACTAGAAGCTCAAAGGAAGAATATTCTTACGGATGTTAGATTTTCATAAGCACCGAGATCATATGGATGCAAGTAGACACCTCCTCCCTTGTCTGCAAGCCACAACGCCCTTACTCCTTCGAGATACTGCCAGATAGAGCATCAGAAATCAGTTATCCAGATATTTTCAAAAATTACTTGGACATTAAACAATTGAATGAAGTAATAATGTTCTAGGCTATGAACCTCAATTGTGGTCTTATTACGCAAGCTAAGGTAGACATGCCAACCCAAAAGATAGCTCAGTGCCAAACTTAATGGGACTAGCAACAACCCTGAAATGACCTGGAAGTGAAAATTCGAAAGAAATTCAAATAACAGATATTGTGAAACTGAGTTTAAACACAATTGCAATGAGCTTACATATACAGTTTTGAAAGAGCCTTCACTTTGCTGCCCATCCTTTTGAGCCTCAACAGTTAAACTACCCACAAGCAAAACCTGCAAATTTTAAAGCAGGAAAAAAGAGAGAGATTGAAAACAAAGGTAAGCTCAATGCAACTGTCATTTGGTCAAGCAAAAATAAAAGGATAAGTAGCAGTCTGCCAGTTGAACCATTTGGTCAACAGCCATGCAAAACTTTAGTAACAAGGAACAATCAAAAACTCAAACAGAAAAAAGCTTAATATTGGTGAGTACTGTGATACGTAATGGAGTTCAAATGTACCAGGGAAGATGCACAATTAATGTTCAAGAGGAGTCAAACATACCAGGGAGTATATGCATGCAATAACAGCATACACAACGAACACGAAGAAGATCTTATAGTTCGCATGGCCAACACAATTGTTCATCCAATTGCAATGGTGGTCCTAAATTCAAGAGTCAGCTATTTAATACATTATACAAGGTATTTAGGATAAGGCATGACAAACAATATAGATTAGACATACCATTCGCAAAACACATCTTCTACAAATGCGGCAGTGATGGGTGCGAGGCGGCTTGTAGTGGGAACACTTTTGGCAGTATCTCAAGTCCCCACCCTGCAAGACAATCCACATAAAGTAAGGTCCATGTAGATTGTAGATCAATCCTCTAGCTACCGATACAACATAGTCCAATATCAGATTAATTGTTCTTAAAACCCTTTTTTTGCTTAATGTTTCAGATTCTGTGCAATTCTTTATTACTAGTGAATTGTCTGGTCAGGGAATTTTCCACACCTCTTTCTTGTGTTGCAATAAACTTGATCCTGTTCGTCAAAGATTCCTAGTCTTAGTTTCGAATTTTTCCAGATATATCAGAATTTTTTCAGATATGTTATGCTCTCTCCATTCCAAATTATAAGATCAATATTGACTTTTTAAAAGTTAATCAATTTAAGACATTTTTAAATTTGAAATTGACGTGACTCATTAAAGTTTTGAAAACAATAAATCTTGTAACTAGTAATACTCTTTTAGGTAGTTGATGATATTCATAATTGTATTGACATAAACTACATGAATTCAAGTCAATTTTGAGTTTGAAAATGTTTAAATTTAACTTTTGAAATGTCAATATTGATCTTATAATTTGAACGGAGGTAGTATATAAGTAATCGAAGAAAATGTAATTTATTTGAGGATCTTAAGATATATGCATTATCTGTTACTGTGATATTAATTTATATACTCTACAAAGAAACAAGTCCATAAAGGCCCATAATCTGTAGTGCTTCATTAGGGAATCTCTGTTTCTTCAACAAACACATACTTCTTATTTATCTAATCTAATTAAACGAACGAATGTGACTGTTACCTAAGAGCTTATCAGTCCCAAACACATGCAACAGGCAACTATAAACACTACAGAGACAGCGGTTTGAATATTCACAGAAAATATTTCAAAACCGTCTTGATTCCATAAGCTCAAGTCAAAAATAAATAAATAAGAAGAGGAAACTGAACAAGACAAACAAAGACAAATGCATCACCAATCAGCCATTGAAGAAGAAGTATTCAATGATAAGATCACTATCTACCTTCCTAAAAAGGGTTCAAACTTCAAATGCAGCCATTCATACTCCAATAATTAGTGAAAGCTGGTCTACAGTGACTGATTATAAGTTACCTAATGACAGTCCAACCAACAATTTACTTGGACAAATACAAACACAAAATCCAATATACATTTCAGAACTAAAATCTAACGATTAGTCCATAGGGTGCTACTTATTAATGTTTCAACAATGACAGCATGAATGCAATATCTGCTAGCGCTTGCAGATCAGTTATCATAAGAGCCATAGTTACATACCAAATCAATAATCACATTAAATAACTCGTCGCATCACTTCACAGTGACCCAACCTAGATAGACACAAGATAATAGATACAAAAACCAAAAACATCAGAAAGCATGAAAAAAACATTATCATATTTGTTAAAGAAAACATCATTGAGAAGTATATGTATGGGTTGGCCATAATAACAATGGTGATTGGGAAGGAAATCTACACCAACACTTATTTATGGTCTATATTGTTGCCGTGAACTAGTAGAGTAAGGGTTACGGGGCTGGTGTGTGTGCCATGACTAAGGGAATGCACTGGACTTAATGGCCTATGAGATTAGGTATTGTGGATGCAAATAGAGGAAAAACAAAATTATTTTAAATATGAATCGAGTCATACAAAGAGGCAAGACACTAAACAAGGAACAGAAGCAAAGATATTAAGCACTTAGGCCAGTTAACGTTATTGAACACTACTACACTTAACATAAGATTTCAATGCATTTATCCATAATATTTTACCTTTAAAATGAGTCAATAACACAACAAAGACTCAATTAACAGTAACTTATTTCAGCAAATACAAGCACAAGATGCAATATCTTGTGGAACAGAGACTAATTAATGAATCCATTAGAACATCGCCAAAAAATATTTCAGCGTTCAAGAAGGCACAATAGATGCTGCAGCCGTAATCAAAGAAATAACTAATACAGAAACAAACTTACATTAACACCACATGAATAGTTGAATTTAATGTTCCTACATCATTTGCATCAAATCTTAATAAAACTTAGAAATAATACATTCCTCAACACATACAAAGATTAAAACTTTAGTTCCAATAACTAAAATTCAGTAGACATTAAACAGAACAAGCTTCTGCTAATTAAAACTCACATTCAATATCCACATTTTGCCCAATTTTGGATCATCATATTAAAACAAAAATAATATCAACTTGAAATGAAAATCAGAAAAACCCTAGAGAGATAGAAAGGCTGAGTTAACGTGGACCTTTCGCTTGATCTCATGGATGGGGTTATGAGAGTCTTCGATGTCAGGGGAGAAGGAAGAAGGGACCCGACCCGGGTCCGTAAAAATGGCGAGGACGTAATTAGAGACGCACATGATGGCGACGGCGGTGAAAACGATGACGTTCATGATTCCGGGCGAGGACCCAAGACCGAACCACCGGTCTATGAAAACTAAAACCGTAGAGAAGTAAATGTAAGCGATGCCGGCTGCAACAACGGTGATTGGGAATGAAAAACTCGCCATTTTCACCTAGAGCTGTTAGAATTTTGAGTAATAATTACAAAAGATGATGGGTCGCATGTTGGGATTCGTGCAAGAGGTGGTGATTGGACGGTGTCGGAGCCACCGGCGTATTGGGGGTTACGACGGTGTCTCCGGTGTGGCTTTGGTGTCAGTTGGCGGTGGGGAGTGGCTCTGCTCGGGCTGGCGGGTATAGAAAATGGAATCGGCGGTGCCGTTGGATTGTCAATATAGTGATACGGCTTTTTTCTGCTGTTCGCCTTCGTGTTTACTCCTACTTTCTACCAAAAAGACTTCTTTCTATTAAATTTTGAAATCCTTATGCATTGAGTATTGTTACTATCTCATCAAACTATCACATAAACATCACATATTATTAATGTGATAATACGTGATTTATTATTGACATGACCCACCTAATTCAACAACAACTCATATACAATCACATCATCATTATGTGAGCATTATGTAACTGACTTTATGTGATAGTGGCATTATTTTTATGCATTCCCATAAATTTTGTGCCTAATTATAATTATAAAACTTATTAATATATGAATTGGTTAGAATTAGACGGGAATGGTCTGCATGAAGTTAATTTTAATTAATTGATCAATATAAATTTGACGCGCAAATCGAAAGATAATTTCTACGTGCGTGTCAGCAATGTATTGGTCAATTGACCAATTTATTATGAAGTTAACTTAATGATAACCGGATCCGACTAAGACTTACAAAATGGTTTCAAACTCAATGTGGGACTTATATTCACATACATTGTTCACGTTCTCACGAATAATAAGTGGATGGATGTGATTGTCTATTAATCCCGATTATTACTTACTTCAAAGATAAATTTATTTATTGTAATACTAAATGATTTTATTATTTTTCTCTAAAATTTTATATTTTCTTTTCCTAAAATATTTATTTTCTCTCTCTAAAATATTTACCTTCTCTCTAATGTATTTACTTTCTCTTTCTAAATTAAAGTTTTCTCTTTCTAAATTAAATTTTTTAATAAATTGATGTAAAAGTGTTTTTAAAAGTTTAAACACTAAGAATATTACATGAGATTGTTTAGAATTCACAATTCAAAATTAGTATGACTCATAAAAATTTAATTTAAAATATAATAAATTTTGTGATTAATAATTTTTGTTTGATGGTCCGCAATTTTTTTATTATATATTGAAAGGGTCAAGCATGTGCTTTACACGTTGGGGGCAATCAGCATTAATTATTCCGAATATATGATTGTTAAACACATGTATTCAGCAGGTACACCAAAAGAAAAGTTGAAGAAAATTTAAGAATCCAATTACTTTATTATTGATGCCTCATTCATAAACTTGTCGAATTAACTTAAGAATGTTACAAAAAGTAATCAGACTCTTCGCTGGGAAGTAAATTAAATCCAGTGCTGGCCGATCGAAAAGGCTAATTAATAAAGACTGAAAATTAAACCAAATCATGGTGGGAATTGAATTTCTAAAGTCAAAAAAATGAATGAGAATGGATCAGCATTTGGGGAGATCTGCAGGAGGAGGAAAGAGCTTTTGATTGGGAAGCTTTCCATCTAAGACAAGCCATGCCATCTTCAATCCCCAACTGGTGTGGACCTCCAGATGGCAATGCATAAACCATACCCCCCTGTTCACACAACAATGCATAGATAATTAATTATATATAATCATCATTAATTAATTATAAAACACCCTAATTTCTCTACCTAATTTATTTTCCAATTTAAAGTATGGCTGAAGTAAGTAAGTAATTAATGTATGTATATTCAAAATTTATTTATTTATTTATTTGCATGCATGGAGAGAATGCATGCATTGACAATCTATATATTCCGTCCGGTAAATCCAATTGGTTTAGTCTGTACACACCCCTAACGGTGCTTACATTTTGGAATTGAGAACCAACACTTTATTTCCAAATCAAGTAACTAAAGAGACCCAACCCAACGCATATTATAATTTAAAGCAGAACCGATGGCCCACGTGCTGCGCGTGTAAATTATGTGAGATAAAATTAAAATTTTATAAAATTTAGAAAATTAAATAGAAAGATAAAAATTTTTTTAAAAAACAAAATAATAATATATCTAAAATTATAGGGGCAAAGAAGGAAAAAAAAGAAGAGCAAACCTGATACAAATCATCAAATCTCGACAATAAGTTTTATAATATAGATATAGATATGGAAATAGATAGATTCACGTAAATACAATAAAAGCAATGATACTATCACATAATTTGGATCACATAAAGCTCATATACAAACCCATGTGTATGTAAACATTGTGTGATCCAAAATTATGTAATAGTAGCATTATTTAAACAATAATACTATTTAAAATGAGTACAACTAATATGTGAGATTCCAAAATCAACTATATAAACACAAGGGGTAGAAAATTATTAGGAAACTAACAAAATAATATATCTAGTATACAACAATAAACAACAATAATCCTTCCCATATTCCTAAACTCTTAAGGAAAGTTATTCAATTCATGGGCCTTCACTCCTTGGACCTGGACCGCTGGTAGGTAAGCTAAGGTGTAGAGCTGGAGGGCCATATCGATTCAATGGTATAGACCTGTGGCCACGGAATTAAATATCATCACGATCCAACTCATTACGTGTAACACAATTCTTCGGTGTGATTAGTAACATTGCCGATGATTAACGGCTGTCGTTTGATCAGTGATATAACCCAAATCTTTGACTTGCCAAATCACACCGTACCTGAGCAAATCCAATCCTTGACTTTTCAAGATCAAATTCCATCCACACGTTTTGCTGATGATGATGACCAATCACATATGCCTCGATTCCTAATAAATCCGAGTTCCCAAATGTCAAGCAATACACCGAATCATTTCCCCGGATCTCACCCGGTACCCGATACAGTAACTTATCGCCCGAAATACTCATCTCGGCACCTCCAAACAGTATACTCACACTGGGTAACACCGGGAAACTTGTTTGGTTCAATGGAACCAAATAGCACAAATCCATGGCTCCTTGGAAGACAAAATTCGGGTCATTCAAGACCCGTAACGACCCGTTTGTTTGGTTCAAGAACTCATTTCTCAAAGCATTGTAAGCCGGCCCGAGAAGGAAGGTGAACTGGGTGCCCGAGTCAACCATGGTCTGACCCGCCCCGGTATGATCCGGCTCAAGTATTGATTTGGGTAATGGTAATACTTTCTCTGAAACTCTAATTCCTTGAAGCCGGACAGTGTATGCTGCCCTATCAAAATAAGGCAATGGGATAGAAATCTGAATCAAAGGCGTGTAATTTAATGGCATAAGCCACGTAAAATTGGTATTCCCAAACAAAAGCATACCCGAAAAATCAGAACCCGAAATGCAATACGAGAATTTTGGGAAATTCATTTGAGATACAAAAGAAAGAGACCCACGATTCATACCCATTAACCCGGTAGTCTTCCTATCTTCATCGGAGTTGCTGCTGAAACCCGAGTCCATGCACCCGAATATCGTACCCGGAATCCCGGATCCTCCAATGTTGAAAACATCAGTCGCTAGATTTCCTTCGGATGAAGATGCATCGGCATAGGAAAGTGTGGCATGGCAGTGCTGGTTAGAATCACAGGATGCGGGTATGGGGAAGTCTTGGGTTCGGGTCATACAGGTGGGCGATGAGCAAGTAATGGGTGAGTAGGATGATGAGTGGGTCGGGTCGAAATTGGGTTGGGAGACCCTGGTTTTGTTGCAGTGCAGCCATGAGAGTTCGCTTCCTGTATCTAGGACCATGGTAACGTTCTGTGGTGGTGTTCCGACTGAGAGAGAAACGGTGAGGGTGACATTGTGGTGGAAGGGGAGCTTGTTTGAAGATCCTGGAAAGGACACAGATGGGATTTGTTGGATTTTGAGGGGCAAAACCAGCATTTGTGAATCTGGAAGAGTAGCAAAACAGAAGCAGAGCTGGGTTTGGATGGCATAAAGATAAAGAAGAGAGAGAAGGGCTTTCATTGTTTGGGTTCGGTGCAGAAATTGCAGAGGGAATAATATATACAAAATGAGAAGAAGAGATATGTGGGATTTGGAGGAGAGAGAAAGATTGAACATGTGATTAGGTGAGTATTGTATTTGAAGGAAAATGGGGGCCTGGGGTGAGATGTGTTGTGGGTTTTGGGGACAGAGCCGTGTGTGGGAGGAATCTTTAGTTTTCCAGTTGCGAGCAAGGAGATGACTGATGAGCGAGTCTCTGTACTCTGTAGACTGTACCTACCCCATAGCCAGTAGGATATTCTAACGACGTCGTTCAGTTCTTTATGAGACTTTTTTTACGTTTCCTATTATTCAACTTCTGTTCATACCTAATTTATTCAAGTTAAATGAGTGATGTTTGAAACTCAAATGTTTTAAATGTCCTAACTGATGAATAATATTTAAGAGCAATACTACTATCACATAATTTGAGGCCCATAAAATTTACATACACATATACATATTTGCGGACCCTCGCATGTTACGCAGGGTCCATAATATGTATATATGTGTGTGTGAGCATTATGTAATTTAAAATTATGTGATAGTAGCATTATTTAATATTTAAATAATTAATATTTAATTAAAATTCTCAAACGATAAATATTAAAAAATAAAAATATTTTTTTGAAACAACATTTAAAAATGGATGAAGGGAGTTGTGTTTACGAGCTCAAGTGATCATGTGAAGAAACCAAAAATGAGGAAGGTTAAGCTGATTGACTAACAAGTAGTAGTCCTAATGAAAGCTATAGCTACTTATACCTAATTATATTTAATTAAGCCAACTGTTTCGATTGACTCTCCTTCAAATTCTAGTTAAGTTCTAACACCAGGGTCAATTACTCTAGAAGGTGCAATAATATGAGGGTTGACCCTGTTACAATTTTTCTGAAATATTACATCACCTTGAAAAGTGTCCCTTTTCCTAAATTGACCAAAAATTTGAAAAATAAGTAAAATGTGTTCTAATAAAACGACAAATTTGTCCTTGGGATAATGTATGATTAGTTATTTAATTTGATTATTTTTTCTCAACAATGTTACTATCACATAAAAAAAATTATATAATATTCACATATACACACATACATATTATAAACTCTGCCTGATATATAGAGTCTACAAATATATATATATATGTGTGTATGCGAGTATTATATGATAGTAACATTATTTTTTCTGAATAGACCCATTCACCAGTATTACGATCTAAATGTCATTTCACCTTCATTCAATTCAAATGAGTAGGCTTAATAATTATTTAAAAAATAATAATTATACACGTAATTTTGTATTTATTTTCATTATTCATTATTCATTATCTAATCACTAATATTATGACACATTTCAGTTGCAAATTGAAAAATATGAGAAAAATTATTTGTATATAAGTAATTAAGTTATTAATAATAGTATTTTATGATTTTTCGGACGAGTTTGTGATGGACTAAGATGACTCAATAAAATATTATTAAAGATATTTTTCGGATAAATTTGATATAATTTGAACTTAAAATTTAACTCAAAATTTGTTCAGAACTCGAGATTTAAATTATTATTTCATATTATGTTCTCAAATACAATAAAATTCAAGTGTGACAATTGGAGTAGGTTATTTCGAACCGATCACCTGTCATATTTTTCTTTCCAACAATGTTATATCATATAAAAAATTTCACATAATGCTCATACACACACACATACATATAGTGGGTCTCTGCCTGATGTATATGTCAGATTATTTATGTGATAGTAGCATTATTTTTTTCAATATACAGTAAACTTTACGGAATCAGTGAAAAAAAAACTATTTGACTGACAGAAGGGAAGATTATGCTCACATGGTGGTCGCCCATGGCTGACGTACGATTGAGATATTTACCTGAAGGTGGTGGTTGCACATGTCATGTTGAAGGCTGCATGGGCACAGAATCGTTACGGGGACCCTTTCAACTTTACACAGAACGTCCCTTTCTATCAAAACCCATTCCCTCCCCCCAAATGAAATGATCAAAGTTTCTATTAAAGTATAGTAATGCATGCATCGGGCTTTGGGCCATTTCCCTTTACACACCACTTGAAACATGGCACTACCTAGTGCTACTACTACAATCATTGTCTTTATTCTGACATGGGATCTAACCATATATGTTGTACACATGGCTAGGTAAAACATTTCTTATTTTGTCTCTGAAGACTATACTTTTTTAGTCTCATATAGTCTGAACTTCACAACTACAATGGACTTAGGAATGATCTGTCAAGAACATTGCTCTTATGTTGGGGTCGACTGCTTCACAAAGACTCTTAAAAACTTCAAAGAGAAATAGTCGTTATATTGAGGTCGCTGATATATCGATCCTAATAGTAGTTGTTGGTGTCTATACAGCGCGATTGAATCATGTGCGACTGTTATCAGCGATCGACTGCGATCGCTGATACACATTTGCGGCCGAACAGCGATCGCAGATAAAATTTTTCTTGTAGTGCAAGAGGTAAAACATAAACTATTTTGTAAGTAAATTATATGAATATGAGGCTGGTCTAGTTCAAAATCTTCCTTTACAGACTTTGTGTAGAGAAAAATTATACAGATATTACCACTAAAAGATTTGCAAGCTATTCAATGTTCCCTTTTGAGTCTCTTGTGACTTTGGTTTTCTTTTTTCTTCAATGGTGGAGTTTCACCCATACTTTGAATGCTTATACAGGAACAATAATGTGCCCTCGATTTGTATCAAGTCCTTTTGTCTGCGATGTCTGTAAGTGCTGAATATGTGCCAACAATTGCACAAATCACTCCAACTGATATTATGGAGATGCAAACTCCAATCTGTAGAAAGGAAATAACAAAAGGGTGATATGAGATGTTTCGGAGTGGTTAGTATGAAGTTAACTTTGGTACAATGTCGACAAACAAATAGGGAGGTGATCTCTTTCTTTGCGTGTCAGCACTGTATTGGTCAATTGACCAACTTACCATGAAGTTAACATCATGATAATCGGATCCGAGATGTTTTATATCATATAGATAGAAAAAAACACAAAAACACCAAGTAACTATTAGAAGCTGATATTTGACCTGAGACTTTGTTAATCGACTATGGTGTACACTTAGATAGCATGCGCATGGAAAGACTAGAGCCTGTTATAAAACATACATAACGCCGAGAAGTTAAGAAGTATATAATAAACTATACTGCATATAATATAAATGACTAAAATTGGATTAAAGATGGAGTGGAGAAAATAAAATTGGATTGAAACATAGTAATGAACAGAAACTTACTACGAGCATCACTAATAAAGAACCAATCAAGGCCATCACAGAACCTACAGTCCAATATAAAAGATATTGCTTAACAGATCATATTTCTTCCCTGCTTTTTAATCAACTAATACAAAATTTTACCTAACGGTAAATATTGTGGCATAAGTCTCATTAAAATCAATCTAGATATATATAAAGTTGAAGTCCATACCAAAATATGGAATTGACAGGGCCACGACTAGAGTTGAAATCACTAACATTGTTCTGACTAATATTGATACACTATATGATTTTTGTCGCGCGGAAGGCAATAACTCCTCTAGACCGAATGCTACGGGAGTAATTGTCAAGGCATACTTTGTAACTGGCGCCACAACCTACAAATGAACAAAAACTTTAGTATGCCTGGTGCCTGTCTCCAATTTGCATGCAATTACAGCAGTCCTTTAACTAGCTATGCACAGAGGATAAATAGGATCCAGTTACCACGAAGTTAACTTCATGGTAAGTTGGTCAATTGACCAATACAGTGCTGACACATAGAAAAAGATCACCTTCAACCTGCGTGTCGACACTGTATTGACCAAAGTTAACTATATGCTAACCACTCCCAGATAAATAGTGTGAAATCATGACGAAAGAACAAATATAAAGTAACTCAATCCCTTAATTCTCATACCACAGTCCAGGCTGCAACTTTAGAAGTAACAAATTTTGCGGGCATGTTTAAAGTAAATTGAGATTTAACAGCGTCGCCAAACATCAAGTAACCACATATTCCCACTCCCATGTACAAAAGCCCAGATGTGACAAAGCTGCAGTAGTAGAATTAACAATTATTAGAGAAATCTGAAAATGTATGTACTCGGTCACCCCTATTTATAATATATAAGCTTTAAATATTTCACAATAATTAATTGCTAAGATACTTGCTTGAAGCAACTTCATGGAATAATTTAGTTGTCAAGAATTCATGATCACCTGATTATAAGAACAGATGGAAATCGCGATGGTTCCTTCATGGAAGAATATACATTTGGAAAAACAGAATGGCTGCCATAGCAAAAGCCAAATAGACCAATTGTGGCTGGCAGGTTCTTAAGGTCCAAAGCTGTTCCGCCAATATGATGGAAGCCAACTCCATCCACTACCCCGGCCCATAACAGGCAAATAACCACCAGCGCCAATGTCACTACTCCTCCGACTGAGCAAAAATACCTCAAAATCAGCCACGGCAGTTTAATCGTTTAGCTTGATATTTCAAATAGTACTCCACCCCATTCCACAACAAGAGTCTCATGAACAAAATTGCTCCACACAAAGTCCCCTTTTTATTGATCATATTATAAAACGACATAATGTTCTCAAGTTTAGTAACACAATTTCACTATTATGCCACCGAACACTAATTATATTTCGGAATAAACATCGAAGAAAGATATACTTAAACTTTGCATATTATGCACACAAGACTCTTTTTGTGGAACGAAGGGAGTATATAGAAATAGTAGGAAGGAGATGAAAAACCTGAAATATACGATAGCAAGCTAAGGTCTCGAAGCCACACTGTTGGAAGAATAACAAGAGTCGATATAATAGCCCACAAATAATACGAATCAAGATGAATTCCAGCGAAATCCACATGAGCATTTGGGAACAACGCGGACAGATTATCACACATCATAATTAAGTATTCCACGCAAGAAGACTACGTACAAAGAGGAGGAATTTAGTATTTAGTTCACACAAAAAAATTAAGAGTAATTCTAGAGACACAACTTATTCTACAACTATTTTACAATTTACTGATGTGGCAGATTCCACCTCAGCATATTGATGAACAAATTGATTAAATGTAGTTTTCGGCTCCACATAAAAGCTGAGATGGAATATGCCACATCAGCAAATTGTAAAATAATTGTAGAATAAGTTGTGTCTCTAGCATTATTCAAAAATTAATGTGCATAAGCTAATCAAAGCATAAAACAGAAATAGACGAACAGGGGATATAGCTAGAGGATGTACTTACATATAATTCAATGTACAAGACTGTCTGCATTCAACCAAAACCAATATAGTTAGCCATGCTGTATGAATAATAGGATAATCTTTTCTAATAAAACTGGAGGATTAATCTATTAATTGTTTGTTAATGGAATTTAGAGAACCATTAATTGGATATATTTGTTTTCAACTTACAGCTATACATATACGACCAGCAACCCCAAAAGCAGCCTGTCCGATATCTGGGTAACTTTGTAGTGTAGGAGAGCTTTCTAAACAGCGTTGCAACAAGATTCCAGTATAGCAAGTAATGACACCAAGAATTACGAGAAGTGAAAGGCTCCACCACCCTCCTTCTTTGACTGCATAAGGAGTCGAAAGTATTCCTATACCGCATAACACATTTATTGCTGCATTGAGAGGAGATTACAGAAAAATTAGTTAATTCTTTTGCAAACTGCAAGTACTTGATAATTATTTGATCACTAAATGGAGAAGATGGCACAGGGCTGTTTTTCAACTAGCTTAGTTCAATATAAATAGATGGCAAATGTCCCTAAAAGAATTGAAACCAAGCCCCTCATAGCTCTATATTGGGATCCATTCTTGTCAAAGGCAAGAATGGTAAATTTAACATAAGATGATAAACCGTTACCGTGAAGAACTGATTGAGAAAATGAGCACTTGTGTAGCTCTGGCAATTCACTGAGGGATGATTTGAAGCTTGAAGTAGCGGAAAACTTCACCGGGAGCGTTGAGGTAGGCACCTCTTCTTTGTCCAAGCTTGTAGCAGAAAAAAGAGGCTGAGTCAAAGAAGATTCAGGTATGGAAGGCTGAGATCTCTTGTATGGTGAAGTCAGACGACTAGAGCTGCCTGTTAAGAAGCCAAGGGAGGGAGGGGTCATGCTTGTGTACATATCCATCGACTTCCTGCACATATCCAAAAATAATTATACAGAATATATATACGTGTGTAAAATCTAGATTTACAAGTTAGACTAGCTGCGTTTGGATTGAAGGAATGGAATGAAGATTGAATGATTCATTCTATTCTAGTTGGAATGAATCATTCTATACTCTCCCTCTCCCAAGACCCACAGGGCTTTGAGCATGAAATATCAAGAATGTTAAATTTCAGTCGAAAATAGCAAAAAAAAATATGGTTGAATTCATTCCATCAACTTAGTAAACTCACAAACTAATTGAAGTTAAATCCTAAAGGAGATATATCAGGCCTAGACTTCATTGGCGATTCTTGCAATATTTGATGATCCTTTCAATTATATATATATATATATATATATATATATATATATATATAAATAAATAAATAAACTAACCAATTGGTTGAACATCTGAGTATCTCCAAATTAAAAAAAGAAAAGAAAAAAAGGGCATGTCCAAATTAAGATTTGAATATGTAAGCTACATCTACACATGCATGCAAAACTGGAACGATAATATATAGGAAACTGGATGATATATATAAAGGTACCTGTAGGATTGTGGCCAAGCGGAAGAATCGGCAGCGCCGACGTCATCGATGATGACGTTATTGGAGGGGTGGGCGGCGGCGGCGGCGGTGGAGGAACTAGAAGAAGTATCGTCGTTGTCCGTGGTGACGCAATCCCTTTCGGCCTCATAATCTTCATCGTCTGTTTCCACCTCTATCGCCCGATCCGGCCCAAATTCTTCGTCCATCTTCATTGTCCTTGTGATATTTCTTTCTTTCTTTCTTGATTGTTAAATTCAATTTCCAAAATAAATAAATAAATTAATTAATTATAGGAGCTTAATATGTAAGAAAAGACGAGATTTACGTGTTAATTAGACATATGTAATTGATTTGATTATATATATATTTGAAGGGAGAGAAGAAAATGTTGGAGTATTTATTTGTTAATGGAGAAATTAAGAGGAAGAACGCGGTGGAGGAATTAATGGCCAGTCGGGAAGGCATAGGCTAGGGTTTTCACCGTTGTGTATGTATATGTATATGTATATGTATATGTATTCCACGTGCAAATCAGATGCAGCTAAGTTATTGTTCAGGTAAGGACTGTTCGTAATCAACCGAACTTTTGAAGAGATCTAGTCTAAATGAGCTGGACTACTATTATTTTCCCATAATTGCAATTTCAAATTTTTTTTTTGGCTTTAGAGATTTTTATTTTTTTAATAGTTGTATACTACTTCTGTTCCGATTTATAAAATTACTAGTCGTATCCGTGCCTCCGGCACTACGTACGAAAGGGAAGGGGAAGGGGGAGGAGAGATTGTCGGAGCAAGAGAATGGAGGAGGCAGAGGACGAGCTCGGGAGAAGGAAGAACGGAGGAGAATCTGAGAGTGAGAGAGAGCAATTTTTTTTTCTTTGAAGTTAAAGAGGATATAATGGACGGTGAAATTTATCTCAAACTTTAAACGGTCCTGATCGTTTATTAGGGTGAGCGGAAAATTAAAAATCAGTTGTGTTTTGTTAATTAGATTGTTCACTTTTAAAAGTTAATTGAAGATTTTTTAAATTTAAAATTAAGATAATTTGTTAAAAATTTTGAAATAATAAATCACACACTTTTTAGATAGTTTGTAATATTTATTATTTTATTAATTAAAATTAAATAAAATAGAGTCAATTTTGAGTTTTAAAATGTTTTAAGTTGACTTGAAAAAATAAATATTAATCTTATATTTTGGAACGGAATATTATATAAAGTCTTTAAATTTATCATAAATTCTCAGTCTTACTACTGTTTCTTCAAAAAAAAAAACTTTTTAAATGAATTCCATATAATCACCAATTCACGATTAACTATTCCATATAAAAATGGTTTTAGTTCAATTTTTTTTTTTTGTTATTGGAAAGTCCCAAATGCAGGCCTAGCTCTTATATTATCTTAAGATCTTCCCAAAACATTCACGGCCATTAGTCCATTAAGACCATTTCCCAGCAATAAATCAAAGGAAATAAAATATTTTCACATGTTAAAATGATATTTACACATAAGTTTCTCTCAGATGGAGGTGAGACGCACTCAGTATTCATGTGTGAGAAATTATATGAAAATATCAATTTTTTACGTTATCAGTTCCCTAAACCAAATCAATATGAGTGGAACATCCAAACTCAACCCCAACTAATTAATTTTATAGGTTTTGCCTCTTTGTAAAAGATCTTTTCTATTGTATACTTATGTTCTGCAGGCTGGTTTGGCTTGGTTTGATCTGGTTACAAACTGATTTTAACTACTTCACTGATTTACCTAAAACAACAAATTTGAGGATGAAAACAACTTTAACGGGAGACCCTAGGTTGGGATGGTGTAGAGCACGAAAATCCCCTTTTGGAAACATATTATAATAGGTAAACGGACAATCAAGCTAAAAGTTATGTCCGTTTCTTCGAACCAACTCTTTTATCTAATTTTTTATCCAGCTCTTCTTCAAACTCCAAAGTCAATTGTCCTACATTGAAGGGGTTGGTTATTCATATGAAATATGAGTTCCATGTTCAAACTATTTGTTACAAAGAAAGTACACATGCAACTATGTATAAAGATTAGCATCAGGATTTCCGAATCTGTTTACCATGAAGATGAAGTTAAGTTTATAATAAGTTGATCAATTGATCAATACATTGCTGACACGCAAAGAGATCACCTTCCGAACTACGCGTCGATACTGTATTGGTCAATTGACCAAAGCTGACTTCATGCTAACTACTACCCGGATATCCATAGAGAAAATGAACTCTTCAAGGTTAATGAAAATACTGAAACTCATTTTCAAAAAATTTACAATGATTAAATAAAAAGACTGAAACTTTTACATCTGTACAGTAACATCTTTTCCCAAATTTGTACAAGTATTATTAATTCTCGAAAATTTACCCAAATTATGGATTTTTTTTCAAATAGAAATTCCACTAAAGACATTATAGTGTAAGGCCACTCATCTCTTACTAGAAAGTTCAGCTGTTCTTGGTAAAACATTTTGTGAAACAACATAAATTTCTCGTAAAGGAACAATCAAAAAACATAAAAGAAAACAAAAGATAGAAAAACGAACCCATCAGAACTAGAACACACCATTCTTTCTTGCACAATGATTCACAGTGGCATTAGGTTGCATACATCAGTAAAAAGTTTCTCACAAAATACATCAATGCAGAGTTAAGTATTACAAGATCTGCTTATTTGTCTACTTGGTTAAGCTTGCCAAGACCATTGCAACGGGCGCATACAATCTGAGCTTGATCCTTTCGAGCTGCATTCGCGCTCAAGGTAACATCCGCTTTACGCACAAAACCTGCACCATCACATTCAGGACACCTGCAACAAGCACAAACCAAATTACATAATATTACCCATGAAATCAAGATTACATACAAATTATGAGAGAGGTAAGCAGATAAAAGTGTAAATTACAGGTCCTTGCGGGAAAAGAGGATGGGAAAAGCAGTTCCCAGCAATGCCACGGCGGCAGCACCGGCAATCAGATAAACAGTGCCATCAGAGGATACATCTCCAACTGCTGCAACCACTGTCAAAGAGGTATTTTTCTTGTTATTCTCAACTTTTTTCCAAGATGAAACTTTTGTACCCAAAAATGTTGATTGGCCATATGCGGTGCAGAGAGATGGACTAACTGCAGATTGCTTTACGGAAGTTGTAGAATAGAAAGCTTGCAGAGGAGCTATAGATGCCATTTTGGTGGTATAATTGGTGTAGAAATCATACCAGCTGCAATTTGGTAGTAGCTCCCCTTTATATGTAACATGTGTGTATGTTTTGTCCATAGATACATTGGATAAGGCCACATCAGAATCAGGAATATGGAGATTACAAGATAAGGATGGTCCCATCACATCTATTCAGCTGACCTAGCCATAAGCCAACTATATATACCACATTTGTTTTATGGATGTTGTAGTATCAGTTGTGTCCGGTTAGCATGAAGTGAACTTTATGGTAAGTTCAACTCATGCCTAATACAGTGCTGACACACAGGCGGAAGGGTGATATCTCCATCTGTGTGTCAGCACTGTATTGGTCATGAAGTGAACTTACCATGAAGTTCACTTCATGCTAACCACTCCCGAAGTTGCAAACTCTGAACTTAATTGTCACATATTCACACATGAACATTAGCAGACTAAACTTGTTTGTTAAACTAAACTGCAGGCATACAAACCGGGCCTTGGTCTTTCTTCTAATCATCCTAGGCTTTGATAAATGAAGGTAAACGCTGAAACCTCCAGAACCCCTATTATATGTTGAGGCTGAGAACTGGTACTCCATATGATTGTTGCACCCTTCTCTTGCAGTTATGCCACAAGGTACTATTGTTTCTTAGCAACCTGAAAACTACGTGACGACAAGAAGATCACCGGCGCAGAATTTCAATAGAAATATTAATGAAATCATATAACTAGAATGGTGCAGAGGAGTTTGCATCCATATATTCAGGAAATTCCTATTTTTCTCCCCCATATGAATAATATACGCAGACTACATCAGCATCTATAGCACACAAAATGTTCTGTACCAGAGTACTTGACCATCCAAAACATGCCCTCAAACCTAATTTTAGCATTGTAATGATCCCCCAAGAAATTTTAAAAAACCAAAATTACCGGAGAAAGTCGATGGAATAAGAATGAAGCATATCCAACTACAGTAAAAGGAACTAGAAATATATCAAATTTTAACATATCCAACCTGCACAATGGCAGTAAATCGCCCGACAACAGCTACTGTTCATAGGATCAGATAATTAAAATATATTCAGGAAGCACGAGTGAGCTGAAGCAGGGTATCGAACAAACTCAAGAATGAAACACACCACATTCATACCTATAATGAATAGAAGAATGAAATGCAAGGGGTTCAGCACACCACATTCATACCCATATTCTTTTTCTCTCAAAAATGAAACTGGGATACTCATCTAGTGAACAAAAATTCAGTCTTTAAGGAAGTTGTCATTTATTTTTTCCCAATTGATGTTATATATACACTAAAAAGATGCAGCTTTTACAGAAATGCATTTTGTATAACAGTATATCACTAAAAGTCTCCCTACCATCACCAAACAAAAACAATTACATAAATATTTAGCAATCGAAATCTTACACCTCCACGGCCCGACTGTGAGTGTTCCTGCGCCACAACCGCACAGAATGGGAATGAGAGTGACTTCGTCTAAATCCGAATTCCATATTAAACCGCGAGGAAGAAATTCTAAACCTTTCGAAAAATGATATAAAATTGTGCAAGGCATGACCGACTCCACTCCTCCCCCTAGTTCTATTTTCACTTCTTGACCAGACTACCCTCCTTGGACCACCATTAACATTAACCGCACCATCCATTTCAGTATACACAACAGGCAGCTCACTCTCAGCCACTCCCCTGCCTCCTCCGGTTAACCTTCCAACCGCATACCCGCCACCCGGTTGTCTCCAAATGATAAGCCCCATGGAATCTTCATCACTTTGACCCAACAATCCCTCCACATCCACCACATCCGGTGGCAATTCATGGCGGCAAACCGGGCAAGAATTTCTGATGGCAAGCCAGGGCAGAATACAATCTGAATGATAAATATGGTTACAGGGCATTTCACGAGCCTTAGTGTTGAGCTCAAAGGGTTCTTTACACACAGCGCAATGTGAATCAGTAATCACATGGCCAAAATTAATCTTGATTGTGGGCAGGGAATCAATTGCAGCCTTAGATGCTGGAGGGTGACTAGTCCCATTAATATCCAACTGAATAAAATGTTCAAGAATTCGATTGAAACCCGAACCCATCAAGAGTTCCGACATGCTAGGGGGCAATGGCCGGAGCCCTGAACCAGAACCGTAATCGTAAAACAGCTCGTAAGTTCCCCTTTCTTCAGACCGCCGGAGGACGACAAACGGATTGAAATGTGACCCATCTGTGGTACCATTTCTCCGATTCCGGCGGGGTCTGAGAATTGGCTCAGGTTCCGGATTTTCAGGTGTGGCGGGAAATTGATGATGATGATGTTGATGATGATGACGGCGGTGACGGTGAGATCGACGGTGGGAATTCATTTCCTCGACAAAGCCGGCACCGCAATCGAGACAGAGAATGGAGTCTCCGCCCCGAACCCTGACCACTGAGTTGCAATTGTGGCACCAATAAGATGGCGCTGTGGATGCCATTGCTGACAAAGTTTCCGACTACAGAACTCCAAATAACTTCCTTAAAAATTTGATCTTTTCGGTTAAAAATAATTGAAGGGAGCAAAATCTTCGAATTGATGTTGAAGATTTTACAGATTTCAATCTAGTTATTTGAAAACGAAACAGCTTCTAAAGAACAGTAGTTAAATTTGGGAATTTAAAGAAAAACTTCACAAAGTTTATAGATAGATACAACAAGCGAATATAAACCAAAATATGGTGAAAAAAATCCAGTAGTTAGGACTTGATTAGAGACGAGGGAACATTGGAGGGTAAGCTGAATAGAAAAGTTGGGTGGAATTTTAAATGGGTTTTTGGTTGGCGAGACTGTGAAACCGTGTGGTCCGTCTGCGTACCAGTTACGGTTTTCGTCGCCCAAGTTTGAACGGTGGACCAACCACGAGGAACACAACAATGAACAACAGAACAAGAATAAATCCTTTTCCTTCTCTGTTTTTTTCCACAAGGAAATACTAAAGTCACTGTACCTAATGTTTAATTAATTCTTTAATGCTCGATTCGTACTCGGTTAAAAATTCAATTTGAGTTTAAATTGTAATTTTCTTTTGATACTCTCGGATTATATCTGTTTAAAAAATTCAAACTACTTCGGACTTGATTCGAGATCGTGTTAGCTAAACGAGTCACAATTAAACATAAACTTTATGAATTAAATTTAAACAACTCAATATTCGACTTTATTCATTTATAGAATGCATTTACGAAGTAAATATAGTACGAACACAATCTCCATATATGGGGTATGATTAGTCAATTGTGTATACATTATTGCAAGTATGATTATGACGTTTTAGAGTTGTGTATAAAATTTAAAAATATAATTATATAGCATTAAATATGATATTAATTATCTATAATATTCTTAAATTTTATAATTATCATTACTTATCTCATACTCTCTCTCATCTGTAATATTTTTTCATAAAAGGTAATTTTGAAAAAAATATAATTAATTCTTCTAAATTATATAAAATGACAAATAATTTAAAAAAATAAAATCATCTAAAACGTCATATATTATAAGAAGAAAGTGATATTATATTACAATCAAACGTCTAAATATTCATACAATGATGAAGAAATAAGAGACAAACATTAAACTTTAAAACAAATTTAATATCAATTTAAGAATTATATAAAAGAAATAGAACGAGACACAAGTCTATTTGCTTAGTTAAAATATGCACGAATTAAAAGAATAAAATAATAAAGTAAGCACTAGAAAAAATTACTAGATAAATTTAGTTAATAATTTTAGAGATGCAAGTACTTAAATTTTCAAATTTATATATTTTACTATTTTAGTCTATTTCCTCCCGAGTCAGGAAAGAAGAAATATTGCACTTGTTTCTTGGTCTAGACACCAGATTGTTGTGTGAGAATAGTCTCTTTCGTCTAGATTGTTCAGGAACCTTCTACCAGCTTCCGAAAATCCATTATAAACCGTTCAACGCTTATCTGGAGAATTTTTGTAATTAGGGTTTTATTTTTTCTCTTACTGTAATGGCGAAAGACGGACCTAATTGGGAAGGATTACTCAAGTGGAGCTTAGCTCACTCCGATGGAACTCGCTCCTCTCGTAATCTCGGGTACCCTTTCTCCCCTCGATGTATCTCTTCATATTTTATACGTAATACTAGCTATATTTGCTTAGATTTGAGATTTTAGGCTCTGTGGCGGCCTCCTCTTCATTAACTTTTCAGTTAATTATCATTGTGAAAGAATATGATCATTTTTTTTCAACCATTGAAATTTTCCTAAAAGAGCAAACTGTCTGCTATTACTTGGATCATCAGCAATGTTATTAGTTATTTGATTTATATTATAACTCCCTAGATTCCAAAAAATAGAATTTCCTTTTAGTTAATTTGTGTAATCCTAAAGTTTGTGACTTTAGTTCCTAGTTACTACAATGTTAATTATTGTAAGCCATCTGAAAATACTACTTAGTATAAAATAAATAGTTTCAAAACTTACATGATTGGATTTTGCGAATCGACTTCAAAAAGTCAAAATGGGTCTCTTTTTTTTCAGGAGAGGGGTAGTAGTATCTAATTGAATCAATTACAACATTGAGGGAAAATGTCGATAGAAGTATAATGGTTAGGAGTCATTTTTGACGGCAATATGTTGCCACATGAAAATCTAAATTATATGCAAAAATAGAGATCTGATTTTGAGTTTATGTATTTATTTTATTCTTGTGGATGGGGGGCCGGGGGCAGTGAGGAGGACAGAAGATGGTTTATGGAAGCAATGCAAGCTCAGACAATAGATGTTGTTAAAAGAATGAAAGAGATAACTCTTGTAATGCAAACTCCAGACCAAGTTTTGGAGGAGCATGGGGTTACTCCTACTGATATTGAAGGTAAGCTAAACAGTTTTCTCGGACTTTATTTTTTAAGATACGATTGTAGCTAGTTAGATAAAAGTTTTGTTGATCTTGTATGTTTTACAGCTATGTTAGATGAGTTGCAAGAGCATGTTGAGGCGATTGACATGGCCAATGGTGTGTTTCTTAAGCCGTTTTCTTACTTTGTGCCCCACGATATTGAGTGGCTTAAATTTTGATTCTGGAATGACTTCGTGTTTATAGATGTTATGTAGATGTTTTGCCCTAGACTCTTGAGGTACTTGTGTTAAACAATAATTTTGTGATTTATATACCTTAATTTTGAAAGCCTCTTCATGCTTTGCTTGCATGGTTGGAAAAGCACTTCATCCATGAAGGTGTAAATTTTGATGGGGGCGAGTGCAGCCCATCCTCTTCAGTATTTTCGCTCGTGTGCTTGATCTATAAGGATATATAGTAGATAATTTTTCATTTGTTTTTCTTTAAAAATATTTTATTTACTGAAATGAGAAATTCTCCGCTATGGGAATTGGGAAAGAAGAAGAAGCAGGGGTATAAATAAGTTAAAGACTAAAATTGCAGTTGGTAGCAAATTTTTTGTTGACTCTAAAATAGGACATTACTATCTAAAATGTATGTGATTTTAGTTAACGTCTTTTGCTGGATATTTCCAACTGGCAGATCTTCACTCAATTGGTGGTTTGGGCCCTCTCCTTAATTATTTAAGGAACTCCCATGCCAATATTCGGGCAAAAGCTGCAGAGGTGGTATCTACAATTGTTCAGAATAATCCCAAGAGTCAGCAATTGGTCATGGAAGCAAATGGTTTAGAACCTCTTCTTTCCAATTTCACTTCGGATCCTGATGTTACTGTTCGCACAAAAGCACTTGGTGCTATATCTTGTGAGTTCTCTAATTAAGGTTATGTTTTATCACTTAAAACACCCTGGCTCTGAGTTGTAAACCCCTTTTTAGAAACAGAGTTGATGTGTTCTCATGTAGTTTTGCAACTTTCAGCTTTAATCAGACACAACAAGCCTGGAGTTGTTGCATTTCGCCTTGCAAACGGTTATACGGCTCTTAGGGATGCTCTAAGTTCTGAGAGTGTGAGATTTCAGAGGTATTTTTTTCAACAATAGCAAAACTGAAATTACTGCCGATCATTCCTGTTTATGTAGTGCATATACGCACATTACGGATAAGAGTAATTTTTTCCGTATGAAATGTACTCGTGGAGAACAAGATTTAACAAACCAACTTGTCTTTGTTCTTTTCTGTTTTAGTTATTTATTTTTTCTGCAATTCAGTAGTATCTTGTTCATAGTTCAAAGTGAATAATTTTACAGGAAAGCTCTCAACTTGATCCAATTCCTTTTACACGAGAACCGTGCAGACTGTAATGTAGTCAGCGAGCTGGGATTCCCTCGTATTATGATGCACCTGGTCTCCAGTGAAGATGCAGAAGTACGAGAAGCTGCACTTTGTGGCCTACTTGAGCTTGCTAAAGACAGGACAGTTGGGACCAGCGGTAGTTTGGGTGAAGAAGATGAAAAACTGAAGCAGATTCTTCAAGATCGCATTGAAGGTATTAGCTTGATGTCAACTGAAGATCTCGGTGCTGCTAAGGAAGAGAGGCAACTTGTGGACTCCCTTTGGAATGCCTGTTTTAACGAGCCATCTTCTCTTCGGCACAAGGGGCTTCTTGTTCTTCCAGGAGAAGATGCACCACCTCCTGATGTTGCCAGCAAACATTTTGAACCTGCTCTTCGAGCTTGGGCTGCAAGCCCGACAGCTAATAAAAATTCCAACTCTGAAAAGAAAGACACTCCTTTACTACTAGGTCTCGGTCCTCCAACTTAGAATCTGCATGTGCAAATTAGCTTTTACCCAGCTCCAGATGTGGTTAAACATATAATACCTGTACTTGAATCTACAATGTACTTTAAACAGTTTTAAGGATTTTGCTGCATCTTCTGGAATTCAATTTTTTGGTATCATTGAACGCGAAGTCTTCTTTTCACCCAATTTATCTTGTATCCTTTTAATCTGATTTCACTTTTCAGACTAGACAGATGGTTGTATTCTATATATAAAATGCTTTATTGGATTACTTGCATGTGAGAGTTGTTGCTATGAATTCAATCTATATAAAGTGTTGCCTTGCATTAAGCTAATTAACTGTAAAAAGACTAGAAGATAATATTATTTACCGTTTATACTGTGCAAGATGGAGTTTTATAAGATTTATAAATCTTGGGTGTGGTTAGCATGAAGTTAATTTTAGTCAATTGATCAATACATTATCGACACGCAGACGGGGAGGTGATATCTGTGTGTGACACGCAGACGGGGAGGTGATATCTGTGTGTCAGCACTGTATTGGTCAATTGACCAACTTACCATGAATGGTAACCGGATCCATAAATCTTAATGCAGGAAAAACATATGACGGGCATGATTAATGTTTACCCAGGCCCCAGGGGTGCCTAGTCCTCTTTTATTGAAGGGAAATAGTTCCTTGTATTGAGATTATGAACTGATTTTCAGGGACCTCCTGAATCTGAAGTTGTTGCTAAAGTTGGATTCCTTGGGTTATAGAACATCTTCAGTTTAATAAACTTCAGTAAAATCATAAAGTTGAAGAGCGGAAAAGAACACAAAACATAATAACTGAAACTTTGGGAATTCTTGTTGAATCTTGCTAGTCTAATGACAAGATCACATCTTTATGGAATCTTTTTGCCTTGTGCTGCCTTTTAACATAATTGAAAAACTAAAGGTTAACTTAAGCTGCATAATTTGCAATATGTGCTTTTCCTTCTAGCTTTCGTTGGAGATTGTGTTTTATGTAATCCTCATACTTGACCTTGTTGTAAATTCTTTGCTGCTTTGTGGCATCATCTAGCATCTGCTCCAGCGGTTCAACTTCCACTTCCATTTGCGGCGCCACAAATGATGCGTAAGAGATCCTTGCTCTTGTTCCATTTGTCACTGCTCTATGTTCAATGCTCTTGTACTTTCCGTTGCTCCATATCTGTTTTTGTTTTTAAAACAAGAGTTAATGATAGTGTTGGAACTTGTGGCTCATAATTGAGAAGTTCTTGAACAAGGCTAGTGCCGAGCGAAGCGGAGCGGAGTGAGAGGGAAGCGGAGCGGAGTGGAGTGAGAGGGAAGCGAAGCTACCGAATGGAGCGGATAATAAATTAAACATCTCTCCGCTCCCGTGGACGTACCCAAACAAATTAGGGAACCACGTAAATCTCTGTGATGATTCTTTACTGTCGTGTGCATGTGTGTGATTCGATCATAACACATAGTTTTCTGATGATCTATGGTTTTCACTGTCGTGTGCGTGTGTGTTTCGATCCTAACAGATAGTTTTAGATCACCCTCTCGCCTGTGTGTCAGTACTGTATTGGACCGGATCCGTTTTGTGATGATCTATGGTTTTCACTTTTGTAAAAGCATAGTTTTGCTAGCCATTGAAGTACTATAAAAAAGTAAAAAACATTGTTGAGACTAATATATACCTCCATTACATCTCCAATATTGACGATCAGAGAGTTTGGTATCGGTTTTACCGGAACCCAGCCTCCATCATGTCGAATCTGTAATCCATTCACATCATCGTCATCTTGCACAAGTATAGTTATGGTGGATGCATCAGAGTGTGGACTCAGACCCAACACTTTATCAGGTCTGCAGCAAACCGGATAGTAGTTCATTCGCATAGATGCTTGCATCTCTTTGTGTAGTTCAAGCAGATCATCTTCTTTCATTCCCATGATCATGGATAAACAACCAAGTAAGCTTTCAGTAACTTTTCCGATTTCATCTGCATATGCTTCAACAGCCCCCCTGCAGTTGAATAAATTTAAATTCTTGTACCAAAAAAGATACAAAGAAACTGCATACTAGTCTGCTGTGTTTGTTGTGCATATAGACATACTTGAGTTGTGCTGGTTTGTTTGGCCAAACCTCAAGTTTCCTACCCCTGGATGGATAGAGACGGAACATTAGCGAGTCTGACCAGTCGACGGTCTGATCTTCAGAGACAGGGTAAGGTCTGCCATAGCCTTCTATGGCAACTGGATCAAATGGATATTTCTTCTTCTCTTCTAGTGGAAGTTTGAAAAACTCAGCTGCAGCACTCTTCATATGTAGCAATACTTCTTCTTCGATTCCGTGATTGATCAACTGGAAAGAAAATTTATAATTTTTTTTGCTAAATTTGAATGTATAAATCAATGGCAATGGGGGCATAATACCCCAGTTCAGTTCAGTACAATAATCAGTAAAACTCCACCGGATTGCAGAATTAGAAAGAAGGCATATTACCAGAAAGGAGCCCCAGTCCTTGCAGGCCTCATCAAGCTCTTCCTCTTGCCCGTTTGAAAGCTATGTCAAGTCCAGAATTGGAATATCTGCAGAAGATTGAAGTAAATTCTCCACATCTTTAGCTACAAGTTCTTCATTCAAAATGTATCTCTGTGGAATGAATGAAGGGTCCCTCTTTACAATCTCTTCAACACAATCAATCTCTTCAACACTTTGATCATTATTAGAAACCATAATTCTCAGATTAGATACTCTCAAAACACTCTTGGGTAACAGACAGGCTAGTGTGGGAGTAATAAAGTATGATGGAGTCAGAAGTTGTATTATTGGACGAGCAATGCTACTATCAAATAATTTGGATCACATAAAGCTCACGTACACACACATGCATATTTGCGGACCCTGCATGTCACGCAGGGCCCACAATATGTATGTGTGTATGTGAGCATTATGTGACCCAAAATTATGTGATAGTAGCATTATATTTATTGGACATTGGTTATGCAATAATGCAACTGCCTCAACTTTATATGTGCTTTAGATTCTTAGCATCTTTGTCTCAAATTTTGCAAGGTGCAATAGAACAAACTTTATGGTGAAAAAAATGTGTGATTTTTTTAAGAGAAATAATTTTATACGGATTAATAGCAAAAGAAGTGGGTAAAGGCCACTTGACAATACAATACAAGTAAAAATCCATTACCCACTTGTTTAGTAAAACTCCTTTACCCACTTATTTCTTCTTTTAAGTTTATAGCTGATTATTCATCATCTCCATCTATACAAGTACATGCAATGCAGTACATTAATGGTGATAACATTTATTTAAGAAGCATGCATAAGGATAAAAGTGATAGCACTTAATATTAATGCAGTACTTACGCCCGCAAGAGCTTGTTACGGCAGGGGAGAAATATGGCCAAATCAATGGAAGAGCATCTCCAGCAGGCCGGAGAAGCAACAATCCTAGACTATATTTTCATATTTCACTCCAGCAGCCGAACTAAATTTATTTCATGAGTTTTTCCGGTTAAGCTGGTGGACTATATCAAGGAACTAGAATTTGATGGACTATAATTTTAAATATATTTAAATGGGAGGGTGGAAGAATGATTGGTGTACTATATTCATTAAATATAATATAATCTTTTAATATTATAGTCCACGAAATAGTTCATCTGTTTGAAGGATTGAAGACTAAAGGACATCTGCTGATGTCATATGAACTAAATATAGTCCCCACCTGCTGGAGATGTCTTAAAGATAAGGGCAGATGATAGTATCTAAAACAGAATACATACAAAACTCAAATAGATATATACTACTAGCTCAACCCTTACAAGAGCACAATTCTTAATTACTAGGAGATTACACAACTTTACAGACAAGATAATTAATCTAATTATTAAAGAGATACTAAAACACCAATTAATTCCTAACAAACTGGCCTATAATCAAAACGAAAAGCGCATAGTTTTACTTCAACATAATGCCACAACTCATTTAGGAGGGCAGAAGGTTATAACATAGCGCGAAGCCCTGCATTTGTTAAGGCTAGAAGAGTCATCAAAAGCATAACTATAGGCTTTCGGGCAGATTGCCTTAAACAGATGCGCAAAAAGGGTAGGCTTGCAAGTTTTGGGGCTGGCATACTCCCCAGTGCAACAATATTTAGGAGATTGCATGACCAAACATGCACTCTTACACCCCACCACTTTGCCTCCAACTCGAACTTCCAATGCCGACGGGCAACAAATGTTTAGATCAACTTCACACGCCGCCGTGCCACAGCCAATTCCACCACCGACAGGTGCCATTGAAACCGGCAGGTTGAACCCATCGACCAAGCTAACATCATAGAAATGCAAGGGAGAATTTGAGGACCCAAGTGTCATTTCAACCACGGTTGCCGGAGGTACACCCCCCATGCCCTGGCAGTGTAATAGGCCAGAACAGTCACCAGTGTCACATGAACCTTTTCCACTTTGGTCGAACCGACAGCCTTGCCTAGCCCATATCCTCCCTGACCATTTATCCGGCACCTCCATCACTACTTCCTGACCGCTGCTCAGACCAAAACCACCACTGTTGGGGGTAGGGTGGCCTGCGCCGCCTTGAGTTCCGGGCCATATGGCTTCTTTGCAGTTGTTTACTAGTATGAGTTGAGATCCATCTGCAACCAAGAAATGCAAATTAATGCATAAATTTTTTTTTCTTGAATTTTCATCCACATATATATTTGAAAAAATAGAACAAAATATGTAAACGATTCACTTGGAAGAACATATATAAATTAGAGGATGGTATACCTGTTACGAATAAAGACAAGAATATAGAAAGTAAAATAGACAAGAGATATGATGAGATTAACATTTTTGGTATAGATTTCTTGGTTTTGCGCCAAAAAAACACAAGTGAGGTTTGGACAAAGGGGCTGCCATGTTTTTAAAGTAGAAAAGGTTTATGGAGGGAACATCCTTTTATGTAGAATAAAGAGCATATATGCATTACTTCCATTGGAGGGTTTTGTATATTTACTTGTTTAGGCTAACTAAGATGTTAATGTCATTATACTTGTTATATGCTTTGTTAGGAAAAGTAAAAGTAATCTACATAATTAATTTAGAGACATAATCATGCTTCTAATTAACCTTCTAATATCAGAACTGATATTTTCACATGATCTCTCTTACATGAATAGTGAGTGGGTCTCACCTCTACGTGAGAGACTCGTGTGAAAATATCATTTTAACATGTGAAAATATATCGGTTTGATCATTCTAATATTTCTTGTGGGATGATGGATCCATCCATCATTCTTTTTCATCAAATATTCTTCTTCATGCATGTTTATCCTATACAATCCATCTTTCCGCCTACCTGAATCAAAGATTTGAGGACTAAATAACTTTTAAGAAATGGCCAGGGGGAAATAATAATTAATACTCCCTCAGTTCTAAAAACGAAATATATAATTTTAAAAATGTATCTCTAATTTAAAAAGGGAGGGATTATTATCTAACCTAAACATCAAGCTTCGACATAAATCATTATGTTTGAATATGAACAATTCACAAGTGCACATTATTTTCATAATGTCCATGTTTCTAATTTTGATTCTATGGTTGTGATCAAATGTTTTTGTTGTGAGCACATTCATATCCATAGGAAGTCACTTAGCAAGTTCAGGGCATAAATTTTGGATCAGTAGCTCAATGCCACGCCAAGGAAGCGTTAATTTGGAGCCAGACCAAAGGGTACGTACTCTTAATGTTTTTGATTATTTATTTGTACACTTTATTATTATTGCTTTTTTAATGGTTAAATCTTACTAATAAGCTCCCATCATAGTTTAAAAAAACTTTGTGCTTCTTTATCCTAAACTATGTGGAGCATCTTTTTGCCTTTTCTCGAGTGCCATATGGGCCAACACCCTATGCTATGCTACCCAACCCCCTCCCCCTCTCCTCGCCCCCCACCCCTACCCCTACTCCTAACCCTACCACTTTTTTTGATATATAATATAACAATATGAGAAATAGTAGCCAATATTTATGATATTTTCCATAAAGATGTAAAGACAGTGGAATCACTTGAGTGTTAGCCTAACATGTTAAAGATGCACATTATGCCATTCAAATTTTGAATTGCCAAATGAATCTGAAATACTTTTTTTCCTCTGTAATTATGAAAAAGACTCCAATGACCTAAATATACAAATGATATTAATTGCCACCTGGAAAAGAAGAAGCACTAGCTGGGGCTGTTAGCTTCAAATATTGACAAAGTTGCATGTAAGTATCAAATTCACCATGCATAGTTTGAATATTTTACAAGAAATATATCGCAAACAAAAAAAAGAAAAAATAAAGGGAATATTTGTCGTTTAAATATTTAGGAAATGCTTACAAAATTATCTCAAAATCTTAATATCTATAATGACAGTACTTATCTTATATGTTCTTAATTACTCCATCGGTTCCATAATAATTGTCTTTTTAGCTTCATGCACATAAATTAAGAAACTTATTTAATACTACCCCCTCTGTTCCTAAAAGATTGCCGTTTCAGGTTAATGCACACAGATTAAGAAATGTAATTAATACCTATGAAAAATACTATACTACCCTTATTATAATTGTCTGAATCAATTACCTTTATAGATTTCAAAAAGGAGTATATCATTCAATTAATGCCAAAACTTCACTATATGCATTAATAGTTTGCTCGTGGAATATGTAATGAATGCGACTAACTATGATTATATGAATAAGAAGCATTGGGAAGGGAAAATGATTAAGAAAGAAAAAACTTTAAATAAGGGTAAAGTAGGAAAAAAAGATTAATTTGTATTGATAAACTCAAAATGACAATCTTTTAGGAACAAAAATTACTTTTTAAAACGACAATCTTTAAGGAACGGACGGAGTATCATTTAAGAATTAAAATTTGTATGAAATTCCATCACTACCGTTTTATGAAAAATTGAAAACTATTAATACAAGAGAGAAAAATTCTTGGGATAATAAGAAAAGTTAGGGGTGATATAGAAAAATAAATAATTTATTCTTCTAAAAAGATGTAAACGAAAAATAAATTGAAACACATTTTTTCTTTTAAAAAGACAATTATTATGGAACCGAGGGAGTAATTCTTAAATGGTAAATAAATGCTACGAGCGGGTCCAAAATTTTTTTATTTCAAAAAATGTCTCAAATGAAGTGTCATCATTAAATTGGTTGGGTAGATGTTATGTGATTGACTATGCTATAAAATATTATTAAAATATTTAATATCATGTTATTTGAAACTCCGCAAAAATCTAAGACCCCTAAAATTCCTTAAAAAGAAATCACCATTTAAATAAGAAATGAGATACCCACATTAAGTGAGAAATATAAATACAAAACATCAGAATTTAATAAAGTAAGATTGAGATATTTATGTACATTATTGATTTTTACGTACCAAACAAGCCTTATTAAATCAATTAAAAACACACGAGGGCGATACTCGAGGGAGAACACCTAAAGAGTAATACTATCTCCGTTCCTTAAAAAGTACAGTTTTAGCAAAAAAAAAATTGTTCCTTAAATAATACAGTTTTAAGAATCCAAAGTCTTTTTTTTTAAATATGCCCTTGTTTTAATTAATGCACTAAATGGGGAAATTAATGCACTAAAGGAAGAGAAAGGCTAGCTTTGTCATTTTATCTCACTTATTGGTTTGTGTGCTTTTTGCTAAAACTGCACTCTTTAAGGAACGGAGGTAGTATAATAGTATTTGTATACTAATTAGCAGGGAGAACCTTGTGTCATCAAGTCGTTGTAGTATAGTGGTAAGTATTCCCGCCTGTCACGCGGGTGACCCGGGTTCGATCCCCGGCAACGGCGCTTACCTTTTTCATAGTCAACCCAAAGGTTTTGTATCTTTCATAAAAATAGAAGAATTTTCAGAGCAAAATCCCTATATGACAAATGTCTGTTATCTCATTATTTAACCTGCTGAAATAGCTTGAAAAGGGAATTTTTTTTTTTTTTGTTCCGACTAATCCGGAATCGAGCTACGGTCAGACCCAATCGAGATGCTCAAACTCGAGACCTTGCTCTTAAGGGGAACCAAGCTCCGACGAATGGATATTGGTAAGGGAACATTTTCATATGAACTAATACTAGTAGTACATAATGTTTAATTATTTCTTGTCACGGTAATAAATAACCATCTGTAAGTGTGCAAAACAGGGGCTTAACAACCCAAACACAAAAGTAAATGAAAACAGATTAACAGCCTTTATGATACATTTTTCTGATATGTTATATATTTTACAACAAGTGAAATCTCTATGCCTAGCTAGTAAGAATTGAAAGAGCGATTCTAGGCCGGAGATGATCAGGTGCTCGCATCCGTCTTTGGAAAAAACTGCGCAGATCCTAATTCATTGCAGCTCGTATGATGAAAAACTGAAACCTAATCTTCCCTCATTAGTTGATTTCAATTCGAGCTTCTGAAATGGGCTGCAAGATTGTTTCAAGTAGCGCCACATCAATCACTAGGATTGGCAAAACTTTTGGTGTAAAACTTGAGGGATGAATGATCTTTTCAACTTTGAGCACAAGCGGTATAAAAAGATAAAAATTGAAGAAGTTGAGGAGGGGAAAGGGGTACCTGCTGTTTGGATCATAGTAAAAACCATTAATCGATCCATCACTGCATGAGAAGCAAACATAATAAAAACCAGCTATGGTCAATCCACAGTCGGTTCCAACATTCACAAAGTATTGCTCTTTCCATCTCTGCAAATCAAGTCAGAAAATATCATCTCATTAATTCGGCATAGAGAGCTTCTTTAACAATCAACAAACTGAGTTGCGGTAGATCACCATAAATATGTACGGATAGTTACTCAAGTCCAAAGATTTCCCACCATCGACCTCCACTTGGCTCTGGAAAGAGCATAGAAAGTTAAAGCGGGAAGAAACATGTAACATAGATGAATTTGTCCGAGTGCTTACCAAAAGGGGTGAGAAAGATGGGAACTTGGTCCAGTGCTCTATGTCAACTTCAGACCTGTAATAATTCCAAAGTGAATTTTGTGGAGAACACAAGCAACAAAATGTTCATTCAATATTTAGGTTACAATCAAGTATCGCCGTGTTGATAATCAAAAAGAAAGAATAAAAAGCATACGTGGCTTTCCATTTTCCTGTAAAGAAAGTATAATTCTTGGTATCTACAATCTCCCCCTCCCAGAAAGTAACAACCTGACATAGAAGATGAATTAATCAAGTAAAAGCTCAGTTGAGATTAGAGATTACAAAGAATGACTGAATAAATCTAGTCAATTGCAACAATTCCATAAGAGCAGACAGACAAATATAATTAAGTGGTAATGGTGTTGAGTTGAACATATCAGTACAACCCATAACATAAGAATAACAAACTAGATTAGCAACTTACTGAAGAAACTAATCACTTATTTATTGATGCTCAAAGAGTACCAGTACCAATTAGCATGGCGGTAAGAAGAAGTAAAACGCACGATAGACAATTGATTAAGTTGTTCTTACCGTACATATTTTTTGAAACTTAAAGAAGAAAATAAAGGCAGTCAGACAAACGAAATGTAGGATATGATCAAAGTAGGATAGAAATATTATCGTACTATCGTAGATGTGACGCTAAAAGATGTCCACCAACTTAGTTCCAGAAAACAGGTTGCAATTAAATACACAAATAGTATTAAAGCTAATGGCAACAAAGTTATAGTTCTTCCAGGTTGTACAAACAAGAGTAAATCCATTATCATCATAATCATCATCATCATCATTATTACAATTAATTCCAGTATTTAATAAGCTCCATTTTGGTTATTACAACTCAAAACAATTATGATGCAAATACTGCTTCAGCTTTAACATAGTTATTATAAATTTGGCTTAAATATGAATTACTATCCTAAACTATAGGTCATATTCCACTTTGGGGATCAAAGTATCAATTTTTTCAATCAGGTGATTAAACTATCAATTTTTTTCAATTGCAACAAATTGAGCCGCTACGTCAGAAATTGCTGACGTGGCTATCTGAGTGGACCATTAGTCAGCTGATGTGTAAATAAAAAAAGATTATTTTAATATCTATTTACACATTTATTATACATTAAGGGCAAATTCGTCAAATCACTTATATTAATCATTTAAACTAAATAAAAACAACAAAACTATCAGATCAAGATCTAAAATCTATACCATCTAAGATCAAAAACAACAAAAAATCTAAAACAACAAAATCTAAAATCATCAAAAACTCCTTTTAGCCAAATATTGAAGATCAAGATCTACAACCAAAATCTATACCATCTCAGATCGAAACATCTTCCCGGCCACAACCATTACCACCGCCACCATCTTCCCGACCAGATCCAAAGAACTACTAGTCTACTACCAGATCCAAAGCACTCTCAAAACCAGACTCTTATCGGATTCCCTCTCTCTCTCTTCAATTTCTTCTTCTTTTTCTTGGATTCCCATTTTCTCTCTCTCACACACACAGTGAATCTCACTTCTTCTTCCTCTGTCATCAATGGATTCCGAAATCAACAACAACAGAAAATCGAAACAACAGCAACAACAAGTATCTACAATGATAAAACAAGGGTTTCTCTCAGATTACTTTCTCTCTCCTCCTTCCCCATCCAAAACCCAACTTCCCCTCTCCAAGATTTCTCTCTCCTCACCTCCGCCGCCCCCTTTCCCGGATTCCCCTGTCGATGGCCGGCCGATTCCGACCCGACCCAGTACCACCCTCTTCGAAATGATGTCGGAGGAATAGTCCCGGGACTCCAAATAATCAACTGAGAGTCGCCGGAGCGTGCAAGATCGCGTTTCTAGGGTTTTGGCCGAAGCCCCATTTCGAAACCCTATGGATTGGGGTTTAGGGTATGGGGACGTGAAGCTCACGAGCACGGCGCATGATGGGTTTAAGGTGTCCATGGACGTCCACCGGAGCGTGTTATCCGATCGGAGCTGCTTCTTTGCCGAGAAATTGAAGCGGAGCGGGGCGGCTGCCATGGTGGAGATTTGTGATTGTGATGATGTGGAGGTGTACGTGGAGACTGAAGTTTGTGGCTGGATTTTCTTTAAAGAAATTTATGAGTTGGATAGAAGAAGATGAAAACAATCTTGATCGGATGAATTTGTTAAAAAATTAATTACTTATTTGGTTTTTACGTTTTTACCCTTTTAGTTCCATAAAATGATTTAAAAGGAGTGTTTTTTTTGCCGGATAAGCACATGCATATCACCGGTAATAGCCACGTCAGCAATTTCTGACGTGACAACCTCAATTGAACGAATTGAAAAAAATTGATAGTTTAATCACCTGATTGAAAAAATTGATACTTTGATCCCCAAAGTGGAATATGACCTATAGTTTAAGGTAATAATTCATATTTAAGCCTATAAATTACTCCATCAACTTATACTGTAATTAAATATTTGAGATAGGTAAATGGTGATATTAAGCGTTCTCTTCATTTCATCTTACATTGATGAAATATGATTTCACCACTCAGATTTGTACTTCATATATATACCTAGAATACATTAAGAAAGTAATTAAAATTAATGCTAGTGTTCATCTCAATAGAAATTGAAGTTGCTTACTGGTGTATCTGCCATAGGAACATTAAGAGCTTCCATTGTGCCACACAGATATCCATGATCTAGATCACAACCTTGGATTCGTACATTAACTCTCCATGCTTCATCCTTTTGTGGACTAGAAACATTCTGAGTTCCAGAGAATGCCTGTAACAAAAGATGATGTAGTGAACAGTTTTAATCTAAAGATTTCTTCCCAGCGAGATAACGAGAAAATAATAGGGAAAAAGAAGAAGAAAAAGAAACAGCTAAGGAACATATAGATTCTGCATATCATTTCCCACAGCAGCAGCCACATGCCTGGGAGAAGAACTAAAAGCAATGAATCTAGAGAACTTTTTTTCTAGACCAGCTTCATAGCTTACCCTCTACTGTATCACCATCTCTAGGAATATATAGAAAGCTCTAGAATTTAAAATTTGCCTTAATAAATTTGACATCTTCCGCTACAGGGATTACAGACCGGTGATGTTAAGAACGGATAATATATTTTTTGTGTATTTCTTCTTTACCTTTTTGTCTTCTTTTTTTCTCCGAGAAAGATTTTTTACAATTAATAATTATCTAGTCTGGTCACGACAGCTTCTCCCAGTTCGACTAGGTTGCCATGAGACACTACAACCGGTTGAGACGCTAACATGGCCAGAATGGATAATATGTATTCTCATTATTAATCCCTGAGCAGAACTTAGACAAAGTTGAGAGTTTCTAACGTACTAATTACAATTAACAATTTACACGTCAATCCCCAAACTTTTGCCTCTGATAGCACTCCCTCCCCTTTAGGGTGTATTCTTGAGCATTATTGCGGGGGAAGGGAAAGCAAAGTTGGTCGCTTTCTATTTAAAATTGAAAGAAACGTCCAACTTTCCCTTTCCTTTCCTTCCCTTCCCCCCTTCCCTTCCCTTCCCCCAAAAATAAAACTTATAAGACACCATTAAGGTCTTGTAAATATATTTCCTTGTGAAAAAAACCGTAATATAGTAAACTTTTATCATCAAAATAAATCATAAACTAAATACTACATCAAATTTCCAAAAGTGCAGGAAATATAGTAAATGTTATACAAAAACTAAAGACAACAAAAGGGACAAAAAAACAGCAAGAAATAAAAAGGAAGGAATTTGCAAAATCACCTGTCCAACGCTTAAAAGTGCACAAGCTGGAGGTGAAGTGTGTTCAAGCTCCACACCTGGTTAAAGAAGATATTAGTACTTACAATTTAAGAAAACCCTCCATCATAATTAAGCTAAACCACATCAACCTTCAGAAGTCCCCCATTGCTGTTAAAATACAGTGAAAAAATCATAATGATTTACAGAAATACCCAAAGCAACCTGGCATACAGTGGGCACATATGATCCATATGAGCGAAATATATATAAACTTGAACACCGGAAATGTAGGTAATCGAATCACAAAATCAATAATCATGATCCACCCACAGAGTGAATAGATTGTACCTCAGTATCTCCCAACTAATGCAATAGGTTAGATAGACACAAAACTGATTAGGCCAATTATATTGAATAAACACAAAGGGAAATATGATATTGAGGTGTAGCCATTACAGTCCTCTCTGTTTCTGGGTACTTTTCAGAATTGATAAATATTCTTCTTACTGCCAAAAAATCAAAGGCTTTCGGGAAATTAACCAATTGAAAAGGCATAGTTTTCATTTCATAACTTTCCCTAGCATAGAAAAACAGAGCGAGAAACCCTAACCCAGTAAAAAGCTGCCCAAATGTCCAATTCGGATAAAATTAAAACTAGGATACAGGTAACAGACGGATCAAAACTGCCGAAATCAGAAAGAAAAATTGGGCAGATAGATTGATACCTGAGACTTGAGAAGGCGCTGAACTCTCCACCACTCTCACCGGCATTTCTTTTGTTTCCTGCAAATTGCAAAATCCAATCTCAACAAGAAGAAACACCGGTTCACTATCCAAATGACCCACCTGATAGGAGAAAAAAAACATATAATTCATAAAATAGATTTATAAAATATTTTTTATTTTATCTCAAAATAATCTCTCAATTAATAGGAGAAAAGAAAGCCTCAGAACTCAGAAGTCACATTAAAGAGAATATACAATCCATAGTAAAAAATAATCATCAAATCAAATCATAATAAGCAATAAACTGGATTTTAATGTTACATTGAAAAAAGTTCAAAAAATAATGTTTAATATGCATAATTTAATATTTATAAAAATATTAATTCTTCAAAATTATAATTTGAGCGGGAGGTGTAATATTAAAAACTTAATGTTAGACAAAAAAACAACGAACGATATTATAGAAACACATGCAATATTAAAAAGATCATCAGATAACCGATAATTCAAATACAATTATGCAAGTAAAAAAATAAATGATAATAATAATGTGTAATATGTGGTAAGTAACACTTTGTCGTCCCAAAATTTACGTGTTAAAGCAAATAAAGCAGTGCATTGCATTGATTCCTATGTTATGTCAAGCCATTGTCTCATATTCTAGCGCAAGGTTCAAGTTTGGAAAGAAAAATCCCGTCATTTGGAAAACTCAATCAGTCACAAGTTTTTGGCCCTTGAAATTAATTTTTAAATTGTAGATGCATGCATATATACTTGGAATCATTACAAGCTAGTATATAAGCTGTCAGGGCGAAGCTACAGCTAGATTGGAGGGGGCCATGGCTCTCCAAGGTTTGAAATATGATATAAATCCCTCAAGGTTTGAAACATGATATAAATCCTCTTAATGACTTTGTAACAGTTAAAATAAAGGAGTCCCACCCTCGTAGCAGAATCTGAAATTGTGAAAACATAATACGTTGAAGAAGATTACAATGGTATCACTTTTTTAGAGAAGATTAGTGCTGATGATATGGATGGATCAAAACCGAAATTCAAGTCTCTGCACTAGGACAAAGTACGAGCAACCGAAGGCAGAGCTACAGTGTGAGACCAACTACAACCCTCAAGTTTGAATCCTGTCTTCTCGCCTGCTTGCTGCATACTTGGCCTTGAAACAGGCACTGCATTCCAGCACAAGAAGCCAAGCTTCAATACCAACTCCACTTCCTGTGTGACATAATCAGCACCCATATATATTACGATCAACTACTTGAAATATTTCACCTTTATTCCAGCAAGAAAACACCCAATCTACCAAAATTAGAGCATCAGGTGTTGCTTGTACCTCTATTGGCCTTTTCCCACAATTAGCAACCTCTAGCAAAAAAGTCCCAAAAGAATACACATAGGTGCTAGTTGTGGCCTTCTCCTGAGAGTTCTAACAACATGTGTAGTTTGAGGATCAGTTCCATGATCATATATATATATATATATATATATATATATATATATATATATACATACAATCTTGCGAGCCCAAACTCGCCTAATTTTCCATTTAATTCACCATATAACAAAACATTGCTAGTCAGTAGTGGATCACCACTTGCTCCCACTCTTGATGTAGATAGTTGAGCCTTGCTACTACACCCGAAATCTCTAGCTCCAATTGAGGGTGAACTTTGGTCGGTCCTAAAGAAATTTGTCCAAACTTCCATTAGGAAGCAATTGATCACCTTTTCGCCCACAATTAATAGCCCAAGAGTGGTACTATATTCTTTTATTCCTTGTCTTGATTCATGGGACACCTTTTTCATGGTTCACTCAACTCAAACTCATTCCATGCTTGAGGATTAATAACTGATATCGCAATAAGGAAAGTTTTGACAAATATATTGCAATACTGATGTTACATGCACATTAATGCAACTCTAACGGCAACTCAATTCCAGGTCTTGGAATTGGATTTGAGTGCCTAATTTTAGCTAAATTTTAATTTCATGAAACTGAAAATGTATTGGATTGCCCAATCTAGAATTATAAGTCGACAAATTCTAAATCATCTCCCACCAGATAGAAGGGACTCTGCCACAGAGGATTCGTGAGAAAATGTCTTTTCAATAGAAGATGAACAAGACATTCCTAAATCATCAAATCCTTGGTGATGTGCAAATGATATGCCAACAGAAGAAGTGCCAAGTGGTGATAATTCCGGCAGACGTGCATACCCTTCCAAATACTGCACTGTTTGCTGCATGCTCGGCCTAGCCTGAGGCTCTGAATTAGAGCACAATAAACCAAGCTTCAACACCAGCTCCACTTCCTCCACGACATAATCAACGCCCAGCCTACGATCAACTGCTCGTATAATTTCACCTCTATTCCAACAAGAAAACACCCAATCGACTAAAATTATATTTTCATGACCCGCATTTACCTCTATCGGCCTTCTGCCACAAGCAACCTCGAGCAAAAAGGCACCAAAAGAATATACATCGGTTCTTTGGTTTACCTACATTTATTGGAGCTAATATGACATTAATTTGCTTGTCTAGGCCATCATATTCCACCCAAACTTGCATGGATTGTCCACTACCAAGTTTCAAACTCTGAAACTCAGAATTAATATCTTCATAATAACCTGCAGGCTCTGACATTACAGACACCAAACCATTAACATCAATAGCAACGTGGTTACCACCGGTCTCACCAAATTCTTTGCTTTGACCAATATCCAGCTGCACAGCAAAAACATGGTTGGTGCTATTGCCGTTGTTGATCTCATTAAAAAGACCAAGATACTGACTCGGAAGAGCTCCCGGAAGGCCTCTTGTGGGAGCAATCACGAAAGCAATTCCTTGACCCCTCAATTTCGGATATTTGGGGACTATATATGGCAAATACAAAAGTTGTGGAAAAAGAGGAAGAGTTTTTCTTCAAGTTAAGTTGGTTGGAGTAAAAGGCATGACCTTGTTGTAGTTTGGTGGTGCTATTGGTTAGCTTCAAGAGACCTTTTGGTGTGAATTTGGCTACCCCGTCAAGGCTCATCAGGTTTTTGGATCGGAAGCCATTGAAGGTGAAATTAGAAGAGGCTAATAATGTAGGAGGAGTGTATAGAAGAAGATGCAGCACCGGTATGACGAGTTTGATTAACATGGCCAACTCTTGTTCTTGAATTGTTTTGTAACGTGTTCTTTTAATACTGGCTATAGTGTGGGATGCAATGGATCCTAGCCGTTGAAAAGTAGTCGTGTAATGACAATTTTGAATCACTTGCGTCAATGGTTCGGTAAGTTCGTTAGGGTCCCATTATTCTGACTTCTTTATTTGACACTTCAAATCTAAATTAGCTTAGAAAATTCGTATTCGTATTCGCATCAAAATAGATATTATTTGTATCCGTGTCGCATTAAGTATTTTTGAAAAAAATAAAGATTAATCAAATTATGTGTGTTGCAACATATATATCAATACATTTATATCGATACTAAATAACGACATATGCGAATATATGAGATATGGGGGTATAATTGTGTAAAGAAGTGACCTACATATTACTATTTTATTTTATCGTTTATAGTTCCACGTAACTGCAATGCACATTCAATATAATTAAAGTTAGTCGACATATAAATCATTTTTCTTAAATTACAAAAAAAGAGTGTTGTATTCACTTTTAATTTTTATTTAATAATCTATATAAATATATAATAAGATAAAAGTTAATTTTTTGGTCTTCGTCTATGATTTTTGGTATAGACTTAGAATTTAACTACAACTAAAATACTTTTTAAAGTCTCTAAATTAATTAGATTTATTTTTAAAACAATCCAATTAAATAGTTGCTACTAATAACACCCAAACTAACAATTAGTAAGTTAAGTTATGAAATTATTAAGTATTATATATTTATAATCTTATATTGTGGTTCTGGTCATGTTCTTTGGAGACAACTGAGAGGAGCTATTCAAAACAAGAAAATGAATTAAGTTATTCTCATTAACAAAAAATTGATACCAAGGTATGATTAATTCAGTAATACAAATGAGTGCAATATTAATTAATTAATCATCAAATTTATTTAACATTATTTTATCTTATAGTAATATTGTTAATTTATTATAGGTGGAAGGACATGAAGAATCAAATGAATCTATACAATCTCATAATAAAGATCAAGTTTAACTAACATTAGCATGCTTCAGATTCCAGGGTTGGGCCCCCCTTAGTTCCGCCTCTGGTCGCAAGAGTTTGTTGTGGCAGGGGGGAAATATGACCAAATCTCAATTTTTCATTATCAAGATCAACGACTAGGTTCATGGTTGCTGAAATCGTGTCCGTGACAATCGGTTTCCACAGATGGAGACTCTCTCTCTCTCTCTATATATATATATAATTTGAGCCAGGGATCCAATTTGACAGCTAATTATTGGAAGTAGTTAGCATGAAATTTATTTTGGAGTAAGTTGGTCAATTGACCAATAGAATACTGATATACATACGAGGTTGTATGTATATCAATATTTTATTGACTAATTAACCAATTTATCAAAAAATAATTCCATGCTAACCGGATCGCTAATTATTGTAGTTTAGTGTTGCAGTTAGCATGTTTATTTAATTTGACCATGCGATGGCATGTGGGTAATATTAATAGGAGTTTGGTAACTGGCAGACTAGCACGGCACATAAACAAAGGAGGAGTAGGTGCGGTGTATTATGTTGAAGATTCTTAACTCAGACTAAGGGGCTGTTTGATAGCAACTTAATGGGTCTGAATGGATAAAAAATTGAGCGAATCAGCTAGTAAGAGTGTTTGTTTACGAGTTTGAAAATCTGAATTGGGCTGAATAGGACTGAGCGATTCATTTAAAAAATTTGGCCTGAATGGGCTGAATAAGGTTTTTTTACGCAAATAGACATTATCTCCAATTCCATCCCTCCCTTACTATCTTAAGAGGGGTAAAATAGTAAAAGACTGTTATTCAGATGTTTCAGACATATTAATTATCAAACAGTTTTTTTTATTCAGATTCAGCTCATTCAGATTCAGATTCAAATTCAGTTCATTCAGATTCAGATTCAAATTCATTCAGTTTTTATCAAACACCCCCTAAGCTGTAAACTGCAGTAATTGTTGTTGTTGGTTGGGTCAGTTTGTTGTTATTAGTAGTTTCTTTAATAATCTATATAAATATATAATAAGACAAAAGTTAAATTTTTGGTCTTTGTCTATGATTTTTGGTATAGGTTTAGAATTTGACTACAACTAAAATACTTTTTAAAGTCTCTAAATTAATTTGATTTATTTTTAAAACAATCCAATTAAATAGTTGCTACTAATAAAACCCAAACTTTTTCTTATACATGCTTCATGACGACTTGATTTGATTCATGTAATTGTTTTCATGTAATTATTATTTGAATTCTTAGTTTCATATTATGATTTTTATATGTTAAATTTTCTCGAGTAAACTTGGGATGTTTATAATTTTGATTATATTTTTTTAATATACAGTACTTGACATTGTTTTTGTATAATGTTAAATAAAAGAAAATATAATAATATTTATTACTATCTCTATGTTGTAAAAAGATTTTTCTTTTAATATTTTTTTAATGAGTAACAATATTTGTCATTTTTATTGTAAATAATTATGTTTAAGTGTGACTTATGTTTAGTTTAATATATGAGAAAAATAATTAATATAATTTTTAATACTTTTTTTGTATGAATAATAAGATTGGTTATGTAATAATAAGTTTGTTTTACATAAATTTAAATATTTGAAAAAAATAATTATAATTTTATTGCGTTAATTTGTACTTTTTATGGGTATTAAAATTTTACTTTTTAATTACAAAAAATATATTTGAATATATATCACGTAAATTTTAATCTTTGAGAAATTTAATTAGCAAAAATTGTATGACTTTATTTTCTTGATAAAATGAATATTTATTATTTTTTGACATTTATGTTATTTATTGCACAAGTTCATAATATAATTAATTAGATCAAGTTAAGTAAAAATTATAGTATACAAATTTATATTGGATAAATTAAATATTATAATTTAAAGGGTGTGACATAACGAAAGACAGTAAAAAAAATAGAAACAATCACATGAATTGAATTCATGTACTTTGCAATCATAGGAATTCACAAAGTGTGGGATAAATTGACTAAATAGCCAAGTATTTCATAAACCAAAATAATAATAATGAGTTGTTCTTAACTACATCAAAACATCATATAAATACTAAACTACAAACTGGAAAACCTAATTATGAAAGAACTAATAAAATTACGAAAATATCCAACTAAACCCAAAATTGGAAAAACTTTAGGAAGCCAAAAACGCCCCTTTCTAGGCCTTTTTTGTAGGTCTGGTCGCTAGCTTCGTTTTGATATATTATGGGCCTCGTAACTCCAAACGGGTCAAAAGTTACGCCCAAAACACTATCAACCCCTCTTCAACTTGAATTTCCTTCATTTTTCGACATGGTCTCCAACTTGAACCGTGTCAGGGTGTATTAGACATCCTTTCATAATTATCATACTTTTTCCATGCGTGGAGTAATTAATAGGGCTGAGCAAGTAACCAAATTGGAACCGAAACCGCACCAAAAATTGTACGAACAGCACGAACCGCACCAATTAAAACCGCACCAACGGTTCCGGCGCATGTGGCGGTTTTAGGTAGGTTGAATAACCAAATTTACGGTTCCGGCTTGGTTACTAGCCAAAATCGCACGCATAAAACCGAAACCGCACCATGTGTGTGTATGTATGTATGTATTAAAATATTTAAAACTATGTAAAAAATATTATTCATATTAAAATTTATTATTGCATAATTTTTAAACAATCATCCAACTTTTAAGTTTGAAATGCCTCAAATTGAATTTTAAAAATCAACAATTGTCTTATAATTTGGAACGGATAATTGTTTATATATAATAAAAATAATAATAACTTTTAAAAAAACTTGCAATCTCTTTTTCCCACATACGATTTTGGTCCCAAAGACAAAGAAAAGAAAAAACAGTACCCCTCCTGGTCAAACAATAGATCTGCAACAACATATCATTCTTATGCCCTTTCTAGGTACTTCAAACAAAATTTTGACATTCAAAAGGAGCTCCTCAATTAAATAAAACTCTCCTCTTAATGATGCATTCTCAAATAAAATCTAGCATTTTGTGAAGTGCAACGTAAATATGTTGGAAAAGAAAAGTCATTCATGCCATGTGAACTACTTGAATAAACAAGCACAAATTTTAGAATCTCATACTCGAAAATATTAGACATGTTTAAATAAAGACATCAGAACTGGAATTCCAAAACCATAAAAAACTTTTCTAAGATTCAAAATTAAGATGAATTAAAAAAGAATCCCCCTTTTCTCGATGTGAGCTGTGTTAAATTATATTGAAGGTTTCTTTTTGTTGTTTCAATTGGTTTTGGAATCGAAACCGCACCAATTGAAATCGCATCGCACCAATCACAAGCGGTTTCGTGTGCGGTTTTGAATTTATCAAACCGCACCTAAGCGGTTTCGGGTGCGGTTTGGACTTCAAACCGCATCATGCTCACCCCTAATAATTAATATTGGAATTTGGATCAAGAGTCTAAAAACTTTATTGCTATTTCTAATGATCATCTCCAAAATATTTATATAGTTTAAACAAGTATATATGTACAAAAGAAATATCACAAAGACCTTTTGGAGATGTTTATTTTGCTGACACAAATTTTGTGGATGATAAATCCCTAAGACATACTGATATATATTGCATGCACATTAATTCGTGCACAACTAAATGCATGGAAAGATAATACAAGGTTATCAACTCCACGAGAAGTTCTAAATCATCTTCCTCTAGAGAGAAGGGATTCAGCCGTAGAAGATGATTGAGAAATTGTCTTGTCTGTAGAAGATGGATAAGACATGGCAAAATCATCAAATCCTTCGTTCTGTGCAAATGTTAGACCACCAACAGAAATCCCAAGTGATGATAATTCCGGCAGCTCTGCATGCCCTTCCAAGTATTGCACAACTCGCTGCATACTTGGCCTACCCATAGGCACTGCATTCGAGCACAACAAGCCAAGCTTCAATACCAACTCCACTTCCTCCGCAACATAATTAGTACCCAAATTAAGATCAACTACCTGAAATATTTCACCTTTATTCCAGCACGAAAACACCCAATCAACCAAAATTAGATCCTCGGGCGCCGCTAGCACCTCTATTGGCCTTTTTCCACAAGCAACCTCTAGCAAAAAGGCACCAAAAGAATACACATCGGTGCTAGTTGTGGCCTTCCCGGTTCTAGTATGTTCAGGGGCTAGATACCCAAGAGTTCCAACAATATGAGTAGTTTGAGGATCAGTTCCATGATCATACAATCTTGCGAGCCCAAAGTCGCCTAATCTTCCATTTAGTTCACCATCTAACAAAACATTGCTAGCCTTCACATCTCTGTGAATCACCACTTGCTCCCACTCCTGATGTAAATACTTGAGCCCTGCTGCTACACCTTTGATGGCCCGAAATCTCTGGCTCCAATTGAGGGTGAGCTTTGGCTGGTCATAAAGAAACTTGTCCAAGCTTCCATTGGGCATATAATCATAAACCAAAAGTAGTTCACCTTTTCGCCGACAATATCCCAAGAGTGGTACTATATTCCGATGTCTAAGCCGGCCAATACTCACAATTTCAGAAATGAATTCTTTTATTCCTTGTCTTGATTCATGGGACACCTTTTTCACGGCAATCTCTATTTTAGAGGTGGGTAAAACGCCTCTATAAACCCTACCAAAACCTCCGGTTCCCAATAACTCCTCGTCTTTAAACCCTTTAGTTGCAATATACAAATCCTTATACTTGAATCTATGAGGACCATATTCAAGTTCCCAATCTTCAAGAACTTCTGCAAACTTCCTCTTCCTCCTAACATAATTAACTATACCTGAGATTACTATTGACAGCAGAAATGTCGAAATCAAAGGCAACCCAATAGTCAAAAGTTTTGATTTTTTCTTGGGTCCAACTCGGGGAAGCTTAGGAAGTTGGGACGGATCGAGCTCCCTAGCCATGCCATTCACAATAAAACTCCACCCCAGAAGATAATGGGATGTGAGAGTTGAACCAGTGGAGGAAGAAAAGCCAACATACATTTCTGCATTTATAATTGGAGAAAGATCATAATACAAAGATAAGAGCGGTTTCTTCGGCTTAGCAACATTGATTGGAGCTAACGTGACGTTAATTTGCTTCTCTAGGCCGCCATATTCCACCCAAACTTGGATTGGGTGTCCACTAATAAGTGACAAGTTCTTTAACTGCCCATTACTATTTTGATAAAAAGCTGCAGGGTATGATAAATTAGACCTTAAGCCATTAATATCAATCCCAACATGGTTATCATCGATATCACCAAATTCTTTGCTTTGAATAGTATCAAGCTCCACAGCAAAAACATGGTTGGTGTCTTTCCCATTGTTGGCTTCATTAAAAAGACCAAGATACTGACTCGAAAGAGCTCCCGGAAGGCCTCTTGTGGGTGCAATCACGAAAGTAATTCCGTGACCGCTCAGTTTCGGATATTCGGAGACTATGGCAAATACGAAAGATGTGGAAAAAGAGGAAACTGAAGTAGAAGAGTATTTCTTGAAGTTAATTTGGTTGGAGTAGAAGGCATGACCTTGTTGTTGTTTGGTGGAATTGGTTAGTTTTAAGAGACCGTTAGGCGTGAATTCGGCTACACCGTCGAGGCTTATCAGGTTCCTGGATCGGAAGCCATTGAAGGTGAAATTAGTATCTTGAGAATTACAAGATACCAATAATGTAGGAGTATATAGTAGAAGTATGAAAAGTTTGATTAACATGGCTAATTAAATATTGGCTAGGCTAGACACTTGTTCTTGAATAAATATATGGTAATATCTAGTATGTTTTTATACTGAGAACAGTGTACGGTGTGGCATGACATGCAATAGATCCTAAAGCCTTGAAGAATAGTCAATGTAGTGATATGTGTACCCTTGTGATCATTACCTTGATTAATAACCCAATGGAAAATAGAGACAAATTTTCCTAAAAGTCTTGACATGCTTATGGAAAAGGAGAAACCTTTTTTTTTTATTTTTTTATTTTTTTATAATCAAAGTCGTGACATGCACATTTTTTGGTGATTCCTTGACCACTCAAATCAATTGGTATGCATATGTATTTACTCTTCCAGCTTAATGCAAAAATTCTCATATGTACATCCTATTATTGCCATAGAATACACGCATCTGTTGCAAGACTTTGACAATGGAGTCGTTGGGTCGTAATCAGGCCTCATTCTTGTCTTTCCGTTGTTACATTAGTTCAATTAACACGACTCATTAAAAAGAAAAAGAAAGCCTTAATTATTACTATACCTTTGCTAGCTCTACATCCATAAAATACATGGTCCAGCGTGCATGGTCCTGGTGGTCCTATGTATACTTCTATTGCAAGACTTTGACAATGGAGTCATTGGGTCGTAATCAGGCCTCATACTTGTCTTTCCGGTATCACATTAATCCAATTAATATGAATCATTTCTAAGTCGAGAGAGAGAGAGTTTTGAAATCGAAAGAGCCCAACCGGAGATAAATAATAATAATAATAATAATAATAATAATATTAAGAGCAATATTTAAGTATATTGTAAAAGTATTTTAATAGTTAAAACTTGACGCAAATAGTTCAAAGTCATTCACTGAAATGAAAAAATAAACATGCAAGATCGAGCCTACCTTCATTACTTTCAACTTCTTCTATTTTCCTATTCTCTACTTCCATGTCATTATTATCTATATTCTCACCACATTCATCACTACCCCGTACTTCATCCTCTAAATTATCATTCATCCCAACCATTAAAAAAAACAACATTAATTCTTATAATCATAAAACAATCCGATCAAATACAACCATTAATTCTTATAATCATTCATCCCTTCTGTTTTCTTTGGTTCGTAGTGAGAGAGAGCAGAGTTAGAGAGAGAAAAAGGTAGTGTGTTTGTTTTGGGATGAGTTTTATTTTGTTTATATAGCTGATTCGTTTTGACATCCCATCTGATCAAATGCAATTCGTTTTTGGTTCGTTTGCTTTGGTTCGTTGAAGAGATGAATCATGTATATATATATAGTGCAACCAGAATTTCGAAATGTTCCAAATTTGTTTATTGAAACAAAATTATGATAATAATAAATTTTAGCCCTTGATTTGGGCTCATTAATTCTAAAGGATGTAGTTTGTTTCTATTGCTTTTCTACTTATGCTGATTTAGTGCTCTTACAACTTGAAGTTATAATTTTCATTCTAATTTAATGTACTTGCTATTTATAGTATTCGTTATGGCTTTAACTATTTATAGGCTCATTTGGATTGCTTGAGCTTTTTTTGTTTTGATAAATTTATGCAATTCTTGTGTGGCCTTATTCAAGTCTTATGGATTTGCCGCTATTGTACTTGTTTGGGTATTAATGAAATTTATTCTGCCGATCAAAGAAAATGAAAAAGAAAAAAGAAGAATTGCTATATAAGCCATTGACCTATCTAACTCTTTACTAACCTACACCAAACTCATTTGTTAATAATCAGCTACTATGATGTGTTGCCTTCGCTCCCTTCTGTGGTGCTGTTATAATTTACATCAAACAATAAAAACCTCCAAATATGTTATGTAATTTCATTGATTTTAATTTATTTTTTTCATTGTTTTTCTATTTAAACTAGTATAAAAATATTGGGTGAGGCTCATATAACTGCTAATATCAGACAGCTTGACGAAGACGCTAAACGAGCATGAGTTAAAGGATCAGCGCAACGGTATCGGTTAACTTCAGGGTCGGGCGTCGAGTCTTGTATTCGGGGCCGAGAGTTCGGCTTCGAATGGCGTTAGTATCAGTTGACTTCGGAAATAAGCGTTCGACTAATATCTCCGGGGTCGAAGTTCGGCTTCGGATGGCGCCATGACTTCGGGTGTGGCGAACTTCTTCTGAAACAGCGTCATGACTTCGGAAGACAATAGACTGATTTTATTTACTTCCCTTATAGTAATAATATTTTATTAGGCAGTAAATCTTTTTATAATTTAGTTGTTATTTATTTTCGTAAATTTAGGAAGTTATTAAGATTTGTTTCCGTATCTCTAGGAAGATTTGTTTCCATATCTTTTAGGATTTCTGTTATTTTCGGGCAGCTTGGGCAACTCGGGCAGAAGGAATATCTTGGAGACCAAGTTTGTTAAAGCTATATAACCCGGCTTGTGGGTTAGAATAGATAACTTTGATTTTTGAGAAAATATATTATACACATTAGAGAGAGTTCTCTGTGTTTATTCGGTGAATCTCTTGTTCTTCAATCCGTAGATTTATCCGATTGTAGCCCGTCGGATAATCGCTATCCAGCCCGGCGTCAGTTGGTATCAAAGCTCAAGCATCTTCTGGGAATGGACACATAGGTTTCAATGGCTGGTGGTCGTGGTCGTGAAGGGCAGGTTCCGATTGAGAAAGTCCAACTCCAGGATCGTAACATTCAGTATATGATGATTGAGGATTTGCAGAGACAAGTTGCAGAGTTAATCTGGCGTCTCAAGGCGCTAAGTCGGGGTCGACGTGGACAGGTTCTGAAGGAGAAAGTCCCGCACCTTGATACTTATCGTGGACAGTTTCCGGCGAAGGAAGTCCCACACCTTGGTTACTATCGTGGACAGTTTTCACCTGAGGAAGTCCCACCCTTTTATCATGATGAGGAGGGTTATTATTCTTGTGGACAGTATCCGGCCAAGGAAGTCCCGAAATATTTCTCACACCTTGATCGTGATGAGGATTTTTTTTTATTTTGATTCTGGTTTTGAAGAACAGTTGGTTGAGGAAGACGTTGCTGATGAGGAAGACGTTGTCGATGAGTATGGAGAATCTGTATATGATGAATATACAGAAGACAACGAACTCTATGATGAATATGAAGACAAGGGAGGATCTTATGGAGAACCTGAGTATGACGAGTATGATGATGGCGACGAAGAGGAAACTTGGTCATATGAAGATAATTAAGAGACCCTAGTCGTTTGCAAGAGTCTACCAACTCCTAAAGGTGATTCCGACGATGATTGGTTGAGAACCAACATCTTCCAAACAACTTGCACCATAGCAAAAAAAGTATGTAAGTTAATCATTGACAGCGGCAACTGTACGAATGTGGTGTCCAAAGAGGTTGTCCAAAAGTACAGATGAAGACGGATCGGCATCCCGAACCATATAAGTTGTCGTGGCTCAGTAAAGGCGTGAAGGTAAAAGCGAATAAAAAATGTTTAGTATCATTCTCGATCTGTCAAAAGTACCTGGATAACGCTTGGTGCGATGTGGTGGCAATGGACGCATGTCTTGTGCTGTTGGCCCGACCTTGGCAATATGACCGAAGAGTCATTCACAATGGACGAAAGAATACCTACTCCCTTAGTATAAAAGGGAAGATGGTGGTGTTAGCACCTCGGCAAGAAGAAGACCGTTCGGCTCGAGCAGTCGGGAATCCGAACCTATCGTCTACGATCAGGTTCCTATCTAAAACAGATCGTGAAGGTGGATATGTTCTACTTCCTTGTGAGAACAGTTCGGTAGAGGAAAGCGCTGAAGTGTCAGCCGATGTGCAGGAATTGGCCAAAGAGCTTCCATCACGACTGTCACCAACGAGGGACATTCAACACTCGATATATTTTGTCCCAGGATCGAATTTACGAAAAAATATTTCCGTTGCCGAAGCATCGTCTCATACACTTACCATTTTATCTGAGTCGAACTCGAGGACGAGTTCTTTCCAACACGGGAAGACTGATGCAGGAGGATTTCAGGCCGAAGATCCTAAAGGGTTGGACAGGTCACACAGCTTGACGAAGACGCTAAACGAGCATGAGTTAAGGGATTAGCGCAATGGTATCGGTTAACTTCAGGGTCGGGTGTGGAGTCTTGTCTTCGGGGCCGAGAGTTCGGCTTCGGATGGCGTTAGTATCAGTTGACTTCGGAAATAAGCGTTCGGCTAATATCTCCGGGGTCGGAGTTCGGCTTCGGATGGCGTCATGACTTTGGGTGGCGAATCATGACTTCGAGTGTGGCGAACTTCTTCTGAAACAGCGTCATGACTTTGGAAGACAATAGACTGATTTTATTTACTTCCCTTATAGTAATAATATTTTATTAGACATTAAATCTTTTTATAATTTAGTTGTTATTTATTTTCGTAAATTTAGGAAGTTATTAAGATTTGTTTCCGTATCTCTAAGAAGATTTGTTTCCATATCTTTTAGGATTTCTGTTATTTTCGGGCAGCTTGGGCAACTCGGGCAGAAGGAATATCTTGGAGACCAAGTTTGTTAAAGCTATATAACCCGGCTTGTGGGTTAGAATAGATAACTTTGATTTTTGAGAAAATATATTATACACATTAGAGAGAGTTCTCTGTGTTTATTCGGTGAATCTCTTGTTCTTCAATCCGTAGATTCATCCGATTGTAGCCCGCTGGATAATCGCTATCCAGCCCGGCGTCAGTTGACAAACATCCGTATATTCGGATTTGGGTTGTTATAGTCTTTTGCCCATAACAATGACATCATTGGTTTTGTCTCTGTTGTGGCTGTTATAACTTTTCCTCGCGGGGTATGCCTTTTCTTTGTATCTTTGTTCCTTTTTAATATACTTACAATTTAGAAAAAAAAAGTATATATCTATATTGTTCAAATAAATACATTTGGATCCACAAATTGCTAATAATTCTGAGAATTCTATATAAAAAAAATGTAACCTTTAAGACTATCGATAGAGATATGTACAAAAACTGTGTTCTCGACATTGTTGTATACATGCATGGAAAGATAAATAGTAAGATAATCAACTCTAACTTCAGAAAGAAGTTTTAAATCATCTATCACCAGAGAGAATTGATTCTGCCACAGAGGTTTCGTTAGAATTTACCTTGTCCATAGAAGATGGATATTGTTAACGCCAAGATCTCGCCACGCGCCTCAATCACCAAAACGCGCTTCAATCCTGCACCGTAAACACGTCAGCACCAGATCTGACGGCTTTGGGCCGCCGGGGATCGCTCCGGTGTGAGAATAAGTACAGGCTGAAAAAAGATTAACAATGGAGGTTGTGTGTTCTAGTGTCTGGAGAGGAAAAATGTTTTATTACCTTTTTTGTGTAGTGCTCTGTCCTCATATATTATCTCACCACCTTGCATGCTTTTTCTCGATGCTTACGTCAGTTGGCTGCATGCAGGCTTTACCATACTTTGCTCTCCACCCAGTCAACATTATATCAACTCCTCATTAATGTTAGACGGCTTAAGACGGCTTAGCCTATCTAATCAATCAGCCACCTGCTAATCACCTTTTAGTTAAACCTTCTCTAATAAGCTAACCACCAAGAAGCTGCCACCTGTTCCCCACTTGTCCATCACAGATGTCCGGCCCCAATCCAATTAAACAACCATTTATATAACAGCCCAATACTCCAAAGGTCCAACTAATGCTGACCCGACCGGCCCAAATATCCACAGCCCAACAGATATGAATGAGCAAAATCATCAAATCCTTGGTGGTGTGCAAATGTTGGGCCAGTGGAGGAAATTCCGAGTGATGATAATTCCGGCAGCCGTGCATAGCCTTCCAAGTATAGCACAACTTGCTGCATGCTGGGCCTAGCCACAGGCTCTGAATTAGAGCATAACAAGCCAAGCTTCAACACCAATTCCACTTCCTCCACAACATAATTACCACCAAGATTAGGATCAACTGCCTGAACAATCTCACCACTATTCCAGCAAGAAAACACTCGATCAACTAAAATTATATTTTCAAGCCCGGCTTATACCATTATCAGCCTTCTACCACAAGCAACCTCAAGCAAAAAGGCCCCAAAAGAATACACATCGGTGCTAGTTGTGGCCTTCCCGGTTCTAGTATGTTCAGGGGCTAGATACCCAAGAGTTCCAACAATATGAGTAGTTTGAGGATCAGTTCCATGATCATACAATCTTGCGAGCCCAAAGTCGCCTAATTTTCCATTTAGTTCACCATCTAACAAAACATTGCTAACCTTCACATCTCTGTGAATCACCACTTGCTCCCACTCCTGATGTAAATACTTGAGCCCTGCTGCTACACCTTTGATGACCCGAAACCTTTGACTCCAACTGAGGGTGGGCTTTGTGACGTAGCGGAAGAAACAGAAAACTGTGATCAATTGTTGAACCGCCCACGATTGTCAAACCATAACCTTCTACAACCTGTTGATTCTATGAATACCAGGAAATAGGCAGCAAAATTCTAATTCAGAGAATTTTGGAAAAATACGTAAATTTTATTATTCATCAAAAACTGCGGCTCCCCATCATAACAAGGTGTTTAAATAGCAAAACCCTAAAAACAAAATCCAAAACAGAAAAGGAAAACTAAAAAAGACAATTACAAAAATAACCCTAAAACAGAAAAATATCTTTTTGAAGGCCTAAACGATGGAATTTGACCAAAAAAGCCTGTACATCACAAGCAAAGCATTGTGAGTTTTGACCGTTGACCCGTTTCCAATGAAATTAGGCTCCGAAAACGCCCAAATCCGACACTCCAAACTTAGCCGAAATTACCGAATTGCCATTGAATCAGATCTTTGCCATTAAATCAAATCTTTCCATAAACTGGCACGCTTGCTCTTCAACTGCATTATTCTCCCCAGGGTGGACAGAATTCGCCCTCGAATTGTCATCATCGGAGGAATCGCCTGTGTAAGGAATCAAATGCTTGACATTAAAAACATTCGCTGTACGAATATGACTCGGCAGTTTCAAGCGGTATGCATTAGGATTGATCTTCTCAACAATTTCCACTGGCCCAACCTTCTTGGCAGACAACTTATTATAGTCACCTACAGAAAATCTATCCTTAGTAAGAACAGCCCACACATAATCCCCTACTTCGAACTCAACATGACGCCGTTTCTTATCAGCAGCTTGTTTATACTTACCCGCGACCTGCAGCAGATTGTCACGGACAGCCCTGTGAACCTCCTGCAATCCTGTCACAAAGGTTTCTGCCGTCCCATGAACTCGTGTCTTTGCTGGTAATGGCAGCAAATCAAGCGGTCCTCTAGGAGTAACAGAATACACTACTGCAAAAGGGCTAAATCCAGTACTCCTGTTAACTGCATGATTATGAGCAAACTCTGCCTGACATAACTTCAGATCCCAACTCTTCACATGTTCTCCAACCAAACACCGCAACAAATTGCCTAGCGACCGATTCACCACTTCCGTTTGCCCATCTGTCTGTGGATGGTAGGAACTACTAAAATTCAACTGTGTGTTCACCATCTTCCACAAGCTACGCCAAAAATGGCTAAGAAACCTGGTATCACGGTCAGACACAATAGACACTGGCAAACCATGCAACCTATAAATCTCTCTAAAGTACAATTGAGCAACACGAACAGCATCTGTGGTCTTTTTACATGGAATGAAGTGCACCATCTTGGAAAAACGATCAACTACCACATAAATAGAATCATTACCTCGCTGTGTACGCGGTAATCCCAGCACAAAATCCATACTGATGTCCACCCATGGCTGTGATGGAACTGGTAGAGGCATATACAAGCCTGCATTGGTTGCTGTTCCCTTAGATACTTGACAAACCCGACACCGTTGCACCAGTTTCTCAACCTCCTTCCGAATAGTAGGCCAGAAGGAAGTAGACTGCACCAACTGCAAAGTCCTGTCTCTTCCTACATGCCCCTCGCCATGCAGCTCTTGAAGGATCTTCAACCGCAAACTACAGTCTGGAACACATAGTTAGTTGTCCTTAAACAAAAATCCATCCTGCAAATGGAAATCTGTCCTCTCCCCTGCCCGAACCTTTGCCAAAATACCAGAAAAATATGGATCAGCTTCAAGTATTTCAGCAAATGAATCAAAACCAGGTACCTCCACAGAAAGTCGAGTTAGTAGTCCCTTTCGCCTGCTCAAAGCATCAGCCACTCGATTGGTAACTCCCGACTTGTGTTTCACCACGAAAGTGAACCTTTGTAGGTAAGCAACCCAACTCGCATGTCTAGCAGAAACTTTATCTTGACTATGCAAATGTTTTAAAGCCTCATGATCCGTATACAAGATAAACTCCCGCTGAAACAAATAATGTCGCCAATGTTTAATAGCCTGAACCACAGCATAAAACTCAACATCATAAGTGCTATAACGCAGCTTGGCACCCGAAAGTTTCTCACTAAAATACGCCACTGGCCTGCTGTTTGACTCAAAACAGCCCCAATTCCCACTTTGGAAGCATCAGAATGCAACACAAAAGGTTGATGGAAATCTGGTAATACTAGAATGGGAGCTGTGGTAAGGCGGAATTTAATTAGCTCAAACGCCTTTTCTGCTTCATCTGTCCAAGCAAACTTCCCATCCTGCTTCATACACTCAGTAATAGGAGCCATAATGCTACTAAAATGAGGGATAAAGCGCCGATAAAAGGAAGCCAACCCATGAAAGCTCCGAACTTCAGTAATGGTACTAGGCCTTGGCCAATGCTTCACTGCCTCTACTTTGGACTCATCTACCTGCAGCCCCACATCAGACACAATGTAACCAAGAAACAGCACCCTAGGTGTTAGAAACACACACATCTTAATTGCAGCATAAAATTTCTCCCTACGCAGAACATGAAGAACTTCTCGCAGCTGACTAAGATGCTCGCTCGGGTTAGCACTGTAGATTAAAATGTCATCAAAATACACAACAACGCACTTCCCAATGAAAGGCCTCAAAACTTGATTCATAACACGCATAAAGGTGCTAGGTGCATTGGACAACCCAAACGGCATGACCATCCACTCATACAATCCCTCTCTCGTCTTAAAAGCTGTCTTCCATTCATCGCCAGCCCGAATACGGAGTTGATGATATCCACTCTTCAAATCCAATTTAGTAAACACAGTAGCCCCACTAAGCTGATCCAGTAGGTCATCCAATCTAGGAATAGGAAAACGGTACCTGACCGTTATTTTGTTGATGGCTCTACTGTCGATACACATTCGCCAAGTACCATCTTTCTTTGATACCAGAAGGGCTGGTACCGCACAAGGACTCAAACTCTCTCGAATGTACCCCTTGGCCAGTAACTCTTCCACCTGTCTCCTTAATTCTTAATGCTCTCCGGGACTTATTGTGACACCCCCAAATCCGGGTACTTCGTTTCCACATGATTTGGTGTTCACTTTCTAATTAAAGCATACATCTACCCAATTCAATTATCAAAATAATTATAACCTTCATAAAACTTAATAAAAATCTTCCTCTCTAGAAAGAATGGCAACTCGTTCAATAAAAATCCCAGGGTTATCTAAACCTTAACATCATTCAAATAACGTAAATGCGGAAACATAAACATAACCAACTAAATCTTATTACAAAAGCAACTTGACATCACAAGTCTTCATTTATTCATCTTTCCTTTTCCTTTACTTGTTGATGGTATGTCAACATTCTTGGTCTCAACTGCAAGAGGTGGTAAAGCAGGCAAGAGTGAGCAAACAAAAGCTCACTTGAAAATACAATAGTGATATGACATAAGTGAATCGTTTCAAAAGAGTTTGAATAACTTTCCTTTCATCAATATAAAGAATTGAAATATAATTCTTTCATAAATCTATAGAATTCGAATATGAACTCATCTGAGGGTCATAAGACCTTGAACCATTGTCCTAGGTTATAAATATTTCTATTTAAACCTTTAACAGTCAATAAGACTATGGACCCGTAACTTGTACTCAGGGGGATCAACCCTTTGTACCATGAATTGTGCACAACCATTTAACGCTTTCGCATAAACTTTCCCCTAATTAATAGGGTTGTTCCTTCTCAGAAATTGAATACAAGTCCGCACCAAAGAAAGTTTGGTTTGGATAAGCTTACAAGGGTAATTTAGAATTCACGTTCATCAACTAAGGATTAGTTGAATCGACTTCTAACAGTTCATAAATCAAAGAATTTATGAATTAACATATGCTTTAGAATCAACTTAAAGCATTTAAAATAATAACTAGATCTTACTTGAATAATAAGGTAAGATCATTTCAATTAAATAAATAATTGCCCAATACAGAAATGGAAAGGACATTCTCACAATGAATTCAAGAGATTATATAAAATCAATACAAGATTAGGATTTAGAAAACTTGCGTAAAATTAACGAGTTTAGGGTTTAGAAGACTTGCCTCAAGCGCAAGCTACTTAACACAATTCACGTACTTTAATACTTCCTACACATATATATTTAATCACAATAACCTAAATTAGTTAACACATAACTAATTCACATAAGTGGTTAACCCTCATGGTTAACTCACTCTAATTAAATAAATAACAATGATTAACTATCACATAGTTAATTACATCACTTACATATTCACATAATTAAATCAATTATGTATTTAGCTAAATTATATTTAAACAATTATAATTCAAACACTTAATCAAATTATAATTACTTAAATTATAAGTACCTTTTAAATTATAAACAATTAATAATCAATTAAACCACATTCATGCATTTATAATTACACAATTTATAATTAATCATGTATTTATCAATTATAATCAATAATTAATTAAACATGCATTATAATTACACAATTTATAATTAATCATGTAATTATCAACTTAATCCACAATAAAATATGCATTTATTAAATTATAATTACATAAATTATAATTTAAATTAATATCTAATAAATCAACCTGCACAATCTGTTAACAGTCACTGCCTAAGCACTGTGCCCGGCGCAGCTGCGCAGCCAGCTGCCCTATAACCGGCGTAGCTGCGCAGGGAAGGATTTTGGGAAAGTCCAGTGGCGCAGCTGCGCTGCTCCTGGCCTTGCTGCCGGCGCAGCTGCGCAGCAACTCGGCCAGACGCAGACAGCCACGTTACTCTGCTTCACCGATTAACCCATACAAGCCAACAAATGGAAAATTACAGTAACGTAACCACTGTAACTCCTTACATAAGCAATAATACATAACACAACATGTTTCTACAATCATAATAACCATCTAAATAATGAAAATTACAAGTTTTAAAGTCCAATTTGGCCATTTTCATGAAACTCATATATTTTTCCAAAAATAATCTACTGTAACTATTTTTCTTCATCAATTCTACTTTATATACATACATTATATATGTAATTGAATATAATCATCAAACAATCTCCCAATAAGCATGCTAGCATATTCCAATTCATCAATTTCTCAATCCAAAATTGACAACAAAACCAAAACTCATATGAACTCATATCAACATAAATTTTCTGTTAAAATATATTTCTACACTAATTTGATTTCTGAAAATCGTTATGGCATACAATCACTATTAGTATAACATGAACACAATACATAATCAATTCATGATTATACCACTTCCATGAAAATTTACTTTTACAAGAATGAAAATATGAAGAACATAAAATTAAATTTCAAAACAATAAGTTCTAGAAATTATACCTTTTTGCTTAAATGATTGAAGAAGAAGATGATAGTGATTCCTTTCAAGCTTCTCAAGCTTTATCTTTTCTTTCTTTTCTTCTTCTCTCTATCTTCTTCTCTGTTATTTTCTCTGCTCTCTCTTTTCTTTCTTAGTTTTGTTAAAACTAACGTAACTTTTGTTTTTAACTGACATATATAATTATATACATATAATCATATACATATATGTAACCTATAAATAATAAGTATAATATTTATAACCCTAATAAGTATTATTAATTACATAGGTTATAGAATTTGAAAAGAGTAAGGCCATGTTTGGAAAACAACATTATTTTTTTAAAAACTAACTTCTTGAGCTTAAAGCATTGTTTGGGTAAAATAAAGTTAAACAAGTACAAGGGCCTTGTTTGGTAAAACATCTTAAAATCCTTTTTTTCTTTATTTTAACAAATTATTTTAACATATACCTTAATGTCATATTTTAATCAATTAAATATTAATCAACTATTTTAATCAATTAAAATCTAACATCAATTAATCACATAAAATTGCCACATAATTATAATTGCTCGCTAATTATAATTCATGCAACATTTCATCACATATCTCATCTAATTTAATTATCTCAATTAAATTAGAATTATAATATAAAATTAATATATATACATATCAATTAAATAACATTCATTAAATTAATATGTAACACTTAATTAAATCATTTCCATAAATCACATGATCTATTTATTTACTCAATAAATAACTCGCATAAATATTTATTTAATTCAATAAATATTTAAAATTAAATATAAAATCTCAATCGTTACACTTATCCTGTAATGAGGTCGATTGGGTAAGGCTGCCCCGGGCTCCATATCAATCTGATGTTGGATATCACGCATTGGGGGTAATCCTTCAGGCAGTTCTTCTGGAAATAAATCGCTGAACTCTTCCAGGAGTGGTTTGACTACAACAGAAACCTCGACCTCCTTGTCTACCACCCTCCCGATTAAGGCGTATACTATTTTCGTCTCCTGCACCACCTCCTCAAACTGTGCTAAAGTCAACAAACTAGCACTGCCTTTGTTTTCTTCCCGCTTGGGCACTAACACAATCTTTACCCCCTCAAACACAAAGCTGTAAGTATTCGTCTTACCGTTATGAACCACCTCTCTATCAAATTGCCAAGGTCGTCCCAACAGCAGATGGCATGCATCCATAGCTACTACATCACACCAAACCTCGTCCTTATATTTTGTCCCCACAGAAAAGGATACCAATGCACGTCTTGAGACAGTCACCTCGCCCCCTTGTTTCAACCAGGCTAACTTGTACGGCTTTGGATGTTTTTTCGTTGTTAGTTCTAGTTTTCGGACTGCCTCTGCTGAAATTATATTCTCACAACTGCCTGCATCAATCACAAACCTACACACCTTCCCTTTAAGAGTACAGGTTGACTGAAAAATGTTGTTTCTCAGCCAATCATCATCAATAGCCCTAGGTGTAAGGCAGGACCTCCTCACCACCAATGCAGTCCCAACATCACCAGTCACCACCTCCTCATCCACGCCTTCTGAATCAAAGATCGGTTCACCAGTTAGCAAGGTTTCATCTTCGATATCATCACCCTCATCTATTTCAACAAACATCGCCCTTTTTCCAGCTTTCTTGCACTCAGTCTGCCTGTGTCCCACTTCACCACATGCAAAACACTTGATACCACTTACTGGACCAATCCTCCTATTATTATTTGTTACTGCTCCCGTTTTGGCTATTGCCCCCGCCGCTGCAACCTCGCCTGAACGGCCAGTATTGACACCTCCTCCTGAATACCCAAAGCTAGCAGGTTGTCCAAAACCACCAGGACGCCTCTTCTCAATCTGCACAGCCCTCTGATGCGCTGCAGAAATAGACATTGGATCAAACATGTTGACTGTCTCTTTAATTTGTTCTCGTAAACCCCCAATATATCGGGCTACTAACTGATCTTCTGTCTCATGCACCTCGTTCCGAGCAATCAGCTGATAGAATTCAGTTGTGTATTCATCAACTGTACGACCTCCTTGCCTTAAATTCTGTAACCGCTGGTACATTAATGGCTGATAATTATAAGGTAGGAACGTCGCCCTCAACTTTTTCTTCATCTTCTCCCAGTCCGTAATTTTTGACTTCCCCAATCTAACCCTCGTTTGCCTGAGTTGCTGCCACCAAGCCATTGCCCTATCTCTGAGTCTGGTAGCAACCAAGGGTACTCGTTTATCATCAGGGACACCCTCAAATTCCAGGATCTCTTCTACCGTGGCCAGCCAGTCAATGAATTCCTCTGGTTGGAGGGTACCACGAAATTCAGGAATTTTAGTCCTCATACCCGTCTCCCAACGTCTCCTATCGTCCTCCACTGCATATGGTCGACGACGCCTTCGAGGTGCCTCATCATAGTCATCATCAAAGTCATCTCCTTCATCATTCTCTCTTGCGAAAGGGTTTCTCCGATCATCATAATTAGGGTTCCCCCCAGGATGAGGAATTTCCCTATTCTGGTTCGCCAACAACTCGCCCATCCTTAGCGTCAATCGATCCATCATAGTGTTCATCCCCTGCTCCATTAATTGTTCGATTCGCTGCTCGAACCGCTGCTCAAGTCGCTGCAGATCCTCACGCCCATAAACATCATCCATATGCGCTCTACGGGGTGGAATGGTGAATATGATTTAGGCTTTGATACCAACTGACGTAGCGGAAGAAACAGAAAACTGTAATCAATTGTTGAACCGCGCACGATTGCCAAACGATAACCTTCTACAACCTGTTGATTCTATGAATACCAGAAAATAGGCAGCAAAATTCTAATTCAGGGAATTTTGGAAAAATACGTAAATTTTATTATTCATCAAAAATTGCGGCTCCCCATCATAACAAGGTGTTTAAATAGCAAAACCCTAAAAACAGAATCCAAAAAGGAAAAGGAAAACTAATAAAGACAATTACAAAAATAACCCTAAAACAGAAAAATATCTTTTTGAAGGCCTAAACGATGGAATTTGACCAAAAAAGCCTGTACATCACAAGCAAAGCATTGTGAGTTTTGACCGTTGACCCGTTTCCAATGAAATTAGGCTCCGAAAACGCCCAAATCCGACACTCCAAACTTAGCCGAAATTACCGAATTGCCATTGAATCAGATCTTTGTCATTAAATCAAATCTTTCCATAAACTGGCACGCTTGCTCTTCAACTGCATTATTCTCCCCAGGGTGGACAGAATTCGCCCTCGAATTGTCATCATCGGAGGAATCGCCTGTGTAAGGAATCAAATGCTTGACATTAAAAACATTCGCTGTACGAATATGACTCGGCAGTTTCAAGCGGTATGCATTAGGATTGATCTTCTCAACAATTTCCACTGGCCCAACCTTCTTGGCAGACAACTTATTATAGTCACCTACAGAAAATCTATCCTTAGTAAGAACAGCCCACACATAATCCCCTACTTCGAACTCAACATGACGCCGTTTCTTATCAGCAGCTTGTTTATACTTACCCGCGACCTGCAGCAGATTGTCACGGACAGCCCTGTGAACCTCCTGCAATCCTGTCACAAAGGTTTCTGCCGTCCCATGAACTCGTGTCTTTGCTGGTAATGGCAGCAAATCAAGCGGTCCTCTAGGAGTAACAGAATACACTACTGCAAAAGGGCTAAATCCAGTACTCCTGTTAACTGCATGATTATGAGCAAACTCTGCCTGACATAACTTCAGATCCCAACTCTTCACATGTTCTCCAACCAAACACCGCAACAAATTGCCTAGCGACCGATTCACCACTTCCGTTTGCCCATCTGTCTGTGGATGGTAGGCACTACTAAAATTCAACTGTGTGTTCACCATCTTCCACAAGCTACGCCAAAAATGGCTAAGAAACCAAGTATCACTGTGACGCCCCCAAATCCGGGTCCCCAGAACCTCGGACCTGGTACGTTACGATACGACATTTCTATAACTATTGCGGAAGATATAAACATAAATTGTTTATACAATAACTTTTACAACATAATCCCAAGGTCTGTAACCTTAACTTAATACCTGTATTCAATATCCTATACAACATACAATGCCATACGCCTTCGCCTGTATCTGAAGTATTCGTTTAAATCTGCAATGTTTATCATGATATAGCAAGGGTGAGCAACAAGTTTGCCCAGCAAGTTTAATTTCAAGAAAAGATATATCATGATTGAAAGAATGAACAATAAGCTGGCTGACTTTCAACAAAATAACAATTATGAAATAACATGAATCAATTTTAGTAACTGAACGACCGAGACAATAAAATGAATGGTCAATAATGAACATAAATAAATCAACTGGACCAAATGGTAATGAAGGTGATCAGCCTTTCATACCTGATGAACACATGCAATATGCACAACGTGCGAATCAATAATTCATAGACGTGATGTAATCAACAAGGATTAACCACTAGCATAATTGAAGAATCATAACTCAAGGTTGAGTTAAAGAAAACTTGCCTTTATCGCCGACTACTGCTACGCAATCTAGTTAGCTTCATCTGAAGACCTAATATTGATAATATCGATCTCCCAATTAGAATAATATCATCGCAATAACTATTGTTAATTACAGTTATAAAATAACCTAAACACATTATCACATAATCCTATAGGTCAACAGAACACATAAGACCTAGTATTAATTCAAACTATTTCAGTCTGAGTTGAGTTCGGTACTATTTCGACCTCCCGATTGCCTAATCGGATAATTATCGAGCCTAATATTAATAAGACTCTACTTAAACACTATAATATTAACTTAGATAATTTATTAATCAGTCAAAATATTTTTCACAAGCTCATAATAATTTTCAAATAATTAATACCATTTATAATGATTTTTCAATCAATAATATCATATTTAAATGATTTAAATACCAAATAATTCTATTATCATTAATATCTATTTAATTTCAAATATTAATGAAATACATGACATAATATTATAAGTTATTTATAATATTTCAAAGTATTTTTAATACCTTAATATCGTCTTGAAATGAATTTAAAACATTTAAAATCATTATTAAATAACTGCAATTAATATTAAAATATTAATGTAATTCATGAAAAAATATTAAAAGTTATGCTTTATAACTTAAAATATTTTTTATAACCTTTAAATCATTTTTAAATGATTTTTAAAACATTAAAACTATTTTTACATAATTTATTTAATATAATTATTAAATAAATTTATTATCATAATATTAATTTATACCTTCATTTGATTATTATTTAATATTAATTAAATAGTAATTAATTACCTTTAGTTATTATTTAATAAATAATAGCCAAGTAGATCTATTCATTATTTAATGTTAATTAGATAATGAATAATCAAATTATTATTTGTCTTTAATTATTATTTAATATTAAATAATAATTAATTAATTAATTATCCTTGAATAGTAAATAATTATTTTATTTACTTCATTAATCGTTAATTATTCCTTATTATTATTTAAAGAATAATTAATTAACATTTGTCCTTATTTATTATTTAATAATAAATAATTAATTCATTTCATAAATCTTTAATCATTCTTTCTTATTAAATTAAGAATAATTAATTATTACTTGTCCTTATTTATTATTTAATATTTAAATAAAAAAAATAATTATACACTTTTATGTTAATGTAAGTAAGTAATCACTTAATCTTACTTAAACATTCTTTAATTATTATTTAATATTAATTAAATAATAATTAATCACTTGATTAACTCTAATTCTCATTTAATCTTAATTAAATAATAACTAGTTACTTTATTAACACTAACTTTACTTAATTATCATTTAATATCACATAAATAATAATTAAATAGTTAATTACATTTAATTTTATATGTAATTAATTTGCTAACCATTTAATGGCTTTAAATAATTATTTTTAATAATTCATCATTTCCACTTATTTACAATTATGCCATTCTCGCCTACAATTTTTCAGATTTGGCGTCCTTTACGGAAACACTTGTAAAGCGAAATGTACAACTCGGAATTAAGTTCCGTCGGAGGCGTTGGATTCGTAACTTCTTAAGATACAGTTTTCATTTATCAAACACTCAATTTGGAGTTGTTTTGAGTTCGGAAATTTGGACCGAAGTGGCTGATCAATTTTTGGTTTTTTCCAGCTTGACCCTCTTGTACTAAAACAATCATAACTTTTTCGTTTTAAAACATTTTTGAGCGATTCTTGAGCCCACGCAAAGCTAACTTCCGAGACTACAACTTTTGTTCTTGGACCATCTTCAAATTCCAAGCACAAAATTCCAGAAATTCCGTCTAAAGGGACTGACCCGAGTTGGTTAGACAGTTTTGATGCGACTACTTTGAATGGTCATAACTCTTTGCTCCGAAGTCGGAATTAGTCCGTTCTGGAGTCTATGGAAAGCTTATGCAGAGTACTATAACATATCAAAAACTCAGAATTTTTAGGACAACTTAGCTAATCTCGAAATTTCTGTTTAGGGCAGCAGTCACTAATTTTTCTAAGCTTTAAAAACTGTTTTACTTTTCTTTCATTGATCAAGCTTTCTCAACATAGATCCACATATATATACATGATACCCACAATAACTTCATGATCTAACCTTTTCATAAGGTTAACCCAACAAGTTCATACAATTTCATGGATCAAAAATAAAAGTGCAAAGCTATATAAAACTTTAACTAAATCTAGAAAAAAAAAATCTTTTTCTTTACCTTTTCTTTTTGCAATCCTTCTTGATCCTTCAAAGTGGCTTAGGAATTTAGAGTATATGAGATTCAAGACCCTCCCCTCCCACACTTGAAGCTGCCGAATATAAGGGTCTCTCTCTCTCACTATATTTTTGCTTTGCTAGCTCTCTTGAAAATAAAAGATAAAATGAACTAAAGGTGGGTGTTTTACCAAATGTGTAAAGGTTATGTTATTTGATGATTAAGTGTAGATATACAATGTATATCTATCCTAATCTTCCAATATCTCACCCTTAGATTGCTTGCACACATGCTAAAATTGTTGGCTAGCTCACAAAGTGACACATAACTTGGAGTAGGTAGATTATTACCAAGTTTTTGAACAAGCTAAGAAATTACTTTCTTTCTCCCCATATTGCCCTTGATGGGCCGGCTATACTCCCCCATTTTCTTCATTTTTTGTTTATTTTTAATGCTTAATTTTGCTTAATTAAATGACCAAAATGTCCCTTAACAAATGGCTAAAAATTGGGCCATTTGATTTATTGATTGGGCTCTCTATTTTAATTGCCTGGGCCATGAAAAATTAATAGCATGGTCCATATAAAAATAGCATAGTCCAACTCATGAATTTTATCTTATCCTAATTATTTAATTAGGGTTTCTAATCCACTCATTTTGGATTTTAAATAATTACTTACATAAATTTAATTATATATAACCCAATTAGGTTTAAAATAAATAATAACTTGAGATTATAAAATAAATCTCTTAGATTATTATATATTTTAAATACTAAGAATTCTCCTATACCATAACTCTTAAGTTATTTAATTACCATACCTAATATATAATTAGGTTATGTAGCTTTCTTTATAATTCACTATATAAAACATTTATCCTTATACATAATCTCTTTCCAAATTTCAAATTTATAGTATTCTCATTTAATTTCTTTACATTACTTAAAAAATTTAAATCAAACCATATAGGTTCTTTAAAATTTTTAATTAATCCTCTATTTTCACTCTAGGTTTTAAACTTTAACATTTAATTTTAATCATTTAAGATTTTATTAATCTTACAAATTTTCGGGTTGTCACATTCACCCTTTCTTCTAAGAATTTCGTCCTCGAAATTACAGGCTACTAATCACTACTCCTTTTATTCATCAAAACTAGATTTTCAAGTTAACATTCACCTAATTTTATGCTCAATTTAATGAGTACGTACTGCTTACTTCTATGAGAAACTATTCCATCGATACCTTCTACCCAGACTTCTCTCCAAGGAGTTAAAAACTTTTTAAATTATGCTGAGGGGTCATATAGACCATGAACACATAGTTTTAACGATATTTATATCGCAAAACAATACTACTAAGTATGTTTACAATCACAAAGAAGGTAAACTACTTCTGCAAGTACGTTAGGTAATCAGCCTATCGTACCCTACGTCATGCATAACGTATCAATCATGTCTAGCGAATATTTACGCTACTAGATTGGATTATTTTATCCAATCAACATAGTTCACCTCAGTCTTATCATAGGATTCCGCACCAAAACAATTTGGTTTGGGATAAATTCTCAAAATTACTTTGAATTTTCATACACATTTGTCTAGCTGAATCAAATAGCTTAGACGTATACCAATAATTCGAATTTCAATCGAAACATGTCTATCCAAATTCAGTTGGCAATAACTTACCTTTAAAATTCTGAAAATCATTTTATGACGTCATGATACCGCACTGTATTTACAGTCCGTTTGAGGATTTCGTCATTTTGTGACTTTGTCATACTACATCATTCCATAGTGACTGACGATCTATAAATCGCATCCAACTAAGTAATTCTGCATTGATAACTCCATCATTTTATCATTTCTGCACCAGGTTTCATGATGCATTAATGATAAAAAAAAAATACGTTTTGATATTTTAAATAATCTTTGTCTAGCCGAAACAATTAGCTTAGACTTTTTTTTAAACGGTTCAAAAATCTTTGAAAATCAGTTTGTGTTATCATTCAACAGGTAACGATGTGTTAGTGGTACAAAGCCCACTTCTACACAATTGTAACCATGTGTTGCTGGTAACAAAATTCATTTATATCTGTAAAGGCACATTAGTGCGAATTTAGCTTGATGTCAAAAATTTCGAAGTCTAGCATAGCTAGAAGATTTGGAATACCTATGCTTCCACCATCAACTTCACTTTCTAATGATCAATTGCTTAATAAATCTATCTATTCCTAGGATCCTCAATTCGCCGTTCACACAATTCTATATCCCAGTACAGTTCATAAAATATGCCACACGTTATGAGTTTAGGAACTTTTCACAATCATATGGGTTTAGGAACTTATCCTAGTCAGACCAAAATCGTCCATTCGCTGAGGGGTTCCATCATACGATTATGAGTCACGAACTTATCATAAGTGTGAGTTTAAAGAACTCGCACCTAATCTTATATTTTCTACATATCCGTTATACACATGAGAAAAGAATCACCTTCTCAACATACATATAGCGAATAGCGTGACACCAACATTTCAATGATTATCAATATAACAAGCTAAGTGGTTGTCGAACCAAACACAATCCCTTGCCCATACAAAGAATTGGTCAACTCAGCCTCTAATCAAATAGGAAGCTAAGCGGTCCTAAAACCAAGCATAAATTTCCCGCCCATACAAGGAATCATACAACTTAGCTGCTAACATGAGTCCTCAATTGAAATCCCACCTATTCCTAGTTCTTTCTTTACTAGATACGAATTTTATTTAATCCGTATCTACAATTCACAACTCTTTCCTGAGTTTAACTCGTACTATTTTATAGTACCATATTCGTATAGTAATTCTGTTATAAAGTCTTCAATCCATAGATTGATCATCTATTCTCTTATAACCTCATCAGATCACGTTGTAATCTGATATTATAATCGTATTATATTACGACTCTTTTCTATCTTATGATCGTTTTGTTTTACGATCTTCTTGCCCTTTACACTTTTAGTCTTTTAGACTCTATCTATTCATTACTACTGTTCATCTTTATTATCAGAGTTAGGTAACTCTGGATCTTTATTACTTGTCATGATTCTTCTTTGAATCTTATTGACTTACCAATACCTTGCCCAAATTCATCGCTTAAATTTTAAACTCTATTTGAGTTTATTCCTTATCTTTATCCCTGCGGTTATAGCCTAAGGTAACCCTACCTAAGGTTTATAACCTACAGCTTTGATACCAACTGTGACGCCCCCAAATCCGGGTCCCCAGAACCTCGGACCTGGTACGTTACGATACGACATTTCTATAACTATTGCGGAAGATATAAACATAAATTGTTTATACAATAACTTTTACAACATAATCCCAAGGTCTGTAACCTTAACTTAATACCTGTATTCAATATCCTATACAACATACAATGCCATACGCCTTCGCCTGTATCTGAAGTATTCGTTTAAATCTGCAATGTTTATCATGATATAGCAAGGGTGAGCAACAAGTTTGCCCAGCAAGTTTAATTTCAAGAAAAGATATATCATGATTGAAAGAATGAACAATAAGCTGGCTGACTTTCAACAAAATAACAATTATGAAATAACATGAATCAATTTTAGTAACTGAACGACCGAGACAATAAAATGAATGGTCAATAATGAACATAAATAAATCAACTGGACCAAATGGTAATGAAGGTGATCAGCCTTTCATACCTGATGAACACATGCAATATGCACAACGTGCGAATCAATAATTCATAGACGTGATGTAATCAACAAGGATTAACCACTAGCATAATTGAAGAATCATAACTCAAGGTTGAGTTAAAGAAAACTTGCCTTTATCGCCGACTACTGCTACGCAATCTAGTTAGCTTCATCTGAAGACCTAATATTGATAATATCGATCTCCCAATTAGAATAATATCATCGCAATAACTATTGTTAATTACAGTTATAAAATAACCTAAACACATTATCACATAATCCTATAGGTCAACAGAACACATAAGACCTAGTATTAATTCAAACTATTTCAGTCTGAGTTGAGTTCGGTACTATTTCGACCTCCCGATTGCCTAATCGGATAATTATCGAGCCTAATATTAATAAGACTCTACTTAAACACTATAATATTAACTTAGATAATTTATTAATCAGTCAAAATATTTTTCACAAGCTCATAATAATTTTCAAATAATTAATACCATTTATAATGATTTTTCAATCAATAATATCATATTTAAATGATTTAAATACCAAATAATTCTATTATCATTAATATCTATTTAATTTCAAATATTAATGAAATACATGACATAATATTATAAGTTATTTATAATATTTCAAAGTATTTTTAATACCTTAATATCGTCTTGAAATGAATTTAAAACATTTAAAATCATTATTAAATAACTGCAATTAATATTAAAATATTAATGTAATTCATGAAAAAATATTAAAAGTTATGCTTTATAACTTAAAATATTTTTTATAACCTTTAAATCATTTTTAAATGATTTTTAAAACATTAAAACTATTTTTACATAATTTATTTAATATAATTATTAAATAAATTTATTATCATAATATTAATTTATACCTTCATTTGATTATTATTTAATATTAATTAAATAGTAATTAATTACCTTTAGTTATTATTTAATAAATAATAGCCAAGTAGATCTATTCATTATTTAATGTTAATTAGATAATGAATAATCAAATTATTATTTGTCTTTAATTATTATTTAATATTAAATAATAATTAATTAATTAATTATCCTTGAATAGTAAATAATTATTTTATTTACTTCATTAATCGTTAATTATTCTTTATTATTATTTAAAGAATAATTAATTAACATTTGTCCTTATTTATTATTTAATAATAAATAATTAATTCATTTCATAAATCTTTAATCATTCTTTCTTATTAAATTAAGAATAATTAATTATTACTTGTCCTTATTTATTATTTAATATTTAAATAAAAAAAATAATTATACACTTTTATGTTAATGTAAGTAAGTAATCACTTAATCTTACTTAAACATTCTTTAATTATTATTTAATATTAATTAAATAATAATTAATCACTTGATTAACTCTAATTCTCATTTAATCTTAATTAAATAATAACTAGTTACTTTATTAACACTAACTTTACTTAATTATCATTTAATATCACATAAATAATAATTAAATAGTTAATTACATTTAATTTTATATGTAATTAATTTGCTAACCATTTAATGGTTTTAATAATTATTTTTAATAATTCATCATTTCCACTTATTTACGATTATGCCATTCTCGCCTACAATTTTTCAGATTTGACGTCCTTTACGGAAACACTCGTAAAGCGAAATGTACAACTCGGAATTAAGTTCCGTCGGAGGCGTTGGATTCGTAACTTCTTAAGATACAGTTTTCATTTATCAAACACTCAATTTGGAGTTGTTTTGAGTTCGGAAATTTGGACCGAAGTGGCTGATCAATTTTTGGTTTTTTCCAGCTTGACCCTCTTGTACTAAAACAATCATAACTTTTACGTTTTAAAACATTTTTGAGCGATTCTTGAGCCCACGCAAAGCTAACTTCCGAGACTACAACTTTTGTTCTTGGACCATCTTCAAATTCCAAGCACAAATTCCAGAAATTCCGTCTAAAGGGACTGACCCGAGTTGGTTAGACAGTTTTGATGCGACTACTTTGAATGGTCATAACTCTTTGCTCCGAAGTCGGAATTAGTCCGTTCCGGAGTCTATGGAAAGCTTATGCAGAGTACTATAACATATCAAAAACTCAGAATTTTTAGGACAACTTAGCTAATCTCAAAATTTCTGTTTAGGGCAGCAGCCACTAGTTTTTCTAAGCTTTAAAAACTGTTTTACTTTTCTTTCATTGATCAAGCTTTCTCAACATAGATCCACATATATATACATGATACCCACAATAACTTCATGATCTAACCTTTTCATAAGGTTAACCCAACAAGTTCATACAATTTCATGGATCAAAAATAAAAGTGCAAAGCTATATAAAACTTTAACTAAATCTAGAAAAAAAAAATCTTTTTCTTTACCTTTTCTTTTTGCAATCCTTCTTGATCCTTCAAAGTGGCTTAGGAATTTAGAGTATATGAGATTCAAGACCCTCCCCTCCCACACTTGAAGCTGCCGAATATAAGGGTCTCTCTCTCTCACTATATTTTTGCTTTGCTAGCTCTCTTGAAAATAAAAGATAAAATGAACTAAAGGTGGGTGTTTTACCAAATGTGTAAAGGTTATGTTATTTGATGATTAAGTGTAGATATACCATGTATATCTATCCTAATCTTCCAATATCTCACCCTTAGATTGCTTGCACACATGCTAAAATTGTTGGCTAGCTCACAAAGTGACACATAACTTGGAGTAGGTAGATTATTACCAAGTTTTTGAACAAGCTAAGAAATTACTTTCTTTCTCCCCATATTGCCCTTGATGGGCCGGCTATACTCCCCCATTTTCTTCATTTTTTGTTTATTTTTAATGCTTAATTTTGCTTAATTAAATGACCAAAATGTCCCTTAACAAATGGCTAAAAATTGGGCCATTTGATTTATTGATTGGGCTCTCTATTTTAATTGCCTGGGCCATGAAAAATTAATAGCATGGTCCATATAAAAATAGCATAGTCCAACTCATGAATTTTATCTTATCCTAATTATTTAATTAGGGTTTCTAATCCACTCATTTTGAATTTTAAATAATTACTTACATAAATTTAATTATATATAACCCAATTAGGTTTAAAATAAATAATAACTTGAGATTATAAAATAAATCTCTTAGATTATTATATATTTTAAATACTAAGAATTCTCCTATACCATAACTCTTAAGTTATTTAATTACCATACCTAATATATAATTAGGTTATGTAGCTTTCTTTATAATTCACTATATAAAACATTTATCCTTATACATAATCTCTTTCCAAATTTCAAATTTATAGTATTCTCATTTAATTTCTTTACATTACTTAAAAAATTTAAATCAAACCATATAGGTTCTTTAAAATTTTTAATTAATCCTCTATTTTCACTCTAGGTTTTAAACTTTAACATTTAATTTTAATCATTTAAGATTTTATTAATCTTACAAATTTTCGGGTTGTCACATTCACCCTTTCTTCTAAGAATTTCGTCCTCGAAATTACAGGCTACTAATCACTACTCCTTTTATTCATCAAAACTAGATTTTCAAGTTAACATTCACCTAATTTTATGCTCAATTTAATGAGTACGTACTGCTTACTTCTATGAGAAACTATTCCATCGATACCTTCTACCCAGACTTCTCTCCAAGGAGTTAAAAACTTTTTAAATTATGCTGAGGGGTCATATAGACCATGAACACATAGTTTTAACGATATTTATATCGCAAAACAATACTACTAAGTATGTTTACAATCACAAAGAAGGTAAACTACTTCTGCAAGTACGTTAGGTAATCAGCCTATCGTACCCTACGTCATGCATAACGTATCAATCATGTCTAGCGAATATTTACGCTACTAGATTGGATTATTTTATCCAATCAACATAGTTCACCTCAGTCTTATCATAGGATTCCGCACCAAAATAATTTGGTTTGGGATAAATTCTCAAAATTACTTTGAATTTTCATACACATTTGTCTAGCTGAATCAAATAGCTTAGACGTATACCAATAATTCGAATTTCAATCGAAACATGTCTATCCAAATTCAGTTGGCAATAACTTACCTTTAAAATTCTGAAAATCATTTTATGACGTCATGATACCGCACTGTATTTACAGTCCGTTTGAGGATTTCGTCATTTTGTGACTTTGTCATACTACATCATTCCATAGTGACTGACGATCTATAAATCGCATCCAACTAAGTAATTCTGCATTGATAACTCCATCATTTTATCATTTCTACACCAGGTTTCATGATGCATTAATGATAAAAAAAAATACGTTTTGATATTTTAAATAATCTTTGTCTAGCCGAAACAATTAGCTTAGACTTTTTTTTAAACGGTTCAAAAATCTTTGAAAATCAGTTTGTGTTATCATTCAACAGGTAACGATGTGTTAGTGGTACAAAGCCCACTTCTACACAATTGTAACCATGTGTTGCTGGTAACAAAATTCATTTATATCTGTAAAGGCACATTAGTGCGAATTTAGCTTGATGTCAAAAATTTCGAAGTCTAGCATAGCTAGAAGATTTGGAATACCTATGCTTCCACCATCAACTTCACTTTCTAATGATCAATTGCTTAATAAATCTATCTATTCCTAGGATCCTCAATTCGCCGTTCACACAATTCTATATCCCAGTACAGTTCATAAAATATGCCACACGTTATGAGTTTAGGAACTTTTCACAATCATATGGGTTTAGGAACTTATCCTAGTCAGACCAAAATCGTCCATTCGCTGAGGGGTTCCATCATACGATTATGAGTCACGAACTTATCATAAGTGTGAGTTTAAAGAACTCGCACCTAATCTTATATTTTCTACATATCCGTTATACACATGAGAAAAGAATCACCTTCTCAACATACATATAGCGAATAGCGTGACACCAACATTTCAATGATTATCAATATAACAAGCTAAGTGGTTGTCGAACCAAACACAATCCCTTGCCCATACAAAGAATTGGTCAACTCAGCCTCTAATCAAATAGGAAGCTAAGCGGTCCTAAAACCAAGCATAAATTTCCCGCCCATACAAGGAATCATACAACTTAGCTGCTAACATGAGTCCTCAATTGAAATCCCACCTATTCCTAGTTCTTTCTTTACTAGATACGAATTTTATTTAATCCGTATCTACAATTCACAACTCTTTCCTGAGTTTAACTCGTACTATTTTATAGTACCATATTCGTATAGTAATTCTGTTATAAAGTCTTCAATCCATAGATTGATCATCTATTCTCTTATAACCTCATCAGATCACGTTGTAATCTGATATTATAATCGTATTATATTACGACTCTTTTCTATCTTATGATCGTTTTGTTTTACGATCTTCTTGCCCTTTACACTTTTAGTCTTTTAGACTCTATCTATTCATTACTACTGTTCATCTTTATTATCAGAGTTAGGTAACTCTGGATCTTTATTACTTGTCATGATTCTTCTTTGAATCTTATTGACTTACCAATACCTTGCCCAAATTCATCGCTTAAATTTTAAACTCTATTTGAGTTTATTCCTTATCTTTATCCCTGCGGTTATAGCCTAAGGTAACCCTACCTAAGGTTTATAACCTACAGCTTTGATACCAACTGTGACGCCCCCAAATCCGGGTCCCCAGAACCTCGGACCTGGTACGTTACGATACGACATTTCTATAACTATTGCGGAAGATATAAACATAAATTGTTTATACAATAACTTTTACAACATAATCCCAAGGTCTGTAACCTTAACTTAATACCTGTATTCAATATCCTATACAACATACAATGCCATACGCCTTCGCCTGTATCTGAAGTATTCGTTTAAATCTGCAATGTTTATCATGATATAGCAAGGGTGAGCAACAAGTTTGCCCAGCAAGTTTAATTTCAAGAAAAGATATATCATGATTGAAAGAATGAACAATAAGCTGGCTGACTTTCAACAAAATAACAATTATGAAATAACATGAATCAATTTTAGTAACTGAACGACCGAGACAATAAAATGAATGGTCAATAATGAACATAAATAAATCAACTGGACCAAATGGTAATGAAGGTGATCAGCCTTTCATACCTGATGAACACATGCAATATGCACAACGTGCGAATCAATAATTCATAGACGTGATGTAATCAACAAGGATTAACCACTAGCATAATTGAAGAATCATAACTCAAGGTTGAGTTAAAGAAAACTTGCCTTTATCGCCGACTACTGCTACGCAATCTAGTTAGCTTCATCTGAAGACCTAATATTGATAATATCGATCTCCCAATTAGAATAATATCATCGCAATAACTATTGTTAATTACAGTTATAAAATAACCTAAACACATTATCACATAATCCTATAGGTCAACAGAACACATAAGACCTAGTATTAATTCAAACTATTTCAGTCTGAGTTGAGTTCGGTACTATTTCGACCTCCCGATTGCCTAATCGGATAATTATCGAGCCTAATATTAATAAGACTCTACTTAAACACTATAATATTAACTTAGATAATTTATTAATCAGTCAAAATATTTTTCACAAGCTCATAATAATTTTCAAATAATTAATACCATTTATAATGATTTTTCAATCAATAATATCATATTTAAATGATTTAAATACCAAATAATTCTATTATCATTAATATCTATTTAATTTCAAATATTAATGAAATACATGACATAATATTATAAGTTATTTATAATATTTCAAAGTATTTTTAATACCTTAATATCGTCTTGAAATGAATTTAAAACATTTAAAATCATTATTAAATAACTGCAATTAATATTAAAATATTAATGTAATTCATGAAAAAATATTAAAAGTTATGCTTTATAACTTAAAATATTTTTTATAACCTTTAAATCATTTTTAAATAATTTTTAAAACATTAAAACTATTTTTACATAATTTATTTAATATAATTATTAAATAAATTTATTATCATAATATTAATTTATACCTTCATTTGATTATTATTTAATATTAATTAAATAGTAATTAATTACCTTTAGTTATTATTTAATAAATAATAGCCAAGTAGATCTATTCATTATTTAATGTTAATTAGATAATGAATAATCAAATTATTATTTGTCTTTAATTATTATTTAATATTAAATAATAATTAATTAATTAATTATCCTTGAATAGTAAATAATTATTTTATTTACTTCATTAATCGTTAATTATTCCTTATTATTATTTAAAGAATAATTAATTAACATTTGTCCTTATTTATTATATAATAATAAATAATTAATTCATTTCATAAATCTTTAATCATTCTTTCTTATTAAATTAAGAATAATTAATTATTACTTGTCCTTATTTATTATTTAATATTTAAATAAAAAAAATAATTATACACTTTTATGTTAATGTAAGTAAGTAATCACTTAATCTTACTTAAACATTCTTTAATTATTATTTAATATTAATTAAATAATAATTAATCACTTGATTAACTCTAATTCTCATTTAATCTTAATTAAATAATAACTAGTTACTTTATTAACACTAACTTTACTTAATTATCATTTAATATCACATAAATAATAATTAAATAGTTAATTACATTTAATTTTATATGTAATTAATTTGCTAACCATTTAATGGCTTTAAATAATTATTTTTAATAATTAATCATTTCCACTTATTTACGATTATGCCATTCTCGCCTACAATTTTTCAGATTTGGCGCCCTTTACGGAAACACTTGTAAAGCGAAATGTACAACTCGGAATTAAGTTCCGTCGGAGGCGTTGGATTCGTAACTTCTTAAGATACAGTTTTCATTTATCAAACACTCAATTTGGAGTTGTTTTGAGTTCGGAAATTTGGACCGAAGTGGCTGATCAATTTTTGGTTTTTTCCAGCTTGACCCTCTTGTACTAAAACAATCATAACTTTTTCGTTTTAAAACATTTTTGAGCGATTCTTGAGCCCACGCAAAGCTAACTTCCGAGACTACAACTTTTGTTCTTGGACCATCTTCAAATTCCAAGCACAAATTCCAGAAATTCCGTCTAAAGGGACTGACCCGAGTTGGTTAGACAGTTTTGATGCGACTACTTTGAATGGTCATAACTCTTTGCTCCGAAGTCGGAATTAGTCCGTTCCGGAGTCTATGGAAAGCTTATGCAGAGTACTATAACATATCAAAAACCCAGAATTTTTAGGGCAACTTAGCTAATCTCGAAATTTCTGTTTAGGGCAGCAGTCACTAGTTTTTCTAAGCTTTAAAAACTGTTTTACTTTTCTTTCATTGATCAAGCTTTCTCAACATAGATCCACATATATATATATGATACCCACAATAACTTCATGATCTAACCTTTTCATAAGGTTAACCCAACAAGTTCATACAATTTCATGGATCAAAAATAAAAGTGCAAAGCTATATAAAACTTTAACTAAATCTAGAAAAAAAAAATCTTTTTCTTTACCTTTTCTTTTTGCAATCCTTCTTGATCCTTCAAAGTGGCTTAGGAATTTAGAGTATATGAGATTCAAGACCCTCCCCTCCCACACTTGAAGCTGCCGAATATAAGGGTCTCTCTCTCTCACTATATTTTTGCTTTGCTAGCTCTCTTGAAAATAAAAGATAAAATGAACTAAAGGTGGGTGTTTTACCAAATGTGTAAAGGTTATGTTATTTGATGATTAAGTGTAGATATACCATGTATATCTATCCTAATCTTCCAATATCTCACCCTTAGATTGCTTGCACACATGCTAAAATTGTTGGCTAGCTCACAAAGTGACACATAACTTGGAGTAGGTAGATTATTACCAAGTTTTTGAACAAGCTAAGAAATTACTTTCTTTCTCCCCATATTGCCCTTGATGGGCCGGCTATACTCCCCCATTTTCTTCATTTTTTGTTTATTTTTAATGCTTAATTTTGCTTAATTAAATGACCAAAATGTCCCTTAACAAATGGCTAAAAATTGGGCCATTTGATTTATTGATTGGGCTCTCTATTTTAATTGCCTGGGCCATGAAAAATTAATAGCATGGTCCATATAAAAATAGCATAGTCCAACTCATGAATTTTATCTTATCCTAATTATTTAATTAGGGTTTCTAATCCACTCATTTTGGATTTTAAATAATTACTTACATAAATTTAATTATATATAACCCAATTAGGTTTAAAATAAATAATAACTTGAGATTATAAAATAAATCTCTTAGATTATTATATATTTTAAATACTAAGAATTCTCCTATACCATAACTCTTAAGTTATTTAATTACCATACCTAATATATAATTAGGTTATGTAGCTTTCTTTATAATTCACTATATAAAACATTTATCCTTATACATAATCTCTTTCCAAATTTTAAATTTATAGTATTCTCATTTAATTTCTTTACATTACTTAAAAAATTTAAATCAAACCATATAGGTTCTTTACAATTTTTAATTAATCCTCTATTTTCACTCTAGGTTTTAAACTTTAACCTTTAATTTTAATCATTTAAGATTTTATTAATCTTACAAATTTTCGGGTTGTCACAATCACGGTCAGACACAATAGACACTGGCAAACCATGCAACCTATAAATCTCTCTAAAGTACAATTGAGCAACACGAACAGCATCTGTGTTCTTTTTACATGGAATGAAGTGCACCATCTTGGAAAAACGATCAACTACCACATAAATAGAATCATTACCTCGCTGTGTACGCGGTAATCCCAGCACAAAATCCATACTGATGTCCACCCATGGCTGTGATGGAACTGGTAGAGGCATATACAAGCCTGCATTGGTTGCTGTTCCCTTAGATACTTGACAAACCCGACACCGTTGCACCAGTTTCTCAACCTCCTTCCGAATAGTAGGCCAGAAGTAAGTAGACTGCACCAACTGCAAAGTCATGTCTCTTCCTACATGCCCCTCGCCATGCAGCTCTTGAAGGATCTTCAACCGCAAACTACAGTCTGGAACACATAGTTAGTTGTCCTTAAACAAAAATCCATCCTGCAAATGGAAATCTGTCCTCTCCCCTGCCCGAACCTTTGCCAAAATACCAGAAAAATATGGATCAGCTTCAAGTATTTCAGCAAATGAATCAAAACCAGGTACCTCCACAGAAAGTCGAGTTAGTAGTCCCTTTCGCCTGCTCAAAGCATCAGCCACTCGATTGGTAACTCCCGACTTGTGTTTCACCACGAAAGTGAACCTTTGTAGGTAAGCAACCCAACTCGCATGTCTAGCAGAAACTTTATCTTGACTATGCAAATGTTTTAAAGCCTCATGATCTGTATACAAGATAAACTCCCGCTGAAACAAATAATGTCGCCAATGTTTAATAGCCTGAACCACAGCATAAAACTCAACATCATAAGTGCTATAACGCAGCTTGGCACCCGAAAGTTTCTCACTAAAATACGCCACTGGCCTGCTGTTTTGACTCAAAACAGCCCCAATTCCCACTTTGGAAGCATCAGAATGCAACACAAAAGGTTGATGGAAATCTGGTAATACTAGAATGGGAGCTGTGGTAAGGCGGAATTTAATTAGCTCAAACGCCTTTTCTGCTTCATCTGTCCAAGCAAACTTCCCATCCTGCTTCATACACTCAGTAATAGGAGCCATAATGCTACTAAAATGAGGGATAAAGCGCCGATAAAAGGAAGCCAACCCATGAAAGCTCCGAACTTCAGTAATGGTACTAGGCCTTGGCCAATGCTTCACTGCCTCTACTTTGGACTCATCTACCTGCAGCCCCACATCAGACACAATGTAACCAAGAAACAGCACCCTAGGTGTTAGAAACACACACATCTTAATTGCAGCATAAAATTTCTCCCTACGCAGAACATGAAGAACTTCTCGCAGCTGACTAAGATGCTCGCTCGGGTTAGCACTGTAGATTAAAATGTCATCAAAATACACAACAACGCACTTCCCAATGAAAGGCCTCAAAACTTGATTCATAACACGCATAAAGGTGCTAGGTGCATTGGACAACCCAAACGGCATGACCATCCACTCATACAATCCCTCTCTCGTCTTAAAAGCTGTCTTCCATTCATCGCCAGCCCGAATACGGAGTTGATGGTATCCACTCTTCAAATCCAATTTAGTAAACACAGTAGCCCCACTAAGCTGATCCAGTAGGTCATCCAATCTAGGAATAGGAAAACGGTACCTGACCGTTATTTTGTTGATGGCTCTACTGTCGATACACATCCGCCAAGTACCATCTTTCTTTGATACCAGAAGGGCTGGTACCGCACAAGGACTCAAACTCTCTCGAATGTACCCCTTGGCCAGTAACTCTTCCACTTGTCTCCTTAATTCTTCATGCTCTCCGGGACTAATCCTATAATGAGGTCGATTGGGTAAGGCTGCCCCGGGCTCCAGATCAATCTGATGTTGGATATCACGCATTGGGGGTAATCCTTCAGGCAGTTCTTCTGGAAATAAATCGCTGAACTCTTCCAGGAGTGGTTTGACTACAACAGGAACCTCGACCTCCTTGTCTACCACCCTCCCGATTAAGGCCTATACTATTTTCGTCTCCTGCACCACCTCCTCAAACTGTGCTAAAGTCAACAAACTAGCACTGCCTTTGTTTTCTTCCTGCTTGGGCACTAACACAATCTTTACCCCCTCAAACACAAAGCTGTAAGTATTCGTCTTACCGTTATGAACCACCTCTCTATCAAATTGCCAAGGTCGTCCCAACAGCAGATGGCATGCATCCATAGCTACTACATCACACCAAACCTCGTCCTTATATTTTGTCCCCACAGAAAAGGATACCAATGCACGTCTTGAGACAGTCACCTCGCCCCCTTATTTCAACCAGGCTAACTTGTACGGCTTTGGATGTTTTTCCGTTGTTAGTTCTAGCTTTCGGACTGCCTCTGCTGAAATTATATTCTCACAACTGCCTGCATCAATCACAAACCTACACACCTTCCCTTTAAGAGTACAGGTTGACTGAAAAATGTTGTTTCTCAGCCAATCATCATCAACAGCCCTAGGTGTAAGGCAGGACCTCCTCACCACCAATGCAGTCCCAACATCACCAGTCACCACCTCCTCATGCACGCCTAATGAATCAAAGATCGGTTCACCAGTTAGCAAGGTTTCATCTTCGATATCATCACCCTCATCTATTTCAGCAAACATCGCCCTTTTTCCAGCTTTCTTGCACTCAGTCTGCCTGTGTCCCACTTCACCACATGCAAAACACTTGATACCACTTACTGGACCAATCCTCCTATTATTATTTGTTACTGCTCCCGTTTTGGCTATTGCCCCTGCCGCTGCAACCTCGCCTGAACGACCAGTATTGACACCTCCTCCTGAATACCCAAAGCTAGCAGGTTGTCCAAAACAACCAGGACGCCTCTTCTCAATCTGCACAGCCCTCTGATGCGCTGCAGAAATAGACATTGGATCAAACATGTTGACTGTCTCTTTAATTTATTCTCGTAAACCCCCAATATATCGGGCTACTAACTGATCTTCTGTCTCATGCACCTCGTTCCGAGCAATCAGCTGATAGAATTCAGTTGTGTATTCATCAACTGTACGACCTCCTTGCCTTAAATTCTGTAACCGCTGGTACATTAATCGCTGATAATTATAAGGTAGGAACGTCGCCCGCAACTTTTTCTTCATCTTCTCCCAGTCCGTAATTTTTGACTTCCCCAATCTAACCCTCGTTTGCCTGAGTTGCTGCCACCAAGCCATTGCCCTATCTTTGAGTCTGGTAGCAACCAAGGGTACTCGTTTCTCATCAGGGACACCCTCAAATTCCAGGATCTCTTCTACCGTGGCCAGCCAGTTAATGAATTCCTCTGGTTGGAGGGTACCACGAAATTCAGGAATTTCAGTCCTCATACCCGTCTCCCAACGTCTCCTATCGTCCTCCACTGCATATGGTCGACGACGCCTTCGAGGTGCCTCATCATAGTCATCATCAAAGTCATCTCCTTCATTATTCTTTCTTGCGAAAGGGTTTCTCCGATCATCATAATTAGGGTTCCCCCCAGGATGAGGAATTTCCCTATTCTGGTTCGCCAACAACTTTCCCATCCTTAACGTCAATCGATCCATCATAGTGTTCATCCTCTGCTCCATTACTTGTTCGATTCGCTGCTCGAACCGCTGCTCAAGTCGCTGCAGATCCTCACGCCCATAAACATCATCCACACGCGCTCTACGGGGTGGCATGGTGAATATGATTTAGGCTTTGATACCAACTGACGTAGCGGAAGAAACAGAAAACTGTTATCAATTGTTGAACCGCGCACGATTGCCAAACGATAACCTTCTACAACCTGTTGATTCTATGAATACCAGGAAATAGGCAGCAAAATTCTAATTTAGAGAATTTTGGAAAAATACGTAAATTTTATTATTCATCAAAAACTGCGGCTCCCCATCATAACAAGGTGTTTAAATAGTAAAACCCTAAAAACAGAATCCAAAACGGAAAAGGAAAACTAATAAAGACAATTACAAAAATAACCCTAAAACAGAAAAATGTCTTTTTGAAGGCCTAAACGATGGAATTTGACCAAAAAACCCTGTACGTCACTAGCGAAGCGTTGTGAGTTTTGACCGTTGACCCGTTTCCAATGAAATTAGGCTCCGGAAACGCCCAAATCCGACACTCCAAACTTAGTCGAAATTACCGAATTGCCATTGAATCAGATCTTTGCCATTAAATCAAATCTTTCCATAAACTGGCACGCTTGCTCTTCAACCGCATCACTTTGGTTGGCCAAAAAGGACCTTGTCCAAACTTCCATTAGGCATATAGTCATAAACCAATAGCAATTCACATTTTCTCCGACAATAACCCAAGAGTTGTACTATATTTCGATGTCTAAGTTGCCCAATACTCACGATTTCCGCAATGAATTCTCTCATTCCTTGTCTTGATTCACGGGACACTCTCTTCACTGCAACCTCAATTTCAGACGTGGGTAAAACGCCTCTATAGGCCCTACCAAAACCGCCAGATCCCAATAGTTCCTTGTCTTTAAACCCTTTAGTGGCAACATACAAATCCTTGTACTTAAATCTGTGAGGTCCATATTCATGTTCCCAGTCTTCAAGAACTTCAGCAAATTTCATCTTCCTCCTCACATAACAAACTACGCTTGAGATTAATAAAACTAGCATTAGAAATATCAAAATCAAAGGCAATCCTATAGTTAAAAATTTTGATTTCTCGTTGGGTACTCGAGGAAGCTTAGGAAGTTGGGAGAGATCTAGCCCACTAGCCATGCCATTCACCATAGAGCTCCATCCTAGAACATATTGTGATGAGAGAAGTAGACTACCACCGGAGGAAGAAAAGCCCACATACATTTGTTCATTTATAACTGGAGAAAGATCATAATACAAAGATAAAAGTGGATTCTTTGGTTTACTAATATTTAGGGGGGCTAATGTGACATTAGTTTGTTTCTCTAGGGCATCATATTCCACCCAAACTTGCGTTGGGTGTCCACTAATAAGCGTCAAATTCTCAAACTCACCATTACTGTCATGATAATAACCTGCAGTGCGTGGCAAATTAGACTTTATGCCATTAATGTCAATTCCAACATGGTTAGAATCGATATCACTAACTTCTATGTTCTGCATAGTATCCAGCTCCACAGCAAAAACATGGTTGGTTGCTTTTCCATTGTTGGTCGCATTAAAAAGACCAAGGTACTCGTCCGGAAGAGCTTGGGGAAGGCCTCTTGTTGGTGCAATCACGAAAGAGATTCCGTTACCGCTCAATTCCGGATACTCGGGGACTATAGCAAAGACGAAAGTGGTGGAGAAAGAGGAAATTACTGATGAACTAGTTCCATTTGGATTTGAATTTTTTTTGAAGTTGATTTGGTTGGAGTAAAAGGCATGGCCTTGTTGATCTCTGGTGGTATTGGTTAACCTCAAGAGACCGTTTGGTGTAAATTCGGCTATACCGTCAAGGCTCATCAGGTTTCTGGATTTAAAGCCATTGAAGGTGAAATTAGTATCTCGAGAATTACTAGAAGATATTAATAATGTATACAGAAGAAGATGCAGGAGCAGTTGGATTAACATGGCTAATTTGGCTTTGCTCTAGGTAGCTAGCGTCTTGTTCTTTAATATATTGCTTGGTAACATGTAGGTTTATACGGTGAGGGGTGTAGCATGCAATTACTAATGGGTTCCTTTGCCAAACCCTTGGCAATATTGTCATTAAATGACTATGCGATCATTACTTTGACTACGTCAATAACACTACTAAATTAAATGCGGGGAAACAGATTTTATGTTGGCCTATTGTAATTTTGGCCAATATATAAAGATATTTTTTCACAATAATAGTTTGGCCTATTGTAATTTGTTAATGCAGGCTCATTGTGTTTGGCTCTTTTAAAAGTGATAAATTTTTAAAATTACTCTTTGTGTTCCACAAAAAAAAGTTGTATTTATTTAATTTATAAATTTTTAGAATATATGTATCTTTGTCCCATATATATATATATATATATATATATATAGAACACATGTTAAGAAATTCCATATATATATATATATATATATCCTTAATCTTATTGAATGTTTAGTTTAGGGGCTTTTTTTTATCGGCAAAAGAAATTTTTATTACAACCTTGCAATTCCAAAATTTTTTGGAAAGGACCACAATTGAAATACATTACATAAAGCTAAAAACCCAAAAAACAATATCAAAACATGAAACCCAAGCTAAAAACTGGCTCTTGTAAATTGTATCAACTGAAATGCAAGCTAGAATAACACATGAGTAGCTTTCATATATAAGTTGAGAGATGAAATACATAAAAAACTGCATCCTCATCAAGCCCGGCCTTCAACAAGAAGATATAATGCCTTAGCTCCTACAAACTCCCTCGGCACAAGAGAAGCACCTCAACCTTGCAAAACAAATCCCAATTGAGAAAAAATCTATTGCAGTCAAATCTCATTCCATAACTTCCTAATATCTTGACACCTCAAGAAACTCCGTCTTGATAATCAACCATCTCATCTACGTACAACCACCCCTTCAATGAACATCACCATTAACATACTCCAAAACATTGTTAAGGAAAAACCTTCGCATTGTGTTTGTGAGTATTGAAGAAGACAGATCAGAAAGAAGAAAAACAAAATTAAGCAAAAGGAAAGAAAACAGTATTGAATGTTTAGTTTAGTTATGCTGCTGTGATAATAAAATTGTGACATAAACTTGTAACATATTGTGTCATTTCTTATTTTCATGTTCAAAATAAATACGACTCTTTAATTTTAAGCTCAGGGACAGATTGAACAACGGCCGTTAGGAAGCTAAGGGATCTCTATCATTAATATTTTCTAAAACAAAAAATGACAGCAAACATTGGTTACAAGATTTGTTTCTAGTCCTACGTACATGCACGTGGACTGCAAGACTTCTGGTGAAGGAGTCGTTGAGTCGCTCGCTGTGTCTTGTTGTTTCTGTTACTTGGCTTTTCGCTTTTTAGAATTACCCTAATTAATGAATAAGGAACTGAAGTTGCATGCGACAGTTTTAAGGTCCATAATGGTGCTGGAGTTATGACAAAGATTTGAAGACCAGAGGCAAACTATTAGCTAGTGGCTCTCAATATATATTGGATAATGTTGGAATTTTCGTTGTAGGACGTTGCAAAAAATTTGAAAAATAATAATTGTGTCGCTTGAATTGAATGGAAGTCCATTCTTTTCTTAAGACATTATTTTATATTGTTGAATCTTTCACCGTAGGACATTGACGAAGTTCTGAAAAAATAATAGTAATGTCACTTGAATTAAATGGAAGCCCACTATCTCCTTAAGCTAGTATTCGCCCCCTATAAAAACTTCACAGGGTAGAGCCCAAGTCATATTGGAAATAGGAGACCAAATAGAGTAGGAGATCAATTGCAGTTACTGTCTCAATACCCCCCGTCAAGCTGACGGTGGTGGGGAACTAACTGTTAGCTTGTCTCGAAGGAAAGCGAAGCGTGTAGAATGGAGAGACTTGGTGAAGATGTCCGCTATTTGATAATTCGTAGAGACATATCTTACCAGAAGAGTACCTTTGGCTACACTTTCACGAACAAAATAAAAATCAACCTCGATATGCTTCGTACGAGCATGAAATACAGGATTTGCAGCAAGATAAGTTGCACCAATGTTATCACACCAAAGTATTGGTGGATCTTTGAGAAAAAGTCCGAGTTCACCCAACAAGGATTGTAACCACACAAATTCAGCAGAAGCAACAGCAAGCGCTTTATATTCAGCCTCAGTAGAAGAGCGTGCAACAGTGCGCTATTTCTTTGATGACCAGGAGATAAGATTAGGACCCATGTAAACAGCAAATCCTCCTGTTGACTTACGATCATTAACACACCCTGCCCAATCAGAATCCGTGAATCCTTGTAAAGCCAGAGGATTAGAAGAACGAACAATAGATAAACCATGAGCCGAAGTCGATTGGAGATAACGTAAGATGCGTGTAACAGCTGCCCAATGTTGTTCTCTAGGAGCATGCATGAATTGACAAACCTTATTAACAGCATAAGACAAATCTGGGCGAGTGAGAGTGACACACTGTAAAGCTCCCACTATTTGTCTATATAAGGTAGGATCAGAGAAAGCAACTTGATTTATATTGGTCAAACTCACAACAACGGAGGCTGGTGTGCGAAGAGGTTTACAGTTGGACATAGTTGCTCGCTTTATGATATCTTGGATATATTTTCGTTGTGAAAGTAATATCCCATTGCGCAATGGAACGACTTCCACTCCTAGAAAATAATGTAAAGTATCTTGTTAGAAATATACATTGAGAATGTTATTCCTATTTATATATGATTTGATTATGATATAAATAAATGAATATGCAAGTATGCTTGCATTGGCAAAAGCTGTAAAGTCCTTTGATAGATAATAGGAATATATGTACAAAGACTTAGAATGAATTGATCAAATATGTTAGGTTGATCCTACATAAGCAAAACAACTTTGTAAAGTCCATAAAAAGAAATGATATACAAGGACTATATATAAATATAGAAAGATCAAGCTTGTTAGGTTAATCTTATACAATGTAATAGATAGGCTTGTCTGATTGTCGAGCACTGCACCAGCATCATAGTCTGCCTAGAGAGACAAGGAAGACTCGAGAACTATCAAGGCGGAATTGTAGTCTGCAAAGATAGTAGATCTCGGAGTTCATAGTCTACCAGGAAAAACGAGAAAGGATCGTAGTGTGTCAGGAAGAACTTTCTCAGAACCGTAGTCTGCTGAGGAAGTCATGCTCAGAATCGTAGAGATAGCCTATCTATAAGCCGACTGAATGTATGCTAGAGCTATGTCAAGAATTGTAGATCACAGTTGAAGCAGTGGAGTCTACGGATCTAATAAGAAGCAGAAATCATAGTCGAGCCAGATCAGACGAGGACAGCAAGCATAAAGGCAGAAATCGTAGTCTGTCAAGGTCTGATCTCGAAATTGTAATGTCTATAGCAATAAAGCTAAATCGTAGTCTGCAGAACTAAGACTTCCAAAAAGGTTGCTCACAACGTTAAGGGAAAAATCGTAGTGTCAACACGATTCTCAACAGATGGGCACTCCCAGAATATCCAAAGTATGGAACCTCTGGTCTGAGCTACAAAGATACATTCCAAGGGAACCAGAGAGCACTCAACGAATGGCATGCAAGCTAACAGAAGATACAAGCATCAACTCAATCAACATACAGATTGAAGTTGTGAAGCCATTCGAGATAAAGTCTTCCACAAGCAGATCAGAAGAAGACTTCAGACATAGTAGCTGACTAGAGAAAGTCAGTAAGTGCAGATGCTGTCAAGAGAACAGAAGACAACGATCTTGACAATCATTCAAGTTCGTAGTGGTTGCCAAACGAAGAAGGAACTGATACAGTTTATACAGAGATATCGGCCAGCTTGTGAAGAACAAGACAAAAGTGATTAAGCATGGGTCAACCCATTTAAGATAGGTGAACGGGAGATCACCAGGAGAAAGAGAGCTGGGTATGCCACAAATATGAAGTGTCTTGCTATTCAAAAGAGGCCAGAATGACAAGTCAAGCTATCAGTTCCTAAGATCAGTTAAGGTAAGCATAAGTGTTGAAGCACTACACAAATAAAGGAAGAGGTGTTCTACATTGAAGATCCAAGAACTCTCTTCAGAATTTTAGTGTTGTCTCAACCAGTCAAAGCAACATTCAACAAGACACACTACGATAAAGGTCCAAGAACATCTGCATCAGAATCATGGAGTTTAGACATCTGAGTATTGAAGCACTTGCAATGAATCAATATGAAGTCTGACATCTGAACGTTGCTAATTGAGAGCATCGATGCAGAAGGAAAACTCCTAAGGATTTGAATCAAAGAATCAGAAAGAAGTAATAAAGATGACTACCAAGCTTGACATGAAACAGTGACATCTCTGAGGCGGTAGGTGAGAAAGCAGACTGCTGTGTCAGGAAAGTCAAAAAGGAGCTGTCACGTCACTTCAGCAGTCTGCACCAAATAACTCGAGATCTGCGAAGTAATTCAAATAGCTTCCAACGGCTACTTTCCAACAGGAAGATCATGAAAGGGTATTTAATGGACAGAGCTTCAAGGATAAGAGTTGTTGCTGAGTTGTAGATTTGTTGATTTGTTGGAATGCTATACTGTTGACTCTACGAGTTCCACCTGAGCTAAACAGAACAAGTCTCAGTGACTGTGAGACTACGAAGGTGGAAGTGAAGCAGACTTGAAGAAGGACTTGAACAGGCTAAAGCTTCACTCAATAAGGATGAGAATGCCACTAAAGATGGCAGCAAAGCTGAGAGCCGAGAACGCCAAGAAGATAGCATTCAGGAAAGTGGCTGAGCATAAAGAAGATCAGAAGAGCCACTCTACGGGTCACCATGAAGAACCAGAAGCTGAACCAGAAAAGATGCAGAACCATGTCTGCATATCATTCAAGAAAGGGCCAAGGGCTGCTAAGGACCAGAAGAAGGTGACCCACAATGAAAAGCCTTAGCAGTCCTATGTGGTGATGGTGCACAGCTGACATTAAGTGAAGATGAGCTGAACAGAATGAAGATCAGCTGCACCAGAGAAGAGGTCCAAACTCAAAGCAGAATGCTGAGGACCAAGCCTAGCTGCTAAGTACAAAGATGATCAAGCTTCAAGACATCTTAGCAGCAAAGCACAAACAACAACAACAACTACAACAACAAGTAGCCAGGGCCTGAGGGGTCCTTGTCCAGAGGGACTAAATGAGTTCCAAGCCGGAGGGCTTGAAGAGTTCTAAGTGAACTGAAGTTCCAGGGCTGCTGGCCTTGAAGAGTTCTTAGTGAACTAATGGAGTTCCAAGTCGGAGGACTTGAAGAGTTCTTAGTGAACTGAAGTTCCAGGGCTGCGGGCCTTGAAGGAATCTTAGTGATTCAGGGTGCTGCCCATTCCTTAGTGGATTTCCTGTGAGAGTGCAGAAGAATGGATTAGGAGCTTGTGTCTCTGAACCACTTAAAACCCTCTGTGTCTTTTATATTCTGTCATTACATTATGTACTTAACTGCTATAACTGCTATGTATGTATTAACTACTTACGACTAAATTAACACCAAGAACAATGTATCAATGTTTATTAATATATCAATGAAGGGGAGATTTAACTTATTCCGCTGTGCTTGAAATGATTCTTATGTTTGTTATATGCTAACTTCTTAGCAATACAAAATAGAAAAGAAAAGAGTTTAAAAACGCAAAGGATCTATTCAACCCCCCCTTCTAGATCTATTGTGTGCCTACTGGGAACTAACAATTGGTATCAGAGCAGGTTCTTATGCTATATTCAAAAGCTAATCGCTTTGAGTCTGATCTTAGGCACAAACATTGTTCTAAACTTAGTTTAGTAATAAGTCACTTGTAAATGCAGATGAGCTCACACATTGGAAATAATGTGTACAGGTAAATGTGTATATACACCTGAAGCTGCTCAGATTGGTCCAGGTTCTTAAATGCCATACCATTAAGACCAATCCTTGTCCACAGTCAATCTTGTAGTCTAAAGACTAGAGATCAGAAGTCAAGTGGCATCAACAGCAAAGAATCAAGCATCCTTCATTCTGAAAGATGAAAGGCCATACATGCTAAGAAATGTTTATCCAGAGGAGAAAGAAGAATTTCTCAAATATGTATTTGGCTAACCAGCTGCTGGATGTGAACCCTGAGGTTCAAGGTGATTAAAGAACTAAAGATGCCAAGACCTTCTTAGCTTACCTCTTCAAGGCTATGACTGATTGATCAAAGGACAACTGGAGCAACAAGCTATCAGAAATGAATGTAAAGATATGCACATCAATACCTAACCTCATTATAGCAAGATAAATGACTGTCAAGAAACTGACAGTGTAAAGGTATGGTTCCTCATTAATATAAATGTGTACATCATGTTGCATCACCTTATGTATTATAACAATATTCTATCAAGACGCCATATTCTTCCTAAAAAGGGGAAGAGAGAAAGTACACTAAGGTTGGGAACTCAATTGCTAACAAACTTTCTCTCCACCCAAGTTTTAGGTTGAAGATAACATCTTGAAAGAAGTCTGAAATAGGTCATAATCATATCAAGAATTAATTAAGTTTAAGTGGAGTAATCCTTGCTTAAGGGTTGGTATATATGTACAAACCTATGCTCTAAGTTTTTGATAACACGTAGAGTATGATTAGTTCTAAAGGAGTATCTTGAAGATTCTTAGAAACTGATCATATCCATGAATCAACCAGATACAACTAAATAATAGAGTTGATTCATACTCTGCGAACATTCAAAAACTATGAACATAACCAAGCAAAGGGTGAAACCAACAAAGAAAAAGAGTGTTTTATTAAAATGATTAATTTTACACACTCACAATCATGCATGATAAATGTCATATCTAAATCTGATACATGCATGGATATGATGATTATTGATGCTGAAGTTGATGTAAATTCTAGTATATGAGGAATAGGGATTTTGAGAAACTAACCTAGCAGGACCCAATCAAGCTTAGGTACCAAAATAAAAATTATCTAAACCTGCAGGTACTTGATCTATCTAACCACACTAAGGAAGGCAGAAGCAGATGGCTTCAGTCACGAAGATTCACCCAGCTGGAGGCTCAAGACATTTCAGCAATGTTCTTGTCAAAATCATTCCATAACAAAGCCTGTTATTGAAGACTTGTTGAGCTCATATGAATGAAACTCACAAGATTGTTGTTATCCATAGCTGACCAATCACACCAAAATGAACAAGATCTTCTATGCTTATTCAATCAAAGCATATCAACCTAGAGGAAATATCAAAGAAGCAGAACTCCACGAATGCAGTCTATCAAAGAGCTTAAGGAAAATCTTAGTGCTCTCTGCGGTCAAGACTGAGTCAAGCCTGTGCAAGTCAACACACAACGATTATGTTACAATGACCACAATCGTAGTGTCATTCCAGTCAGCTTCAAAGTCCGTAGTTCTGATAAAGAAGGAAGGGCAACCAACTAAAGAACGGCAGTTAGATGTTGACAAGTTGATAGTCCCAAATGAGTCTTCATTCATAGTAGATACTGATGAAACAAAGAAAGGACTGCAAGCCGACGAAATTGCCTGTTCAAGCATCAGATAAAGAAAACTGCGTTCGTAGTTCTGTCAACAATCGTGGAGTGATCAATCCTGAAAATATCTCCATCCATAATTCAAGGAAGCTTATATGAAAGAAATGATTCTAGTCAGAAGAAGACATTCAAGGCTGCCTTCTAATGGATATGAAGAAGAGAAATTCATGCTTCGTTGAAGAGATAGCATCATCTATGGGGGAGCAGTGATCTGCTAAGAACAGCAGCACTAAAAGTGTCAAAGATGATTGATGAAGTAAATTCTTCAGAGCCTCCAAACAAAAAAATATATATAGCAACTTGATTAACTCAGAAAGATCAAGTGAAAAGCTGGAGAAGCTTTGAACTTCAGAAGAAGAAGAAAAGCAGTCACAGAACAAAGAAGGCTTTCCTCACCACGATTATAGAGTTATCACCAATTGTAGAGTCCAGACAAAGGACTACTGTAGACGGAGAAGCTGCAACAGCCTCTCAGCCTGAACAAATGGTCAGGGTTGAATCTGAAGAAAGTGCCAAGGCTGTATCCAAGTCAAAGAAGAGAACAGAGTTACAGAAGATGATCAGGAAGTGATCAGTCATGCAGAGCATACTACTGCACCTGATCAGACCATGATCAATGATGAAAAAGGAATGCAAGAACCAAGCGATGCTGCTGAGAAAGAACAGTTTAAAGGTGGTGAAGAGTGTAGAAGATTATCTGAAGATATGGAGATGGTGAAGCTCAAGGAGAAAAATGAAGAAGTGAAATTCTTGCTAGAAGCTGTGAGAAAAACTCAGAAGATAAGACGATCATGATGCATGTTTATCTATTACACCACGATTATCAAGACCACTTCTACCAAGATAATAGAGAACAGGAGCTAACCCAAAACAGAAAGATTCCAGTTGCAGAATCCCAAAATTCTGTAACTGATGAACCAAATAAATATCCATCATAGTCAGTAGTAATGTCCCAAAACATACTACTGATAACCATATCAGCCACCCACCTCAAAATCGTGGAGTGCCTATGATTAACCATTTGATCATAGCAAAAGAGCAGAAGGATACCACGATTACAACCTATACAAAAACCAACACCATTAAATATCCAGAGTTGGTAAATGAACTCCCCAGCAGAGAGATCAAATGTGATGTCAGTACTAATCACATCTAAAGCATTTCATCTGATAAGCGCCTCAGGGACAAACCTGATCCTTTGCATTAAGCTAAGAGGTTGGCCCTTCCTGAGCTACCTTATGTTAGAAGGAATGCTAATATAGAATCCATCACAAGATTCTCTGCTGAATCAAGCAGCATCTCCTTAGAAGATTACTAGCTGCAGATGAGAATTGCCAATCCCTCAGAGTCTAATGGAGAAGTTGTCTATTGAAGCATGACCACAGACTACGATCATCGAAGAAGAAGTAAAGGTTATAGATCAGTCTGAGAAATAGTGGAAGTACTGAAACTAGCCTATAAGTCACTCCACGGATTTAAGAAGTCAATAGTCAACAGAAGAAAAGTCAAATATAATTAACTGACACGATGGAGGAGTTACAGATTGTGACCTATCAGCTTCTTACAACTGTCCCACTAAGAAACGTGGAAAGAACAGTTACAAGAGGGAAATTCAAATAATTGGCAGTTTCATTTTAGCGGGTTCATCAAAAGCTGAAAACCTGTCAAATCTATACACTCATCCTCTCAAGCCAAAACCTAAATACTTCCAAACAGTCAAGATCTTCGCAAACAGTTATCAAACCTTGAATTGCTCCTTGACATCTCACAAGATTCTCATACAATCATAAACTCAGAAAACCCTATATCTTCAAATGGCAAACTAGCGAGTAATTGCTGGCATTCAGCTTGGAACCAAGACGTTCGAGAAATCTGAGAAGAAGTTCAGAGATATTCTGGAACTTGTGAAGAAGGCTGGATTCTCAGAATGTCTTGAGTGAAATACTCCAATTTATGCTGACTTGGTTAAAGAGTTCTATTCCAAAATGACTACAAACTCTGGAATTTTTTCTACCAAAGTAAAAGGTCAGATTCTGAAGCTGAAATCTTCTGACATCAATCAGTGCTTAGATTTTCCTGACCTAGGTCTGAAAAGTCTTGATGAAGTCAACACTGAAGAAGCCAAGAAGATAATGAGGTACAAAAGGAACCCTAGTTTGAAGGATATGAAGAAGAAGGAGTTCCCTGAAGAATTTGAGTTTATCGCAGAGATTGTAAGCAAATACATATTATGCAAAGACACTGCACATGACACTGTGAGTGATCAACAGCTGAAGATCATGTCTGCAATTGTTCTGAAGGAGCGTATCAACTTTGGGGTTATTCTGATTGACCAAATGTCCAAGTGACTGGAGAAAGCAGAGAAGAAGAGGTTAACAGGGAAACCACTCACTAAGGTTTTCCATAGAAGATTATTAAGTATCATTCTGAAGAAGAGGCTGAAGAACAAAATTAAGGATGATGAAGGTGAAGCCCTTAATAGCCATAAAGTGATGACCACACAGCTGTTTGCAAATTGAAAGAAGAACCCAATGGAGAACAAACGGCTAACATATGGCAGTAGCAGCAAGAATACTTCGAAGAAGAGGAAGGCAAGTGCTATGGAAGAAGAAGAGTCTTCGTCCTCTGAAGGTGCAATTATCCCAGAGCCCAAGTCTGTAAAGCTTTCGAAGAAGAAAAGCAAAATGGTGAAGAAGAAAAAGTCAGTTCCCCAAAGAAGTATATCTACTGAAGAAGAAAACGTAGAGTCAGAAGATGAGATGGGAACTGAGAGGTCCAAGGATGAATCTTCAAGGAGCAAGTTTGGTGATGAAGAAGAATATGCAAGTCCTATGGCTAATCCTCAAAGCAGCCATTCTACTGACAAGGGAAAATCTAATCATGAAGAAGTTAGATCTTCTACTACTGAAGCTCCAAGGAGTCCTGATGGTTCAAAAGATGTTGAGTTCGAAGAAGAAGCATCTGCCCCTTCTGCTGTTGAACCTCAAGGAAGTCTGTCTGATGAATCAGAGACTTCAAAGACTGAAGATGAAGAAAGATCTGAATCTCATGCAGTTGAACCCCCAAGTAGAAGGAAGAGCAACAGACTGATTGCCAAAATGGTCTCAAAAAGCGGAGAATTGTTTCCAAAGACAATTGAAATCAGCGATGATGAGGCTGAATCCAAGAGAGGAGAGGCTAAGGAAAAAGGGAAGACGTTATCAGAAAAGGATGGCAGAAAAAGGCTGAAGACTATAGAGCTAGAAGAGACTAGTAAGTCTGCAAAGGCAAGCTCTGCTGATGTTGATCAAACGCTTGAACAAACTGATGAGTTAGTTGAAGGAAGTCTACATCAATCTGACTCTAGCACAGATCATGACCAAGGTAAAAGAGACTTTAGTTCTGAGGATGACGTGCCAGAAGATTTTCACATTCCTTGTCCTATTCAACGCAAGAGAAGAATAGTGGTAGAAATTGATGAAGAACCACTAGATGCACTTCCAGAGAAATGGGTAAATCATGGGAATGGAAGGTTACAAGTGGTGAAAATGACTGTAGCACATCTACTCAACCATCGAGATACTATAAAGCTAGATTCCTCAACCTTGATTTATGATACTGAGGTCAAGGATCATGCTATAAGATGGTTTCATCCTCACATGCCATGGGCAAAGGCATCCCTCACTGGAGACAACAACTATCTCTCATGGTGTTTCTCTCATCTTCCCAACCTAGAACTGGTGGCACAAAACTTTCCAAGGGTGAAGGAGTTTGCAACTCTGCTGATCAAAGACCAATCTCACTTCAAGGTCTATCGACATGCTGAAAATCATTACATCCCCTATGATTGTCGAGTAGATTTAGATGGAAGAAGGATACTGCCCAAGTCCACAATCGTAGAGTCATCTCACTCTATCCTTGAAGATAATCAAGATGAATATGAGAAGCTGTACTCTGCCCAAGTAGCATAGAACTCAACAATCTATCAGATTCTCACCACCTTTGAGAGTCTATCCAAAAGTAAAAATCGCAGAGTTCATCATGATACTCAGCAAGAGGCTGATCAACCAGCTGCTCAGAAAGAGGATAAACAACATGATGACAGATCTTCTCAAGGCCAAGAGCTTCAGAAGTCCTCAGAAGAACTGTTTGAGGAAATCTCTCTCATGGCTGCAGAAGTAAAGGACCTGTCAACAGGAGAAGACAATGAATTGTCAACAAGACTTCAAGCCAGACTCTCAGACATATCCCTCAAGCTTCAACTAAGGGATCAAGTACTTCAGAATGCTATAAGTGAGCAGAAGGAAGAAGCTCTACGAGTTCAGAAAGCCAATAAAGACCAAATCTTATTTCTCTCTGAAAAGATTGACGATCTAAAATAGTCTCTCTCTCTCTAACTTGAGCTGAGTCAACAAGAACTCAAGATTGAGGTTGATAACTCTTCTCACCTGATGGAGCATCTTATGACAAACATGGAGCAGCTTTCATAAGTGATTAATGACAAAAAAGGGGAGAAAAAGATACATCAAAAGAGACTTTCAAGAGAGAGGAAAAAGAAGAAGCACCCAATGGGCAAGATGAAGTCTGAGAAGTAGAGAAGCAAAGAAGGTCATGAAAGGAGGAAAGAAGAAGAAAGCAGCAGCAGAAGCAGAATCATCATCTGAGGGGGAGCCAAAAGATGATGACCCTATGAACACAGAATTATAGGGGGGGCCAAACAAAGGAGATCATGCATCTGAGGGGGAGTAGGGGAAAGAAGAAAAAGAAGAAAGAAAGATGAGCAGCAGCAGAAGCTAATCAACAGATATTTTGGAGACATACATGGAGCAGAAGAGGTACATCTCTATTCTAGTTAGGTATGTTTTGGATCCAGAATATAGAGTGTCATAGTGTATGTAATTTCATATTATCATCAATGACATTTATGATTATCTGCTTTAAAAATACAACTGTTCACTGTATATAAGATTCATTCATCTCATGCACTAATTATTTTTGTCATAATCAAATTGGGGGAAATTGTTAGAAATATACATTGAGAATGTTATTCCTATTTATATATGATTTGATTATGATATAAATAAATGAATATGCAAGTACTTGCATTGGCAAAAGCTGTAAAGTCCTTTGATAGATAATAGAAATATATGTATGAGGACTTAGAATGAGTTGATCAAATATGTTAAGTTGATCCTATATAAGCAAAACAGCTTTGTAAAGTCCTTAAAAAGAAATGATGTACAAGGACTATATATAAATATAGAAAGATCAAGCTTGTTAGGTTAATCTTATACAATGTAATAGATAGGCTTGTCTGATTGTCGAGCACTGCACCAGCATCATAGTCTGCCTAGAGAGACAAGGAAGACTCGAGAACTATCAAGGCGGAATTGTAGTCTGCAAAGATAGTAGATCTCGGAGTTCATAGTCTACCGGGAAAAACGAGAAAGGATCGTAGTGTGTCAGGAAGAACTTTCTCAGAACCGTAGTCTGCTGAGGAAGTCATGCTCAGAATCGTAGAGATAGCCTATCTATAAGCCGACTGAATGTATGCTAGAGCTATGTCAAGAATTGTAGATCACAGTTGAAGCAGTGGAGTCTACGGATCTAATCAGAAGCAGAAATCATAGTCGAGCCAGATCAGACGAGGACAGCAAGCATAAAGGCAGAAATCGTAGTCTGTCAAGGTCTGATCTCGAAATCGTAATGTCTATAGCAATAAAGCTAAATTGTAGTCTGCAGAACTAAGGCTTCCAAAAAGGTTGCTCACAACGTTAAGGGAAAAATCGTAGTGTCAACACGATTCTCAACAGATGGGCACTCCCAGAATATCCAAAGTATGGAACCTCTGGTCTGAGCTACAAAGATACATTCCAAGGGAACCAGAGAGCACTCAACGAATGGCATGCAAGCTAACATAAGATACAAGCATCAACTCAATCAACATACAGATTGAAGTTGTGAAGCCATTCAAGATAAAGTCTTCCACAAGCAGATCAGAAGAAGACTTCAAACATAGTAGCTGACTAGAGAAAGTCAGTAAGTGCAGATGCTGTCAAGAGAACAGAAGACAACGATCTTGACAATCATTCAAGTTCGTAGTGGTTGCCAAACGAAGAAGGAACTGATACAGTTTATACAGAGATATCGGCCAGCTTGTGAAGAACAAGACAAAAGTGATTAAGCATGGGTCAGCCCATTGAAGATAGGTGAATGGGAGATCACTAGCAGAAAAAGAGCTGGGTATGCCACAAATCTGAAGTGTCTTGCTATTCAGAAGAGGCTAGAACGACAAGTCAAGCAATCAGTTCCTGAGATCAGTCAAGGCAAGCATAAGTGTTGAAGTACTGCACAAGTAAAGGAAGAGGTGTTCTACATTGAAGATCCAAGAACACTCTTCAGAATCGTAGTGTTGTCTCAACCAGTCAAAGCAACATTCAATAAGACACACTACGATAAAGGTCCAAGAATATCTGCATCAGAATCGTGGAGCTCGGGCATCTGAGTATTGAAGCACTGACAATGAATCAATATGAAGACTGACATCTGAACGTTGCTGATTGAGAGCATCGATGTAGAAGTATAACTCCTAAGGATTCGAATCAAAGAATCAGAAAGGAGTAATAAAGATGACTACCAAGCCTGACACGAAACAGTGACATCTCTGAGGCGGTAGGTGAGAAAGCAGACTGCTGTGTCAGTAAAGTTAAAAAGGAGCTGTCACGTCACTTTAGCAGTCTGCACCAAATAACTCGAGATCTGTGAAGCAATTCAAATAGCTTTCAACGTCTACTTTCCAACGGGAAGATCATGGAAGGGTATTTAATGGACAGAGCTTCAAGGATAAGAGTTGTTGCTGAGTTGTAGATTTGTTGAGTTATTGGAATGCTATACTGTTGACTCTACGAGTTCCACCTGAGCTAAACAGAACAAGTCTCAGTGACAATGAGACTACGAAGGTGGAAGTGAAGCAGACTTGAAGAAGGACTTGAGCAGACTAAAGCTTCACTCAACAAGGATGAGAATGCCACTAAAGATGGCAGCAAAGCTGAGAGCCGAGAAGGCCAAGAAGATAGCATTCAGGAAAGTGGCTGAGCATAAAGAAGATCAGAAGAGCCACTATACGGATCACCATGAAGAACCAGAAGCTGAACCAAAAAAGATGCAGAACCATGTCTGCATATCATTCAAGAAAGGTTCAAGGGCTGCTAAGGACCAGAAAAAGGTGACCCACAATGAAAAGCCTTAGCAGTCCTATGTGGTGATGGTGCACAGCTGACATCAAGTGAAGATGAGCTGAACAGAATGAAGATCAGCTGCACCAGAGAAGAGGTCCGAACTCAAAGCAGAATGCTGAGGACCAAGCCTAGCTGCTAAGTACAAAGATGATCAAGTTTGAAGACATCTTAGCAGCAAAGCATAAACAACAACAACAACTATAACAACAAGTAGCCAGGGCCTGAGGGGTCCTTGTCCAGATGGACAAAATGAGTTCCAAGCCGGAGGGCTTGAAGAGTTCTAAGTGAACTGAAGTTCCAGAGCTGCTGGCCTTGAAAAGTTCTTAGTGAACTAAAGGAGGTCCAAGTCGGAGGACTTGAAGAGTTCTTAGTGAACTGAAGTTCCAGGGCTGCGGGCCTTGAAAGAATCTTAGTGATTCAGGGTGCTGCCCATTCCTTAGTGGATTTCCTACGAGAGTGCAGAAGAGTGGATTAGGAGCTTGTGTCTCTGAACCACTTAAAACCCTCTGTGTCTTTTAGATTTTGTCATTACATTATGTACTTAACTGCTATAACTCCTATGTATGTATTAACTACTTACGACTAAACTAACACCAAGAACAATGTATCAATGTTTATTAATATATCAATGAAGGGGAGATTTAACTTATTCCGCTGTGCTTGAAATGATTCTTATGTTTATTATATGCTAACTTCTTAGCAATATAAAATGGAAAAGAAAAGAGTTTAAAAACGTAAAGGATCTATTCAACCCCCCCTTCTAGATCTATTGTGTGCCTACTGGGAACTAACATACCTAGATCCTTAAGTGAGAACTCACGGCTTAACACAAGAATCAGTTCATCAATAACCTCAGTAGAATTTCCTGTCAAGATAATGTCATCTACATAGACCAATGATATTAAATGTATAGATCCAACATGAAATATGAACATTGCTGTGTCAGAACGAGATATCACAAAACCCAATTGGATGAGAAAAGTAGACAAACGGGAGTACCATGCACGTGGTGCCTGCTTAAGGCCATACAACGAGCGATGTAGATGACAGACATGATGAGGATGAGTAGGATCCTCAAAAACAGGTGGTTGAAGTATAAAGACTGTTTCGGACAGTGTCCCATGTAAGAATGCATTATTAACATCCAGTTGTCGAATTTTCCAAGACTTAAAAATAGCTAGAGAAAGAATCACCCGAATGGTAGTAGGCTTAACAACCGGAATGAAAGTTTCAGAGTAGTCTAAACCCTCTTCTTGATGATAACCTTTAGCAACAAGACGGGCTTTGTATCTTTTGATTTGCCCATCAGGCCTTTTTTTAACTTTAAACACCCACTTGCAGCCAACAATGTTCATCGAATTAGATTTGGGAACAAGAGTCCAAGTACCATTAGTCAACAATGCATTAATTTCATCAACCATCGCTTTGCGCCAATGAGGATGACGATTTTCTTGAGAGAAACAGGTTGGCTCGGAAAGAGGGTCCATAACTGAGTTTAAAGCCGTTAGTGTAAAATCCCCAAGCCGACGAGTCATAGAACGAGTCATGACTTGGGAAACTGGTGGATTGGAGTCCAAGTTAGCAGATGGAGGAAGGACAACATTGGGGACAGTGGATAATGATTCTGAAGAGTCCATGGCTGTTGATTGTGACATTTCATACGGTGGTGAGGAGATAGGGATAGTACGAGCATAAATGTCGCTCAATCTTGTAGTTTGAATAGGTGTTTTATCAGCTTTAGTATGTGACATAGGAATGGATTGGAGCAATGATATATCTGGATGTGAGGTTGATACAGATTGCATTGATGTAGCAGAAGAAGCATGTAGGGAAAATTATTGAAAAGCAGACAGGGGCGTAGACTGTCTGGATTGATGTTCATGTTGTCTGGATTGAATAGAATCAAAACCTGAAACAGGGGAAAAGAGCTGATGCGGGGAAAATTATTGAAATGCAGACATGGGCATAGACTGTCTGGAATAGTGTTCATGTTGTCTTGATTGGACAGAATCAAAACCTGAAACAGGGGGAACATGCTGAAATACCCAAGGTTGGCTAGGTATCATAGGCTGAAGGTTAGTATCAGGAGAAGATACAATGTTAGACAAGGGATAATGTTCTTCATTAAAATAAACATGCCTGGCAGTATAAAAACGATTAGTTTTCAAATCAAGGCAACGATAACCCATGTGAGAAGAACAATATCCTAAGAAAAGACAAGGTGTAGAACGATAATTAACCTTATGACGATTATACGGATGAATAAGAGGATAACATAAGCATCCAAAAACTTTTAAGAACGAGTAATCAGGAGACTTAGTAAAAATGCATTCATAAGGTGATTTAGTCTTGGAAACAGAAGAAGGCATATGATTAATTAGAAAAACAGCCGTGTCAAAAGCAGAATGCTAGAATTTAAAAGGAACACACGAGTGTGTAAGCAAAGTGAGTCCAGTTTCAACAATGTGACGATTTTTGAGTTCAACTATGCCATTTTGTTCATGTGTATGTGGACAAGGAAGTCAATGTGAAATTCCAATTTTTTCAAAAAAAGTATGCAGCGTACGATATTCACCACCCCAATCAGTTTGGATTTAATTTTGCAATTAAATTGGCGTTCTACTAGCAATTGGAATTTTTGAAAAATAGTAAAAACATCATATTTATACTGCATTGGATAAAACCAAATATATTTTGAATACACATCAATGAAAATGACGAAATAACGATGTCCTTCTGTTGACAGATCAGTGGGAGAGGGACCCCAAACATCACTATAGAGCAATTCTAAAACAGAATGAACTTTATGATTTATCAAAGATAAGTGAAGTCGGGAAGACTTTCCTAACTGACAAGCATTACATAAAGCTAACTTATTGACAGACACATGTAACTTGTTACGACCAATTATTTGCTGAAGAACACGAGTGTGTGGATGGCCAAGGCGACTATGCCAACAACTAGAGGATGCTTTAGCTGAAAGAAATGTTGAGGGAGTGTGGTTGACTGGAGGTCTGATGTTGGAGAGGGTATACAACCCATGATTACTCGGTCCTAAGAGGAGGATTTTTCCCGACTTGCGATCCTTCACATGAAAAACATTAGGATGAAACTCAAAAAAGACATTATTATCAGAAGTAAATTTTTGAACAGACAATAATGATTTTGTGAGTGAAGGAACATGCAATATATCATTAAGCTTAAAAGAGGAGGTAGGAGTAAGTAACAAAGAAGAGCCAATATGAGTAATACCAAGACCATTACCATTACCATTACCAACTTGGAGAGTATCAGACCCATTATACGTATCAAAACGACTGAGCGAAGAAATATCTGGTGTGGCATGATGAGTAGCACCTGTGTTAGGGAACCAAACATTTATAGGAGTGGTTGACTGGTAGAATAAGGCTGTGTTAGCACTAGGTGGATTTGCATGGTTGTATCGTTGATCACAGTTTGCTGCTGTGTGATTAAAACGAAAACAAATTTGACATTTGGTGCTCTGATCATGCTGTCCACGAAACCCTTGGTTACATCGAAAATTATTCTGAGTACTAATCCCATTATAGTTTTGCCCCTTGTTATTATAAGTATTCCCATTGTTAGGCCTGGATGAGTTGTTACCATTGCGAGGCCTAGCACTCTTCTGAACAAAATTAGCACTTGGGTTGACAGAAGGTTCTAGGGCAGAAGTGATGGAAAGGACAATAGAGCTGCTATGGCTAAGTATATTTTGGTGCAACTGTTCTTGGTTAAGAAGAAGACTATGAAGAGTTGTAAAATCAATAGGGGTAATATGAGCATCAATGGAGTTCATGACATTGTGAAACTCCGGACGGATTCCTTTGAAGAGAATGACAAGGAAATCGGCTATGGCCATAGGCCTACTTACTGCAGCTAATTGATCCCAAATGCCTTTGGCTTTGTAGAAATACATGGAAACATAGTCGTCATTTTGTCTACACTCTTGAAGTCGAATATGTAAATTAACAATTCAAGTAGTTGATGGTGATGCATATGCGTGCTCAAGCATAACCCATAGTTGTCGAGAAGTTTGGGCATCAATGATGAGGGGTATTATATCTTCCCTTAATGAAGAAATTAGTAGACTCAAAAGATTTTGATCTTGTTGAAACCACTGCTGGTATGCAGGATTTTCTGCAGGTATCTGGTTTATAGGTGTAGATGTCTGGTTTGAAGTTGGTCCTGTTTCAGCATTATATTGTGGTGGGGGAGGAAAAGAACCATCAACAAACTTAAGAAGAGAGTTTCCACGCAAAAGTGGGAGTACCTGTGCCTTCCATGACAGGTAATTCTCTGGTGTTAGTTGCAGTCGAATAACTTGGTTGGAATTACTAATATTAATAGCAGAAGTGAGAGATTGGGTGGTTTGGTTTAGAGGTGTTGGTACGGTGGTGGAAGAAAAAAGTGACATGGCTTTGATACCAAATTAATGCTAAGTATAATGGAATAAATTATGGCAGAAAACCCTCTTACTTACAGTGTTGCCTCCCACGTCTCTATATATATTGAGAAGAGTGATTACATCAATTATAGGATAACTATAAATTTGAAATACAAACTATATCAGATTATAGATATCTATTTGTTATACATAACAACCCAAATATATAGAAAGTTTGAATTAGTTAGAAGAGCCCAAGTCATGCTGGAAATAGGAGACCAAATAGAGTAGGAGATCAATTGCAGTTACTGTCTCAATAGACACGCATCCATAGGCATCACATCACACCAAGAGTTATCAAAAATATTTCTTGACGATTGAAAAAGAGACTAAATATTTTCTATCTACGGTTACCACATTGCCTTTGCTCAACCATGAAAACTTATATGGCTTGGAGTGTCGATCCGTCTTCAAATTTAATTTCTGAACAGCTTCTTCTGACACCACATTCTCACAACTGTCACTGTCAATAATCATTTTGCAGACTTTATTGATCATCGTGCAAGTTGTGTTGAATATTTTGGTTCTCAACCAATCATCTTCCGAGTCATCTTTGGGTGTTAGTAGATTCTTGCGAATGACCAAAATCTCATTGTCGTCCCCATAAAGTACATCCTCATCATCTTCATACTCGTCATACACAGGTTCACCACGTTCATCTATTTCATCTAACACATATTCCTCAATTAAGAGATTTTTGTCCTTCTGATCATTGAAAAGTTTTCTGCACTCTGTTGTCCTATGGCTTGACGCTCCACATCTAAAGCACTTAATATTGGAACTGAATTTACCTTGTGGTTGTTGTAGTGCAAGGTGAGGTTGTTGAGGTTGCGTCGGTCTATTGGGTGGATTGCTCCTCAACATTGTCCTCCTAGTCTGCTGTTGTTCCACATCTCGTCCTCAATTTGATAGTTTATAATATTTATTATTATATTGACCAAAGTTAAAAGAATTCATGTCTATTTTGAAATTAAAAATGTCTTTAATTAACATAAAAAATTTAATAATAATTATATATATATATATATATGTATGTATGTATACTAGCTCATATTACATGCACATTAGTTAATGCCTTATAAATATTAATGTTATCAACTTTAAGAGAAATTCTAAAACATCTCCCACTAAAGAGAATGGATTCTGCCACAGAGGTTTCGTGTTAAAATGCGTTTTCCATAGAGATGTATATGCCATGGAAAAATCATTAAATCCTTGGGATGTGAAAATGTTAGGATAGCGGCGGAAATGCCAAGTGATGCTAACTAATTCCGGCAAACTTGCATAGCCTTCCAAGTATTGCATGCATGCGTACTCGGCATAACCTCACATTAAGTATAAAAAATTGTATCTAGACATGAAAATTGGACATGAGTGTACTTAAACTTCACTTGTTGTTTATATATTGACTCCCAATTGGACATGAAAATTGAACAAAAATTTATTTAAACTACTTTTTAACCGGAGATGTGCTTCCGTCTAATGCATCTGATTAAAATTATTAAATTTTATCGTGTGATGTCACTAATTAAAGGGACTCATCACACGCATTTGTGCATTGCGTTTAATAGTTTTCATAGATTTTCATAGTCTGTGTGTCAGTGTGTGTATATATATATCACACACGATGTCGACGTAACTTCAACATTAATATCTTTGACAACTAGCTAAGCAACTAGCTAAGATTGAAGCCTAACAGCAGTGGTCCCGTGGACTCGACGCTTCAACTAATTAATTAGAAGCTTCATAGAGCTAGCCAGTGCATGTATTCCCAAGGAAAAATTAAACATAATAAACTAAATAAATGATTTGAAGCCAATTCTCATTCTAGCTCTCATTTGTACGTACGTAGTCAGTGCGAACAGAAAAGTCCATCATCATGGAATCCTCATTCCGTTCTGCAGGTTCACTCAGCTCAAACCCAATCCATGCAAGCAAGCATGTGGATAATAAAAATCGAAATTTGGACCGATCGAGAGTTTCTACAAACCTTTGTTAGAAGGAAATTTTGACACATACATTTTTCTGTGCATGCATTGCAATATGCGACATACATACATAGCTAGCTATTCTTGTATTACATGCACATTAATGCCTAACCAATTTAAAGAAATATAAATAGTAATGTTATGAACAACTTTAAGAGAAATTCTAAATCACCTTCCTCCAGAGAGAAGGGATTCTGCCACAGAGGTTTCGCGTGAAAATACGTTTTGATCCGTAGAAGATGGATATGACATGACAAAATCACTAAATCCTTGGCGATGCGAAAAGGTTAGGCCAGCGGCAGAAATGCCAAGTGATGATAATTCTGGAAGACTTGCATAACCTTCCAAGTATTGCACAACCTGCTGCATACTTGGCCTAACCTCAGGCTCAGAATTAGAGCATAATAAGCCAAGCTTCAATACCAACTCCGCTTCCTCCGCGACATAATCAACACCAAGATTAGGATCAACTGCCTGAAAAATTTCATCTCTACTCCAACAAGAAAACACCCAATCGACTAAAAGTATATTTTCAAGATCCCCATTTACCTGTATTGGCCTTCTACCACAAGCAACCTCGAGCAAAAAGGCCCCGAAAGAGTACACATCAGTGCTAGTTGTGGCCTTCCCGGTTCTAGTATGCTCAGGAGCTAAATACCCTATAGTTCCAACTACATGAGTAGTTTGAGGGTCAGTTCCATGATCATACAATCTTGCAAGCCCAAAGTCCCCTAATCTTCCATTAAATTCACTATCTAACAACACATTACTTGCCTTCACATCTCTATGAATCACAACCTGCTCCCATTCTTGATGTAGATAGTTAAGCCCTACAGCTACGCCTTTGATGACTCCAAACCTCTGGCTCCAATTGAGGGTGAACTTTGGCTGGTCAAAAAGGACCTTGTCCAAACTTCCGTTAGGCATGTAGTCATAAACCAAAAGTAATTCACCTTTTCGCCGACAATAACCTAAGAGTGGTACTATATTCCGATGCCTAAGCCGTCCAATGCTGGCAATTTCTGCAATGAATTCTCTCATTCCTTGTCTTGATTCATGGGACACCCTCTTTACTGCAATTTCAGATGAGGGTAACACGCCTTTATATACCCTACCAAAACCTCCCGTCCCCAATAGCTCTTTGTCTTTAAACCCTTTGGTAGCAACATACAAATCTTTGTATTTAAATCTATGAGGTCCATATTCAAGTTCCCAATCTTCAAGAACTTCTGCAAATTTTCTCTTCTTCCTTAAATGATAGACTATCCCTGATATTAATATTGACATGAGAAATATAAAAATCAGAGGCAACCCAAAAATCACAAATTTTGATTTCTTCTTTGGTCCAACTCGAGGAAGCTTTGGGAGTTGAAACAGATCAAGCGCTCTAGCCATGCCATTCACCATAAAGCTCCATCCAAGAACATAATGGGATGTGGGAACTGAACCAGTAGAAGAAGAAAAGCCCACATACATTTCATCATTTATAATAGGATATAGATCATAATGCAAAGATAAGAGTGGCTTCTTTGGTTTACCTACATTTACCGGAGCTAATGTGACGTTAATTTGCTTGTCTAGGCCATCATATTCCACCCAAACTTGCATTCGGTGTCCACTACTAAGTGTCAAATTCTGAAACTCACCGGTAGTATTTTGATAGTAACAGGCAGGCTTTGACGTTATAGACTTTAAGCCATTAATATCAATCCCGACATGGTTATCGTTGATATCATCAAATTGGCTGCTTTGAATAATATCCAGCTCCACAGCAAAAACACGGTTGGTGGCATTACCATTGTTGGTGTCATTAAAAAGACCAAGATAATGGTTCGTAAGAGCTTTCGAAAAGTCTCTTGTCGGCGCAATCACGAATGCGATTCCATGACCGCTTAATGCCGAATACTCGGAAACTATGGCAAACACAAAAGTGGTGGAGAAAGAGGAAACTGGAGTAGAAGAGTTTTTCTTGAACTTGATTTTGTTGGGGTAAAAGGCATGGCCTTTTTGTTGTGTGGTGGCATTGGTTATCTTCAAGAGACCATTTGGTATGAACTCGGCTACGCCGTCAAGGCTCAGGCTTTTGGATTGGAAGCCATTGAAGGTGAAACCAAGTTCTTGAGAAGATACTAATGTAGTATAGTACAGAAGATTGGACACAAGCATGCAAAGTTTGATTAACATGGCTGGCTAGCTGAAGTTTTTGTTCTTGATCATTAATTGTTAATTTGGTAGCATGTTGTATATGTTTATATTGAGAAAAGTGTGGATCCTAGCCCTTGAAATAAAGTCAATGCAGGTAAAACGATGGCTGTGATCATTACTTTGACTACCTCAATGACACCACATATAAAATGGAGAAAATCCGTGACCATTATTAATGGCTTTTTGACTTTAGTAATAATTGATTAGCTAAGTTCAAGTTGCGTTCTTTATTCAAAATTCTCGTCTGTCTGAAACACAACCTGGCCCAAGAAATTTAAATGACCAGACCACATGTTAGTTAGGCATCCTATCTTACGGTATTTTATTTTTCTATAAAACGAAATCATAAACCCCAAGTTACTTAAAAGATATTGGTCAAAATTATATCTTATACTCTCTTCGTCCCAAAATAACTGTTTAATTTTAATTTTAATTTTTTAAAGTCAAATTGACTATTTTTTATACCATATTTACAGAATATAGGTGAAGTGGTTATAACAAAAAAAAAGTATATACAATTTATTACTAATACCAATTTTTATAATGTTAAAAATATATTTATACATGCTTAATTATTAATTTTAAAAATAGTCAATTTAACTAAAAAAAATCAAAATTGAGCAGTTATTTTGGGACGGAGGGAGTAGTATTTATTTTAAAAATTAATGATATTAAACCTTTGTAAGTCAAGAAAAAATTAATTTAGAAAGACTATACCTTTTTCTTGAGTAATATATATTAATTAAATCCAACCCCCTTCCCAAAAAAAAAAAAAAAAAAAAAAAAAAAACTCACCCTGCCTCAAAGTCCATTGGGTTGCCTGAGCTTGAATTCTCAACCTTGCACTTACAATAAAAATAGAATTTTTCTGGGACGACAGGAAATTAAGGATCAGTCTAGCGACCGGTAACATATGGTACTTAATGTTACCGGTAACACTATTATTATTGCACTTAATATATTACAATAGTAGTATTATTGGTAATATTAAGTGCAATATGTTACCGATCGCTAGACCGGTCCCTAATTCTCTGTCGCCCTAGAATTTTTAATAAAAACAATAATAATAATAATACTCTTTCTGTTCTAAAATTAAAAATACATTTCTTTTTTTTGTCCGTTCCAAATTAAAGATACATTTCTATTTTAGAAATATAAAGTGACATGATGTTCTTAACTTGTCATTACTTTTTTACTATTATTTTCAATATTAAACTACCAAAATTGAATTATTAACTAATACTAAGACTATATTTGAGGATATAAAATTATTATTAAGAATCATTGTTTTATAAATATATCTTTAATTTTAAAATAAAAAGAATAATAAAATTTGCTCGAGTCAATCATGCGGAATAAGAGTCGTTGACTATTAGAAAATAATACACAAATTTGGAATAAATAGACCCTCTTTAACATCCCTATCTATTTGTCTTCTACTTCAACTATTTCTAATATCCATTCATTCCATTTTACAAACTTCAACTGTACAATTTATTGAGATATTTTCTTGTAGAAATCTTTATAAATCTGAAATTGCACAGGGTCCTACACGGGTTGTATACAACGTTTTGCAACCCGTTTGACCAAAAGAAACTTAATCAAATTAATAAGCCTTTTCCTTATTTGATTCTCTTTTTAATTTTTTTTTCAAAAAACTATCACATACAATATACAAAATTAATTAATAATAAAATAATATTATAATACTATGTACTTCAAAAATATAGAGGATTAGTGTGTGTGTGTGTGTGTGTGTATAGACTCTATAGGTTTTAATACATAACACTATTATTGATTTTTAAAAGTTAATATTAGATATTTGAGTTTATAAATTGATGGATGTGATTTATTTATAACTTTAAAACAATAAAATATTATAATTTGTTATATTTTTAAAATAATATTCATTATTGTATAGACTACATGCAATTAAATGATTTTATGTTAATTATGAGTTTGAAAATATCTCAATAACTTTTTTAAAAGTCAATAATAATCTTATTTTATAATAGATTGATTGAATATATAAAATTAACTAACAATCTCACAATAATAAATTTTACATATTATGCTTAGAAAATCAGTATATAAAGCTAACAAACAATTAAACAAACAAACAAAACAGCTTTTATTAAGAATAGATAATATGACTTTTAATATGATAAGTTGACATAGCCTACAGATGATGGAACTTTACTAGTTTGTAAGATAGAATTTTAGTGTTTAAGTCGTTGGAAAATATTTTTAGATTTTTTTATATATAATAAATAGCTCAAACAGAAAATTATGTATTATTTGAGTCAACTCATGACCGATAAAAAAATCTCAATTGACTCAGCCGACATAAATGATAATTTTAACTAAATTTAAGACAATTTAAATTTTTAAATAATTTATTTTCAAAATAACTTCTTAGAATACTTTTGACTATAAGCTGTTTACATAGTGATCACCATCTTATGGACCATGCATCATCATCACCACCTTAGGATCACCATGCATTATCTTCTGAAAACTTTCGGTAGTATGTGGAATTATTCAATTTCTCATTATTTGAATTTTAAGCTGTTATTTAATCTCTATCTATGAATTGTAATGTATTTATATATAGACCGACATGATACAAGAAGTGCCAACTAACCTACACCCAATAAACCTTACCTTTAACAATCACAACTGAGTGAGTGACCACGTGTGTAACTGTGTGGATGCTTCTTCTCTTGGTGAATGTCACAATGTGTTGTACCATGATGTGCTTGCTTTTAGGAATAAATTAACACATACAAACATACACACGCGTATATCATATATATATATATATATATATATATATATATGAGTAAAAGGTATCTTGAAATGATTATATTATGTTCATTTTAATACAATATCATTTAATCGTCAACTTAATAATTTAACTGTACAAATGTAATGAACATGTAAAAATATAAGATTATGTAAAATTTCGTTTGATTTGAGATTATATGCATCAACATTATAACACTAGAAGTACTAAAATTTGAACTTTCGAAATATATACTTGTATACAAATTATTTACATTATTATAAAAATGATATTACGATACCTCAAATAAAACAAAATTTTGCATAAATCTCATATTTTTGCAATACTCATTACATTCGTACGATTAAATTATTAAGTTGACGATCAAATGATATTGTATTTGAAGTGACATAAGATAACTTAATTATTTTAGGTCGATCTAAGATATCTTTTACTATATATATATATATATATATATATATATATATATATAATATAGGGTAGTGATGTATAGCAAATAGTTGCAATGGACATTATTCTAACAAACAGGTCTTACACTACTAATCCACAAATTCGACGTTCATATAACACACTTGCCGTTACTAAGAATATAGCGGCAAGGGATTTTTTTTTTTACCTGCCTTTATTCTTAATAAAGGCAAGTAGAAATGTCCTAATTAAATATCAATTTTAAAAATCGGTTCGAAATTGGCGGTTCGACTGAATTAAACCAGGAATCGGTTGGTATAACGTTTAGGACTGTTCATTGGTAATTTATCGGCCCGGACTGGACTGATTATCGAATCCACCCAAAACTGGGTACCGATATCGGTCCAGGTTGGACCGATATACCGAACTAGTTAGCCAGTCGATCTGGAACCGATACAATACCGATTTTTATCTAGTTTTGTACCGGTTGTTTTTCAGCCATGAATTATTTTTACAAATTAACTAAAAAGTTTTCAGCCATGAAGAACATCCAAGGAACACTAGAATAAGGCAGTGTATAAATTAACTAATTGAATGTCTATTGTCTACACCATCAGTCCACCACTAGCAGAAGGTCCAGAACATAATATACATGTCTAGAAAATTACAAGTAGTTATTATAAAAAATGGCAATCCAATTATATCCAACCAACAAAACTAGCAAATTAACATCCGTATGAGTATCATGACTTCCTTACAGCTTGCACAACTACAATCCAAAATTAAAGATTAACATGAAAGACAGAAAGAGTGTTAAGATAACAGAATAACAAATGAATACAGCAGTAGCAGCAGCCCAACAATAGTAGACTAGCAGCAGCAGCAACCCAACAGCAGCAAGTAAGCAATCAGCACTCTAATTTGCAAATACATCGATGCGTATGAGATATACATCCCTAGACAAACATAACATGTAATCAACACTTCAACAGTTTATTTTCTAAAAATACGAAGGGGGTATAAGAATGTAAGCATACAACACGTGTACATCACCAACACATGTAATGGTCAAAGAAAATATGATGATACTGCTACAAATATTGTGAAAGTCAAAGAAAGACAGAAGAAAAACAAGTTATTGATCATATTGAGGTTATTCTCTCTCAGGATTGTGCTTCGTAGTTGCATAAAGTGCTTCATATTTGAGAGCATGAATTTTAGAGAGATAAATGAGGAGAAAGATAGTAGGCTTAATAATGAGATATTCCAAGCTCCGCAGTTTAATACTACGGATGCCAAATTTATTTATCTATTTATTTCTAGTTTCAGGCTTCACAATTTAATACGGTGGACGAAGGACTTTTACAAGTAGTGGTATTTTAGACATTTGTCCTATTCATAATATTAAACTGTAAAATACTAGAAACTAAACTGCGGACGGGGACTCTATTAACCGTTCGATCTATGAATGGACGGTCACGATCTGTTGTAAGGATAACCTTAAGTTGACAACGTTGACTATGGATCAGTCTCTTATATATATGTATATGATAGGTCTCCTCCAAACTAATCAGTTTATTTTGATGATAACAAACTTAGTAAATACAATTAACATAAAATAGGTAGAATCCTCTATATAGGATTATTATATAATTTGATTTTAATTATCCTATTCTATTCCTATCAAAAATATTTTTTTCATCCAAAAAATTGAATTTATTTTTCTTGACCTTGATAAATTAATTATCATGTGTTAATTAAATTAATTCAAATATTAACATTTCTAAGGCAAGGAGATTCCTATTCTTTTCATAGTTTTCTAAAAACCTCATTGGGCAAAAAGACTTCAAAAATTATATATATATATATATATATATATATATATATTAAATGTGTGTGTGCATGTGACGTGTTTGTGCATGAATGCTTGAAATGTGTGTGCGCAAATGTGAAGTGTATATGCATATGCAGGAAACTTTGAAAAAGATAAAGGCTTGCCTTTAAACCTCTTAAAAAACCTTATCAGCATGCAAACTTTTTGAAAACAAAAACTTGGTCATTTGGAATGTTTTTCGGATTTTGCCCAATCCGTGTGCACTAAATGAAATATGGACCCTTCATTTTTCATCTATGCAATCTGAACCATTGGTTCAAAATCAGATTTTAAAAATTATTATTTTGCCCTCAACTTTAAAATTCTATAAATAGGAGGCTTTTCATTCATTCCAAATTTACCAATTCACAAAGCAAAGAAAAGCTATATCTCCTTGCCTACATACTCTCTCTGCAAAAAACTCTCTCTTCATCTTATAATTCAAAGTTCTATTTCTTGAAAGAAGATAAAATTGGTCAAATTAGTTGAGATAAGTCATTAAATTTTTATATTTACATTATCTCATATATGCTTATATATATAGATATATTAAAGATAAATTGTTATACACATTTATATATATCTATATTTAATCTATCAAATATTATAAAAAGTTTGTACTTAAAAACTGATATAATTCAGAAGAAATTTCTCTTTCGGACGGTCTTTAAAATCCTAAGTGACTTTTTATTAATATAAGATATATTATATAAGTATTGAAAAATATTTATATAATTATCAGATTGTGAAACAAACAATTTGGTCAGTACTTAGATACCGATATAATTCAGATGTTATTTCTCTGAAATTCTACGAAACGGTCTTTAAATCCCGAGTGACCAAATTTTCACAACATAGATCAAATATAATATCATATATATAAGTGGATGAAAATTTAGCATACTTAATTGCTATACACATTTATATATATCTATATTTAATCTATTAAATATTATAAAAAGTCTGTACTTAGATACCGATATAATTCGGAAGAAATTTCTCTTCCGGACGGTCTTTAAAATCCTAAGTGGCTTTTTATTAATATAAGATACATTATATAAGTATTAAAAAATATTTATATAATTATCAGATTGTGAAACAAACAATTTGGTCAGTACTTAGATACCGATATAATTCAGATGTTATTTCTCTGAAATTCTCCGAAACGGTCTTTAAATCCTGAGTGGCCAAATTTTCACAATATAGATCAAATATAATATAATATATATCGTGTATGAAACAAATTTTATCAAGTATTATTTAATTGATAAATCTGTTATATTTGATAACAAGTATCTTACTCACAAACTTACTTATTCACAAAAATACTTGTTGCATTATAAGTGATTTTATATGGTTTTCTAAACTAAAAGTTATATTTGTTTAAACTATAGAAACACACTCTTTATAAAGAAATTTTTTTTCTAGAATTGTTTAAACCATAGAAACACATTATTTATTAAAAGAAAAGAAAATCTTTATAAAACTGCATCAATTTACATATCTGCTTATCTAAGAAGCATCAACTATAAAAGTTATTTGAACTTTTATAAATCTGTACTAAACCTTATCTGCTTACATTAGAAGCAAATTCAAACTATTTTTTTGTAAAAGGGAAAAGGGTAGAGTCAGTTTATTTTATGTATCTGTGAGAAAGACAAAAATTCTTTGACCAAGACCAAAGTCTTAGAGAGGTTAGCTGAGAGTTGGGTCTCTAGTGAACTTGTGAGGTGAGGAAGAGATTGTTGTTTCAAAATCAGATTATAGAATAGTTCTGAACTTAAAAAGAATATTCAACTAAGTTTGAGGAAGGAGTTAGGAGTTCACTGTCCAAGATAGTTAGTTGTTGTAAGAGCCCAACTTTTTATGAATAAGATTTAATTTTCTTTATATATTATTTTAAAATAGTTATAAGGTGTTGATTTGATAAATGTGGTAAGTTATGGGTGGAATGTGCAAATTTTACAAAGTAAGCAAGTGGTTATAAAATTCTCATTGTGTCAAAAAATATTCGTTTGGTCAGGAAATATTCTTTTTGTCGGAGAATATTCGTACGACGGCGCAGTCATTGGTGGACCCCACAACAGAATAACTGTCGGATATAGAAAGCGACAGAAATAAACTTTTACCGCTTAAACTGTTAAAATACCTGGTAATAAAAATACAGTAATACGCGTTGTCGCACAGTAGCACACGGTAATATTGCACAGTATTTGAATTATTGGTTCTTACGTAAAAAGTCACTTACTCAATAATTGTTACAGTAATTACTGTTCAATATTTTATATTATTGATTCAATAATTACTACGTTGATATTTTATATTATTGATTCCATAATTGCTACTGTTGATATTTTATATTATTGATTCAATAATTGTCACAATAACCACTGCACAATATTTCATATTATCAAATTAAGAATTCATAGTATTTGAATAATATTATTAGACAGCATTATTGACAATGTCTAGGAAGTTCTGTCTAGAAAAGGGTTAGTTAATCTAATTGCGCCCCAGTAAGGAGAAATTCCTTATCGAAAAGCCCTCTCTTTCCTAGAAACGACCTGGTTGTCATTATTGTGATTCTGTAATATTATTTGTGAATAATAATTAATTATTGATAAAAATGATAAGAAAATATTTATTCAATTGGGATATAAATAGAGGAATTTTTAGCAAAAGAGACAATTGTTGAAAGTTGATCTTTTATCTTTTTCGATAAAATAATTCATTCAAATATATTATTATAATATTACATTATAATAATGTGATAATATAATAATATAATTTTATAGTATAAAAATAAAATGAGATGGAAGAGAGAAAATAGAATTGGAAATTCTTTTAATAATTATAAATATTTTAATATATATATATGTGTGTGTGTGTGTGTGTGTGTGTGTGTGTGTGGAGGAATTGATGGGGAGAGAGAGAAAGGGAGATAGAGAGAGAACAGAGAGAGAGAGAGAGTGTTAGTGGAAATGGTGGGGGAAAAAGAAGAAAATTGAAATTTCATCCGTATATAAATTTAGGTCATTTTTCGTTAGGAATTTGGAAAATCTTTCTTCTACAAAGTTGTAGAGAATTAAATTTCATATGGAATGGACGTAGGGTTCGTATTTTTCTGATAAATGGGCTATTTATTATGAATTATTGAAGTTTCTGAATATTTTTTAAATTAAAACATGTATGGGCCCCACTTGTCCTTTTGTGTGTGAAATGTGCTGATGAGTGTTGGTCCTTGGAGGTAGCTGCTTGATTTTCAAAGTTGGGTGCTGAGAAGCCACCGTAAAAATTTTTGTCAATCCTGGTGTGCTAAGCATTTTCTATAAATAGGGTGCTTAGTTAAGAAATGAAAATCACACCAGAATCAAAAAAATTTCTCTCTATAATATCGAGCTTATTTCTTGTAAGTATAAGGATAGTTTGAGTGTGGATTACGGTGCAAGATTTTTCTCAACAAAATATCCGATATTCCAGTCAGATTGAGTATTATACTGAGGTAAATAATATTATTTTTCTCGTAAATGATGTTATTTATTTTCAATATTCATAAAGAATATTATTTTCTTTCATATTCCATGTTATGAAAATGATAATATTTCATTTCATATTCCTAAATTTAAACTTACTACGATAAGTATTGCTTCTATAATTCTGAAATATTCAGAAATTCTTTGAGTTTTGCGCTTCATCTAATATCATTTCACTAGAATGTTGGTCTGAACTTTTTATGAACTTTTTATCTTTTCATAACGAGTTACTATTCACGAGAAAAAAAATTATATTTTTTTCCGTCCAAATTATCTTTGATTGTATTCATGTTTTGATCTTCATTCTTGAATTTTGCTCCACAATTAATTATTATGGAGTATTCTTGAACTTGGATAAACTAAATTACGAATCCCTAATCTTTGTCCTTTATCTCACTGGATTCGTTCTTTAAAATATTTTTCATCATTCTCAGTCTTAAATGATGATACAAATGAATATCTTTGGCCTGTAGTGCAAATATGAATGATTACTTGATGAATATCTTTGGCCTGTAGTACAAAAATGAATGATCACCTTATGAGAATACCTTTGGCCCGTAATACAAAGATGGACAGTGTTGAGATGAACTTGACCACTGGTGATATAAATGAATATCTTTGGCCCGTAGTGCAAAGATGAATATTTGATTTGAGATATATATTTATTGATGTTACAGGGATAAAATATTGATGATGGACTTTTAAATCATAGAAGATAGTAGACATCATTCTCTACATAACTCTTCTAATGAATTATTAATTCCGCTACAGTTGTTGATCTAAAACTTATTGTCCATTATATTTTATCTGATTTGTTGAAGACTAACGATAAATTATTTTTCATTATCTTAGTCATAATATTCTTTACTGGGCTAGTTGAGCTCACCCTTTTCTTCCATTGTTCTCTTCAGGAAATGAGAATATCGCGGGTACTAGTCGGAAAATGGAGTGATGGTCCGAGTTAGAGATGTAGAAGTCCTCACTATTTTTTTTTGTAAAATAGTATGATAATAAATATAATGAGGACTTAGTTTGAGTGTTTATATTTTCTACATGTCAGTATTAACACTCACAGTTGTGTGGTCGTATTTTGCACGACCGTTTGATATAAAAGGTTGTATTTGGATTCTGTACCATATATTTGGCGACTCAGAATTGGTTGAGTATTGAACCTATTTTGGGGGCGTCACAGTTGAAAAAAGTTGTAAGTTGATCTATAAAACTTTGTAAAGGCTTCTCCACCTAGTGAAGGAGCATTTATTACTGGGAGTAATATGATCTCAAGCCCTGGAGAGTAGCTTGAGACTGGACGTAGCAATTGTAACGAATGAGATTTTTATATATTAATTATAAATATTTATTGAATTAGATAAATATTTTTATTGATTTATTTATCGAGTTAAATAAATTAAGTGATTGTTGTGGAGTAATTTAATTAAGTGTAATATATTAACTAAATGAATATTTAATATTTTATTTAATGGATGTGTAATGATTTTATGGTATGTTTCTAATTTAATTGAGATAATTAAATTAGATGTATTTACGGTATAATCGTTGCATGAAATTATAATTAGCGAGTAATTATAATTGGTATGCGGCAATATTTATATGAATAGTTGATGTTAAGCTGCTATTTAATTGAATTAGAAGGTTGAAATTTAATTAAATAAAGTGTAGCATTTAAACTATGGGTTAAAGAATTTATTAAAAGAATAAAAAGGATTTTTAATTAGTTTTACCCAAACAAGGCCCTTGTACTTGTTTTAATCTCTTTTTGCCAAAACAGGGCCTTAGGTAATAATGATCTGTTTTAAAAATAAAGCTGTTTTTGCCAAATATGGCCTTAGGGCTTTTTAAATTCAAAATTTTGTAACCTATATATTAATTAGTAGTTAGTATATGTAATTAATATATAGCAGTTACATATTCTATATAATTATATGTCTTATATGTATAATATATGTATATCAGTTATATATGTTATACAAAATAGTACGTTAGAAAGTTAGAACAACAAAGAAAGAAAGAACAGAGAAAAAGTTAGAGAGAACATACTCAGAGAAGAAGAAGAAGAAGAAGAAGAAGAGTCCTTGCTAAAAGCCATCAAACATCATCTTCTTCTTCCTCACAATCAAAGGGTATAATCTCTAAGTTTTAATTTTCTATATTGTGTTTTATGTCTTCCATGTTTTTCAAAAAAAAATTATCTGTAATAATCTTGTTATTGAAATTTTTTTGATTATGATATATATATATATATATATATATATATGTGTGTGTGTGTGTGATGTATATATATATATATATGCTTATATATAATTCTTATAGTTGTTTAAGTGATTCAATTCACGTAGATATGATGAACATGAAGAAATCATGTTCATAGTAATTTACTATGAGCTTATTTTGAAAATAGTTTTTAAATTATCAAAACTGGTGTGTGTTTGTTAATTGTTGTTTAAATTGATCATGGATTTTGTTAATATGTTAAGAAATAGAGTTAACACAATTGGAATTACATGAATTGGTTTAAAAACGAACTCACAGTATAAATTTTCGTCAAAACACTTGATAATGTGTTTTTCTTTAAAAATCATGAAAATTGTGTTTTGATTATGTGTTATAATGTTTATGAATGTTATAATCATGTTAAAACTTTAAGGTTTTGTGTTTATAAAGCTTTATATACATTATGTTGATAAAAATCGAATTTGGGTGCGAAGAAATAAGTCAAATTGTCTTATTTCTCTGCACGATCGCGAGCTGGGGGAACCCACCAGCAGTACTGGGCCCCCGCCCCAGCGGGGTAGTTGGCCTAGGATGACCCGCCCTAGTAGGGCTAGGGTCTGTCTGGAGAAAAATTTTGTGCTTCGTTGAGTTTTTGTTCAATGCTTGTTTAGTTAACTTAAATTGATGACTTGTTCAGTGTATTAGACAATGAGATGATATATTTTTAATATGATTAGGATAATTTGAAGTCTCATGTTAATATGTTATATATATACTTGTATATTACTTTCATAAGGTACGACATGGTAGTTTAAAAGCGTTATAAGCTTGTGAGGTGTATGTTGTGAGTGTAGACTCACGTATGTGGTTAATTAGCAACTATTGTTATAAAACACGTTGTGAGTTGAAGTTAAGTATGAAGTTCAACGGTTAATTTAAACGTCTTGGTAATGTACTAATTGATGTTATAAACATAATGTAAAATGTAGTATAATTGTGGAAGTGAATTGTAATTGTAAAGTGTAGTTTGCGCTTGAGACAAATTTTCTATCCCTAAAAACTTGTTATTTATATTGTACAAGTTCTTTAACCCATACTCTTTATATCATGCAAGTTTATTTTCAATTCTTAACTTGTTAATTATTGTATAAGTTATGTTATATTCTAAAATTCATAATGAACAAGTATTGAAGAAATGCGATCTTGACTTATTTGTTCAAGCAAGATCTACTTAACCTTTCAATTGCTTTAAATTATTTCTAAAGCATGCCTAGTTATTGTGAAGTCTATTGTTATGGCTTATCTTTGGTTCAAAATTCTTATATTACCGAATTATGTTAAGTTATTGTGAGTCGATTCAATTACTCCTTAGTTGATGATAGTTGAAACTCAAAATTTCCTTTTAGCTATCCAAACCAAACTTTCTTTAGTACGGACTTGTATCAAATACTGAGATAAACAACCCTATTTATTAGGGGAGGTTACTATGCGAAAGCGTTAAATGTTTGTGCACAATACATGGTACGAATGGTTGATCCCCCTAAGTACGAGTTAAGAGTCCATAGTCTATATAACTGTTAAAGATTTTAAATAGAAATGTTTATAACCTATGACATGGTTCAAGGTCTTATGACCTTCAGATTATTTCTATATTCAAAATTCTAAATATTGATGAAAGAATTATTATTCAATTCTTTATTGTTGACGAAAGTAAAGTTATTCCAATCTTTTAAAGTTATTCAGTTATGTCATATTATTGTTGTATTCCAAGTGAGCTTTTGTTTGCTCATTCTTGCATATTTTATAATCTCTTGCAGTTAAAGCCGAAAACGTTGACGTGCCGTCAACAAGTAAAGGGAAAGACAAGATGAACAAGTGAAAATTTGTTGTCTTTTGATGTTGATTATAATAAGATTTCATTTGTGATGTTATATATCTGCACTTATTTGTTTATGTTAAGGTTAGCAAACCTGGGAGATTTTGAATAAGGTTGTAATTCCTTTTTAAGGAATATTTTAATATTTATTCAAGGCTGTAATTCATTTTACATTCCTTGTTTTTGGATAGATGTATGTTCTATTTAGATAGTGAGCACCAAATCCTGTGGAAACGAAGTAACTGGATTTGGGGGTGTCACAGCAATATACCCAAGTTGTATATTGTGAACTAGATAAATCTTTGTGCATTGTGGGATTGAATTTTTCTAAATCCTGCATATTAATTTCTGACACTATAAATTAATTTGCTAAAAATTCAAAAAGGCCTAAGATAATTTTTAAACAGTAATAATCCATTCAACCTACCTTCTAGATTATTATTGGACTTTCAGTATATTTATAGATGAATGATGAGGTTCAAGAATTAAGTCATTAAGTTCTACAAAGATCGGAGCTAGGGAGGGGGAAAAGGGGAGGAAATTTCATCCATATGCTTCAAAGGTGTGGATGAGGTCAATGGCGGATCTATGCAAGGAGCAGGGGCAACTGATCGCACTCAAATTAATTTTTTTTTATTTGAAAGTGTTAAATAAAATTATCATGTTTTAAAATAAAAAAACTATTAAAATTTCTAAAGTTTAAATCCAATCCCACTAGTATAGTAGTATCAGTAACTCCAAGTCTCCAATCAAGCAATAAAATTGATTGCTTTTTAGCATTATTTGCCCTATATATGTACAAAAGAACTATCACGAAGACATTTTAATTAGAGATGCTTATTTTTTACTTGATGTTTTGTAATTCTATAACGGCCTTATCTAAATCTCATGGATTCGCCAATCATGTAATCATGGATTTTATTGGGTGTTAATAAAAATTATTTTTGGCGATAATGTTTTTTAAAATAAGTTGCAACATCCATATATATACATGCTGATATTACATGCCCATTAATTCGTTTATAACTAAATGCATGGAAAGATAATACAAGTAAGGTTAACAAATCATCTCCCACTAGAGAGAAGGGATTCAGCCGTAGAATAAGGATAAGACATGGCAAAATCATCAAACCCTTCGTTCTGTGCAAATGTTAGACCACCAACAGAAATCCCAAGTGATGATAATTCCGGCAGCTCTGCATGCCCTTCCAAGTATTGCACAACTCGCTGCATACTTGGCCTACCCATAGGCACTGCATTCGAGCACAACAAGCCAAGCTTCAATACCAACTCCACTTCCTCCGCAACATAATTAGTACCCAAATTAAGATCAACTACCTGAAATATTTCACCTTTATTCCAGCACGAAAACACCCAATCAACCAAAATTAGATCCTCGGGCGCCGCTAGCACCTCTATTGGCCTTTTTCCACAAGCAACCTCTAGCAAAAAGGCACCAAAAGAATACACATCGGTGCTAGTTGTGGCCTTCCCGGTTCTAGTATGTTCAGGGGCTAGATACCCAAGAGTTCCAACAATATGAGTAGTTTGAGGATCAGTTCCATGATCATACAATCTTGCGAGCCCAAAGTCGCCTAATCTTCCATTTAGTTCACCATCTAACAAAACATTGCTAGCCTTCACATCTCTGTGAATCACCACTTGCTCCCACTCCTGATGTAAATACTTGAGCCCTGCTGCTACACCTTTGATGGCCCGAAATCTCTGGCTCCAATTGAGGGTGAGCTTTGGCTGGTCATAAAGAAACTTGTCCAAGCTTCCATTGGGCATATAATCATAAACCAAAAGTAGTTCACCTTTTCGCCGACAATATCCCAAGAGTGGTACTATATTCCGATGTCTAAGCCGGCCAATACTCACAATTTCAGAAATGAATTCTTTTATTCCTTGTCATGATTCATGGGACACCTTTTTCACGGCAATCTCTATTTTAGAGGTGGGTAAAACGCCTCTATAAACCCTACCAAAACCTCCGGTTCCCAATAACTCCTCGTCTTTAAACCCTTTAGTTGCAATATACAAATCCTTATACTTGAATCTATGAGGACCATATTCAAGTTCCCAATCTTCAAGAACTTCTGCAAACTTCCTCTTCCTCCTAACATAATTAACTATACCTGAGATTACTATTGACAGCAGAAATGTCGAAATCAAAGGCAACCCAATAGTCAAAAGTTTTGATTTTTTCTTGGGTCCAACTCGGGGAAGCTTAGGAAGTTGGGACGGATCGAGCTTCCTAGCCATGCCATTCACCATAAAACTCCATCCCAGAAGATAATGGAATGTGAGAACTGAACCAGTGGAGGAAGAAAAGCCCACATACATTTCTTCATTTATAATCGGAGAAAGATCATAATGCAAAGATAAGAGTGGTTTCTTCGGCTTAGCAACATTGATTGGAGCTAACGTGATATTAATTTGCTTCACTTGGCCGCCATATTCCACCCAAACTTGGATTGGGTGTCCACTCATAAGTGTAAAATTCTTTAACTGCCCATTATTATTTTGATAAAAAGCTGCAGGGTATGATAGATTAGACTTTAAGCCATTAATATCAATCCCAACATGGTTATCATTGATATCACCAAAATCTCTAGTTTGAACAGTATCCAGCTCCACAGCAAAAACATGGTTGGTATCATTCCCATTGTTGAACTCATTAAAAAGACCAAGATACTGGCCCGGACGAGCTCCCGGAAAACCTCTTGTGGGTGCAATCACGAAAGCAATTCCGTGACCGCTCAATCTCGGATATTCCGAGACTATGGCAAAGACGAAAGTGGTGGAGAAAGAGGAAACTAAAGTACTAGTTCCATTTGGATTTGGTGAAGAGTTTTTGTCGAATTGAATTTTCTTGGAGTAAAAGGCATGGCCTTTTTGTTGTGTGGTGCCATTGGTTAGCTTCAAAAGACCTTTTGGTGTGAACTCGGCTGCACCGTCAAGACTTATCAGGTTCCTGGATCGGAAGCCATTGAAGGTGAAATTAGTATCTGGAGAATTACAAGATACCAATAATGTAGGAGAATATAGTAGAAGATGTAGTACAAGTATGAAAAGTTTAATCAACATTTCTAAATATTGGCTAGGCTAGACACTTGTTCTTGAATAAATATTTGGTAATATCTTGTATGTTTTTATACTGAGAGCAGGGTACGGTGTAGCATGACATGCAACAGATTTAAGGTCCTAAAGCCTTGAAGAATAGTCAATGTAAAAAGTTCGTTCTAATTATTACTTTCCTCATTTCTTGTTATATGTCATTTGTAGATTTAAAGAAAGAATTAATGACTTACTTTCTCTTAATATTCTTAAACATATATTAATTTGTTTGCTTCTCTTTCATTTTTTCCAGAATGATAATATTAAAAAAATCTTATACCCAATTTAATCAATAAGACATAATATTAATTATATTATAAATCTATGTGTTTGCTCTTATAACGTCAATCAAATATACATTACTTGTTGGAAGGAGCTCTAAATTTGAGTTATCAAATAATTTCCTAAATGTACTCCGTCTATCCCTAAAAATTATAAAATTTGTGAATATTAAAGATACACTGTTATCCCATGTATGTATAGCCCTAAAAACAATAAGTTGTTAATTTGCTAGTGTAGGATGATAATGAATTATGATCCCAAATTAACTTCTTTTTTTGAATGTCCTAATCTGTTACAATAATTTATCATAACCTAGAGAGAAGGGGTCTAGGTGGATGATGAGATAACTAATTGTCTTTAATGTTCATCGCCTTCTAGATTTGTCTTTGTTGAACTTCATACTCTCCTGTCAACAAGAATTAAATTCTCGATCTCTATATCAATAAAAGTGAGATCCCAAATTAACTTGAGAATATTGAATTATTTTATATTACTACTATTGAAAAATGAACTCCTTTTTGTTAAATAAACAATTTGACAAATAAAATTCTTTTTGATGAATGGATAAAATATACATTATATTATATTATATTAATGTTGCACACACTACTATAATTGATTTTAAATATTCATTATAAACACTATTTGATAATGAAATTGTGATGGCAACCTTAAGTAATTTCTTGTTACAATGAAATAAATTAATGGGACTTTTTTTAACACAAAAAATGACAACGAATATAAGTTTCATTAAGATTTGTTTAGTTAACATCATGTATTACAAGTAATTATCTTAGAAATATTATTATTTAGCTAGATATATTTCATATATGATATGTTTCGGTGTTTTAAGTTAAAAAAATTCTTATATAAGATTTTGATTCTCTATGTAATCTGCTTCAAGAATAATATTTCTCTGTTATTTTATCTTGTTTATAGTCTTAATTATATACATGCACGTGGACTGTATTGCAAGACTTCTGATGATGAGGGAGTCGCGGGGTCGCTGTGCCTTGTTGTTCTTACTACTTAGCTTTTCGCATTAACCTAATTAATGAATAAGGAAGTTGCATGGGACATGCAATTTTAATGTCCACCAGTTATAACGGTGCCCAACCAGCTATGGCAATTTGAAGACTAGACAGGCAAACTATTTGCTAGTCGGGTCGCTGTGCCTTCTTGTTCCGGCTACATGGCTTTTCGCTTTTTGTCAATACCCTAACTGTTGGGGTGTGGACTTTTAGGTCCGAACTATTCACCGGGTCAAAGCCCATAAGTGGTGGCGTATCCGGAGTGGGCTCCTAATATGGAACTTGAAATATTTTAAGGAATCATTGATTATGATTGATTTTCTATTTATGAAGGAGTGTTAGGATTCAATTCAACTACCTTTTCTCAAGGAGATTTGATGCGGTCCCATTAAGGAATTATACCTAATGAAGAATCCAATTTTACATGGGAAAGGATTCTGTGAAGGTGGTGAGATCTCTATAAGTACAAAGTTACCTTTCATTCTAAGGTACACACATACATTGTTATTATTTTTCAGCACTAAAGCATTAAGCCTCTATTGTTAACCTAATTCAGCCGTACTTATTCTCAAACCGGAGCTATCCCCTGGCGGCTCAAGCCGTCAAGCTTTTGGTGTTTATCTGTTTCTATGTAGGATTTGACGCGCTTTGGTAATTGGAGCGCGTGGACAGATCTTGGCATTAACACTAACGATTAAGAAAGTTGCACGGGACAGTTTTAAATTCCACCAGCTATTAGGGTGCCCAAGGAGCAATGGCAAAGATTTGATCAAGACCGGAGAGGCAAACTATTAGCTAGTGGCTCTCGATAAATATATATTTATTCCACACTTTGTAAACATATTTTCTTACTATTACACAGTTAAAATTTGACTCTCCCGTAAACAGCATTATGATATGTGGAGCGAGTACATGAGAATGACTCAATATAGTGGGTGCTTAACCACCCTCAAGAGCAGTGATTAAGTGTAAATTATGTGAGCACGCACAAGTGTTTAGTGCTAAGTGAGTCATTAAGGCTAAGTATTGCACAACTTGCTGCATACTCGGCCTAACCTTAGGCTCAAAATTAGAGCATAACAGGCCAAGCTTCAACACCAACTCCACTTCCTCCGTGACATAATTAGCACCAATATTAGGATCAACTGCCTGAACAATTTCATTTCTAATCCAGCAAGAAAACATTCAATCGATTAAAATTATACTTTCTGTACCCACATTCACATCTATCGGCCTTCTACCACAAGCAACCTCAAACAAAAAGGCCCCAAAAGATCACACGTCGGTGCTAGTTGTGGCCTTCCTGGTTCTAGTATGCTCAGTGTCTAGATACCCAATAGTTCCAACAACATGAATAGCAAGTTCTTGAGAAGATACTAATGTAGTAGTATAGTACAGAAGATTGAACACAAGCATGCAAAGTTTGATTAACATGGCTAGCTAGCTAGCTGGAGTTTTTGTTCTTGATCATTAATTGTTAATTTGGTAACATATATGTTGTATATTTTTATATAAGACGGAGAAAATCCGTAACCTTTACTAGTACTCTATACCATGGCTTATCGACTTTAGTTGATTAGCTAACTTCAAGTTGCTTTCCTTTTTTTATTCAAAGTTTTCGTCTATCCTGAAACACAATTTGGCTTCTGAAATTCAAATATTGAATCTAATACACATACTTATATATATATATATATATACCCTATTAAATGTTAGTTAAAGATATTTGTTACAATTATATTTTATATTTATTTTAAAAATTAATGATATTAAACCTTTTTAAGTCAAGAAAAGTATATTAATTTAGAAAGGCATGCCTTTTTCTTGGGTACTACTAAATATTTGGATAGTTGCCGGCCTGAGCTTGATTCTCTCAACCTTGCACATGGTCTTACACAAAGGCTGTATACAACATGTTGCAAGCCTTTTGACCAAGAAGTCCTTGACTTTAGCAAAAGAAAAGCTATTAACTCTATTAAATAAAATCTATTTTTTACATGTTTAAACTTATTATGATATTTTTAATATAATATTGATATGGATTTATTTTTTAACAATAATAATTGAAAATGTTAAAAACTATTTAAAAACATATAATTATCTCTATTCCATAAAAAGACCCCAATATTAACATTTTATAGTCAGTTTATAAAATCCTAAACCTTAAAATACTAGTTGTAAAACTATTTAACTTAATTCACACTAATCTAAGAGTTCATAAATAGATTTTTATAAAATCATAACCATAATAAAACTCTTTTTTGTAAAATGAAGAGAATATTAGTTAGTAAATTTATTATTTTCAAACTTTAACTAAATTTCCGTCAATTTAAATAATTTATTTCTCAAATAATTTCTTAAAAGACTTTCGACTATAAGTTGTTTAGACCCTTAGTCACCACGTTATGGACTATCATCAAACTTTCACTACAACTTTGTGGAAAGCTCTCATCCTCATTATTTAATCTTATCTGCAAAATGTGTATTTAAATAAAGACCAATATGATACAAAAAGTGCCAACTAACCTACACCAAATAAACCTTGCCTTCGGCTTTCACAATCACAACTGAGTGAGTGACCACGTGTTAATAACCAATTTTTTCACGTAAAATAAATTTTTTTTTGTGATGTACTAAATTATTAATTATAAATATACTCTTTTTATAATTGCGTTTAAACTATCATCAATATTTTAATGAAAAAAATAATCAAAACAGTATTTTATATATGCCCAATTTATAAACTCTGATAAGATTTTACGGATATCAACAAAGACTAATGAATTTATATCATTTTAACATTTATAATTTCACTAATTGGATACCAATAAAAATAGTTACTCAAAACTAAAGTTTATTGGATATATATATATATATATATATATATATATATAAGATGGTGAAATCTCAAAACAACATGATATTACAATATCAAAATATGAATATTCTTGCACATATAAGAGAGAACCATTAATATTTATTTATTTAGTAATACATATACTTATATATATATATATATATATATATATATATGTATTTAGCCAATTCTTGGTGGACTGGCAACTTTTCCAGAGGAATCGATGAAAATCCGAACCCGGCCGGTTCTGAAATCCATGGTAACAAAGCTACCTTGTGGAATTAAGTGGACAGTAATTCCTCGATTCTCTTGCTCTATTTTTGTCTTTGCTTCTTCTCCTGCCATCCCCACCAACTCCGGCCATGTTGTTTTGCTGCTACTACTGTTTTCTCCAACTAAACTCTCATAAGATCCTGAAAATCCCTTCAAATTTCAGCTTACCGGCCAATTAAATACCCAAAACACATTAAAGATTCATAAAATAATACATACATACATATATATATATATATATATATATCAGAACAGATCAGATCAGATCGACCATTTTAATGTGCAAAAAAATTAAGTCATAAGAAAAATGTATATGAAAGAAGGAAAAGGGAAGAAAAAACAACTTACTTTGTACAAGTTCTTGAGGAAGCTCAGCTGGTTTGTTCTCTTCCTCGGCCATAATTACAAGGATAAATTCTCTCTCCTCTCACATACACAAAAACAAACTTTGGCTACATACAAACTATATATATATATATATATATTTGCAAAGCGTCCAAATCACACCTCTTTGATTCTATCAATTCTCTCTTTATTTGTCAAACCCTATAATTGCCGGCCAAACCAACCTCTATCTGTGCACAATTTATTCGCTTTTTTGGACATTATCAAAATAAAATTTACTATTAAAATCAAAAACACATGCATTCCGGAAAAAAAAAGTCTCATTTATAAAATATATAAATGCTAAATATATTTTTTTATTTCACTTTTATATTTTAAAAATAATAATTTACTTTAATATGGAGGACATGATGGCGATAAAATTAGGATGACAAAATTTGAATATCAAACTTGAGATATTATGTTATTTAACAATATTATTTAAAAAATTATTAAAAATAATTAACAAAAATATTTTTTTAGGATAGACACAGTAAAAGTTAGGGTTGCAAAATGGCAGTAGTAAGAAGTATTTTAAGGTCTAAAATAGACTAAAATGAAATATAGCCATTTTTGACATGACTATCTCAAAATAGGTCTACAATTGAACCACATCAACTATGGTCATTGGGCTCGAACAAAGCCCCATCATAATTTTCTTGTCAAATTGCCTTCCAAAAGCTTCTTCTTATTCCTTTTTTTATAATTTTTTTTATTTCTCAAATCAAAACATTCGGAATTTCGGAGATTTATGCTTAAAATATCAAAAAGCAAAGTAGTTATAGAAAGTTTTATTAATGACCATTTTATCATTTTTCATTAATAATATATCATTTCACCATTTTATATCTTATTGGCAAGTCATTTGAGGGGTAAGATACACAAATTTGTATGTGTTTTTTGACACATATTCCTTCTTTCCATGCCATTGAGTTGTATGTGATGTGCGCATATAGGGTGGCGTTTGGTTAGAGTGGATTCCTCTCACCAATAAGTCTAGGCGGACACCCGAATTGGACATTATTATTGGACATTTTTAGTTTTTTTTTTTGGTTTTTCTTGTGACTCTCAAAAAATGTATAGTATTTATTCCAACTGAAATTTTCACAAAAAAAAAAGTGTTTTAGGTGTAATTTGGATACATATACAAGAACAGTGTTGTATAGACTGTACAACACTGTTCTTGTATATGTATCAAACTTACACCTAAAACATTTTTTTTATGAAAATTTCAGTTGAAATAAATATTATACATTTTTTGAAAATCACAAGAAAAACAAAAAAAAATAAAAAATTGAAAATGTCCAATTCGGCTGTCTGCGTAGAAGGACTCTTCCTCTCACCAGTCACCACTAGGAAAAGTCTGTTTTTGGAACCTTAAGTTTAGGGTGGATGATATACACCCAGGCTTATAAAGATATTATATTTGCGATTGGACTATTAATTTTAAGTCACTTATTTGTTTTCAAAAATTGACTTGGGACTACTAGTCCTGCTGGGATAATAAAATAATTTTGAAATGGAGACTATTTAATATCATGTTCAGCTAGGTACTATAATTCCTACCATTTAGGACTAAAAATTTGTGGATAAAATTAACATTTATCTTTGTTTAAAAAGACTAATGTATTCCTATTTATCTATACTTAAATATGATATCTTTGTTATTTGTAGTAATGGTATGATAGTTCAAACTGTAAGTTTTTATCCAATTTTTAAATAATCCTGAACAAAAACAAACATAATATGAGAATATTTTAAGTTATCCCATAAATAATCGAATAAAAATTAATATGTGATTAGGACTATTTAATCTTAAGATTAATAATATTAAGATTATGATTAATGTAAATATAATACCGAGATTATAATTTTTACAAACAAACTACACTCTAAAATTGTAAGTAAAGTAAGCAATTTTCAACAATATATGATTCCCGTTATTTATAATATTATAATATTATAAAAGCTTACATTTTATTATTTTGGCATTTTTGATTCTCTAATTTTTTTAACCAATAAGTAAGTGGATTGGACCGTTGGCGAGCCACATTTTTAAGGTCCAACTGTCCAAGTACATAAAACTATATGGATGCATGTGGGTTAAAAGGTTTCTAATAGATAGAGAATTAGCCCACTAGATTGGTGATTTATGATTAGGACCCCTAAGGAACTACTTTATTGTTCAACAAACTTAGCTGCGCAAATTCCAAGACTGAAATTTTGACCTCTGAAAAGAAACTACTTTTGTTATGCAACAACCTTAGTTGCACGGCTTCCAAGGCTGAAGTAAAACTTGGTGCCCAATAGCCTGAAGTGTCAACCAGAGCATTCACATTGTAAATAGTTAGCATGGAGTTCATTTTTAGATAAGTTGTTTAATTGATCAGTAGAGTGCTGGCACGCAGACAAGGTTCTATATGTGTTAGTATTATATTGGTCAATTGACCAATTTATCAAAAATAAATTTCATACTAACCGGATCCATTCACATGAGAGCAGATCATCTGTCCCCAAATTCTCTGTCCCCTTGTGTCCCACCACTTAAATATTGACATTTGTCTTTCTTTTTTTTAATTTTAGAGTTAATTGGTGTTAAGTAAGAGGATATATATCAACATTTAAGTGGTGGGACACAAGGGGACAGAGGATCTGTTCTCCATTCACATTGGTGTTTGATTGTATCTTAATGCATGTATTAACAGTCCTCTTAATGCATCTTAATAGATCACATCTTTGTATTCTTCTCAATAGTTTAAACTCATAATTGTATCTTAACTATTCAGAGCACCTCTTAATACAAATATATATTAAGAGGTGAACTGTTAAGATGTATTAAGATGCAATCAATCACCATCGATGAGAACTTGATAAAACATTGATCTTTGCCATTATTGTTCTAAAAACCTCATGAACTACACACAAGGATCAACTGAAATCCAAATGCAAGATAAAATCTAGTACCAATAATTTAGGATGCCATTTCCAAGAATATATGAAGAAGCAAAGATATCCCCCACAAACTTATACAACTGGAGGTACCAAAGAAACTTGACTTCACCAGTTGGACAAAAAATGATTGTGAGCTTCCTATCAAGCACACAAACCATTAGAAAATGTCACACAACTAACCAATTCACTAGACTACCTAGCATCCCCCCTTTTATAGATTAGTGGTAATGGTGAAGTTGAGACTGAAGCGAAACTAAGATCAACATCTACATGCGTCCCATATGAACGAGTACTCCCCTTATCAAATGAAGACGAGGCAAACGAATTCAAGTAATCATCAAACCCTTCCTCACCACCCTTTCCAACTTCGTACCCACCGGGCGGTCTCACCACCTCCGGTAGCCCAACCTCGCCTTCCAAATACCTAACAACACGCCTCATACTAGGCCGCGCTAATGCTGCATTATTCGAACACATCAGACCCAATTTCAACACCATCACCACTTCATTCTCATCAAACTCGCCCATCAATTTTGCATCCACCACATCAAACACTCGGCCTTGTATCCATTTCTCCCACACCCAATCCACCAGAACAAATTCCTCGGGCGGCGCCTTGTTCTCGATAGGCCTTCTGCCGCACACAACCTCGAGCAAAAGTGCACCAAATGCAAACACATCAGAACTTGTTGTGGCCCTTCCTGTCCTAGGCAGCTCCGGTGCAAGATACCCCAAAGTCCCCACTACCCGAGTCGTGCTCGGATTCTCCCCATGCTCGTATAATTTCGCCATCCCGAAATCTCCCAATCGGCCATTTAAATCACCATCAAGCAAAACATTACTAGCCTTAATGTCTCTATGTATCACAATTTGCTCGTACCCTTCATGTAAATAAAAGAGCCCAGAAGCAACACCTTTAATGATATGAAACCTCTGCTCCCAACTCAATATTGATTTGGGTTTATCAAACAATAATCTATCTAAACTTCCATTGGGCATATAGTCATAAACGAGTAACAAATCACCGCGAAGACGACACCATCCTCGTAACTGAACCAAATTCCTATGCCGAAGCTTGCCAATAGTTGAAATTTCAGACACAAATTCTCGCAAACCCTGCTTTGATTCGTTTGAAACTCGCTTCACAGCCACTTGGGTTTTTGAATTGGGAAGAGTACCTTTATAAACCTTACCAAAACCACCGGACCCAAGTAGCTCGCTGTCCTTAAAACCTCTAGTGGCTTTCTTGAGTTCTTGATATGAATACCTATGTGGCCCAATCTCAAGCTCCCAATCTTCAACGACATCTCTGTTCTTGACTTTATTTACCAAACAAATAACCAAGAAAACTGAAGCAATCGAAACCAAAACTACAAGAACTGAGACACTGATTATGAGACCTAGGCTTTTTTTCTTCTTGGTGCCCGAATGTGAATCAAGTGATGGTAAAGATTCTAAATTTAGAAACTTGGCATCACCATTCATTTTAAAGCTCCAACCCAGTAAATAATGGGAGCTGGCAAGCAAACCTGTGGAAGCAGAAAACCCAACATACATGGTCTTTTCAAGAATTGGAGAGAGATCCAAATGGTAAGACAAAATTGGCAATCTGGGTTTGGAAGAAGATGGTGAAATAGTAACATTTATCAGGTTTGAAAGTGAATCATATTCGATCCAGGCTACTATAGTTTTTCCACTCTTGAGATTCAGATCTTGCTCCACTAAATCATCAGTAAAGTAGGCAGCTTTGGAAGACTTGTTTGATACTAAGCTGTTGATGTCAATTCCAACATGATTATCATTAATATCCCCAAATTCAAAATCTTGAACTGTGTCGAATTCGACGGCGAAAAGGTGGTTAGAGAAGTTTCCAACTTCTGTGGCGTTAAGGAGTCCTAAATATTGACTGGGAAGAGCTGATTTGATGAAATCTGTAGATGGGGAGATTGTGAAAGCGAGGCCGTGGCCGCCTAGTTTTGGATATTCAGGGACGATATTAAAAGCAAAAGAGGTGGAGAAAGAGAAAACAGAGCCATTGGTGGAGTTCTTGAATTGAATTGGGGATGGAAACAAAGCATGGCCCATCAATCTACCTGTGTAGTCTGTTAAGTGAAGAATGCCACGTTTGTCTATTTTTGCAACTCCACTCAAGCTTATGTTGGTGTTTGGTTGATTGAATCCATTATAGATGAACTCGTCAAGCTGGGATGAAGCTGGGACTGTGAGGAAAATTAAAGAACAGAGGAGTATGAACAAATTTAGCATGGTGGAATGAAGAGAGGGAAAGGCTAGATTTTGGGACAAAGGGTGTGCAAGATTTGATATTTGGTAGCCAAGATTGGGCTGAACATGGGAGGGATTTTGTGTTTGGTAGGTGGTTTTCGTTTCCTTGAAGATCTGATAGAGAAAGGTCTTTATGCAGCAGAGGAATGTACGAGGAATTATAAGAGGTCACATGAAGGTGACTGACTGACTGTCTTTCTTGACTGTCCATAGTATAGTTTTGTGCATTTACAAAATTACCATATCAATTTGCTTTCTAACTAAATCCTGCCCTCTAGAATTGGCCCCGGGTTTAGTATTGCCATTTTAATCAGGCTGACCACACAGCCCACTATTGTTTGGGGCACTTTACAGACGGTGGAAAGCTGTGGTCTTAAAATGAATGGCAAAATGGAGCAACTTTTCATGTTTTTGGCATTCTAGAGTCTGCAATTATAAGGTAACCGGTAGGGATGGGAACTATTTCATTTTATTCATTAACAATCGGTGGTGTTGGGATTGTATTAAATTCTGCATCAATGTGGAGGGTATTGGTTATCATAAAGTTAATTTTGGTTAATTGACCAATACAGTATCAACACGGAGGTGATCTCTCTGCGTGTCAGCACTGTATTGATCAATTAACCAACCTACCATAAAGTTAATTTTATGATGACCGGATGCAATTATAAGGTATTAAATTCTACATCAATGTGGAGACATGAGACTAGAAAAGTACATAATAGGGAAGATTATTCAAAGCTTCTAGCCGAAATTTAAAAATATGTTTGGCCATTGATTTAACTAGTGAGATTTTAAACATTTACTAAAAAAATAAATCAAAGAGACTAGGCTTTAAAGAGTAGAACTTAAAAAGAAATTCTTGATACTGATAATATCTATTTTGATGATAGTTTTGATATTGATGGTGCCCTTCGTACAAAGTTGAAAATTTTAAGTATGATGTATGCTATTGATAATATCTATTTTGATATATTGACTGATTTTACATCATCTAGTACCATGACTTCAATTTAGCTGCTGGCACATTGTCATTATGCGGTATGATTTAAAATGGAGTAGTTAGTATGAATTTAATTTTGGTCAATTGATCAATCCAGTATTAATATATAGTCATGATAATCGAATCCGGTTTAAAAATGTCCACGCCATGCCATTAAATTGGGAATTTACTATTCGTACAAAAAGGTCTATTTTTTCAATGTACTACTCAAATTTTATTAGATGTAGTAATATCATACAAAAAGGTCTTACAAAATGTTATAGGATGAGATGGGCCAATGTTGAGGTTTGTCTTGTGTCAAGAAAATTTGCTTCCTTTCTTGATTTTTAAAATTTTGTAGTTGGTACTTAGAAAAAAATCTCCTCAATGCACACGATTGATGTTAGAAGTGCGCGTCTGTAAAATCGTTCGGAGAGAAATTTAGGGTCAATTGACGCAATAATAAAAAAAGACTTGAGAAAATATCCGGCAGTTGAGATTTGAAAGACAATAAAAGGACCTCTTTTAGTGGGGTCTATTGGGTTTTTTTTTAAAATGCATCACTTTATATAATTTTGTAGAACATCAAAGATAAATTTAGAATTTTTACTCTATTTTTTATTTTATTTTATTTTATTTATATGAAAAATATACTTAAGCTGTCATTTTGAGAAGCGGAGGGAGTAAAAACTTAATACTCTTTCTTTAATCATGGGTATCAAAAAATGTATATTTATTCTTTTAATGAGATAAATACTTTTAAATGGGTCTACAAGTTTAATATATTTTAATTTATGTACTTACACAAATTTTTTTTAATGATAATTTTTATTTTATTTTCATATTCACCCATTTCTTCAAGATGTAGATTTTATATTCAGTACAACGGCATGTGGACCTTTGTCGTGATGTGGCGTTTTCTGGTACTTGCAGGTCCTCTAGACAAATTATCATGGCATGCAACATTGTGTAGGCCAAAATCAGGAGTAGTTAGGGTGAAGTTAATTTTAGTCAATTAATCAATACAGTGTAGATATTCAGACAGGATGTGATTTCTCTGTGTGACAATATTGTATTGATCAATTAATTAACTTACTATGAAGTTAACTCCAGGGTAACCGGATACCAAAATTAGGGTGGTTTAATGAAAAATTAAGAAGAAGAAAAAAAAGAGGGAAAAAAAGGAAACATTAGGGTTCCTTCTAGTTCTAGGCAACTGATAAGTACACAATATTCATAATTTTTTACTCTTTTACATTTGGTTTTATTACATGTTTCATGTGTATATGAGCTTAATAAGTTGTTTATTATTTTCAGGTGAATTAAAGCTAAAAGGATGAAAACAAGTTGATTTGGAGTTGAATTGAAGAGGAGTTTGACCAGCAGTTGACTTTCTCAATATTTGGAGATTCCTACATGGAATTGGATTGATATTACTATTAGAATTAGGACTTCTTTGGACTGAGATTTTATTTCCTTATTAGATTCTATTTCTTTATGGAAACTAGTTATAATTGCAATTCCTTTTAGGATTTGGATTCCTAGTTCTTATAGGATTTAAGTCCTTGTCTAGCACTATAAATAGAGGATGATAGTCAAGGTTTTATTCATTCAATCTTCTACCAATTATCATACCTCATTGAAGTGCAAACTTGGAGCATGTCAGGCTAGTTTCTTTATTCAGTTCTAAAGGGAGGTGGAACCTTGTTACAAGTAATTAATTAATTGAGTATTATTATTTATTCCTTCTTGTATGAAATTTCTTCTGATAATCTGTTTTCATTGATTGCATGCTAATTGATCTAATTAATTTGATATGGCCAATTGAATTAATTTAATCATTATCATATGCTAGATTAAGATTGGTATTACGTGTAATTGATATCTGTCTTCATCACAAGTAGTAAATTAGTGATACTAATTGTGGACAAGCTTTTGTGTATTGCTAAGATTATCAGAAAATAAGTTAAACAAATCGAGCTTATGTGTTTGTTGCTTGGATTAGCCTAATTCTCTATTTCTTAATGCTTCTATCATATTAAATCTAGAGAGCTTGTTCTAGATTATATGCTAGTTGAATCTGGTGAAGAGCTTGTTTCATACAGTGAATATCTAAGGAGAATTTCGGATAACAGAGCTTATTGTTATCTAGGGTTAATAGTTTCATTGAAGGGTAAAGAATAATAACTTGATTAATTGATTGCTGTGCTTGGTGAAACTGAACTACAGAACTGAAGTTTTTACATATTTGGTTAATCTCTTTATTTAAATTCTGTTTTTCTTAGTTTAAAACAATTTCAAAAATCCCCCATTTTTATTTTCTGTTAAAATAGTTGAATAAATCTAAAACAAACTCACTCTCTGTGGGATCGATCCTTGCTTACTACTGTGCTAATTATTTAAATTCGTGAAGTGAAAGTGAGGTTAATTTAGGAGTGTAAACGACAGCTCCCAAATTTTGGCGCCGTTGCCGGGGAGTAATTGTGCGTTTTGTTTTTATTCTATTATTTCTTTTATTTTTGTTTTATGACTCGATCTTCTCAGACTACTATATTAGATTTTGATCCAGAGATTGAGAAAACTGCAAGGAGGCTAAGAAAGCAAAAAGTTCAACAGTCTACTGCAGATTTAGACGAGGCTTCTGCATCATCACCGGGCCTCAACTTAGCTTTGGAATTACTTTCTGATAAATCATTCACCGAATCAGACGAAGAAGAAAAGATGGCGGAGCCCAACAACAATCGGACATTGAAACAATTGGCTACTCCTAATCTTACTCATCAACCTTTGTGCATTGAATATCCTGCTTTAAATGCTGCATTTGAACTTAAATCCGGACTAATTCATCTTTTGCCTACTTTCCGTGGTCTTACAGGTGAAGATCCATACAAGCATTTGAAGGAGTTCCATGTGGTGTGCTCGACCATGAAACCACACGGAATTTCAGAGGAACAAATCAAATTAAGAGCCTTCCCATTCTCCCTAGCAGATTTAGCGAAGGATTGGCTGTACTATCTCCCATCCGGATCAATAAATTCATGGAGCGACATGAAAGGGCTATTCTTAGAGAAATATTTTCCTGCTTCAAGAGTGGCCAACATAAGGAAGGAGATTTGCGGGATCCGACAATTTAGTGGAGAGACACTGTACGAGTACTGGGAGAGATTCAAGAAATTGTGCTCCAGCTGCCCTCCCCACCAAATCGACGAGCAACACTTGATTCAGTACTTCTACGAGGGATTGATACCAATGGAAAGAAGTATGATCGATGCGGCTAGCGGAGGAGCATTAGTGGACAAGACACCAGAGGCTGCAAGAAATCTGATTGCAAATATGGCTGCTAACTCACAACAATACGGAACAAAGAATGATCATACTCCGAAAAAGGTAAATGAGGTAAGCACAAGTGAATTGGTACAACAGATTTCTAATTTAACTGCTGTGGTGCAACAATTAACAACAGGAAACGTGCCGGTTGCGAGGGCTTGCGGATTATGCCTAATGGCAGGGCATGCTACTGATGCATGCCCAACATTGCAAGAGGATGAGAATGCACAGCAAGCCAATGTAGTAGGTAACTACCAGACACAACCAAAGAAGTATGATCCCTACTCAAACACTTACAATCCAGGCTGGAAAGATCATCCAAACCTCAGTTATGGAGGGAACAGGTCACAAACACAAGGAGTGTTCCCACCGAGGCAGCAAGGCTTCCAATCAGCCCAACCTCAATATCAACCTAAGCAAGCAGCACCTGCACCTACTGGAACCACATTGGAGGATATGTTCAAAGCATTCATGAATCAGACACAGCAGTTCCAGCTGGAGACAAAAGCTTCGGTTCAAGACTTGAGAAACCAAGTAGGACAGCTGGCTACAACTGTGGGGATATTGGAATCCAAAGACTCGGGAAAATTACCATCTCAAACAGTAGTCAACCCAAGGGAGAATGCAAGTGCCATAACTTTGCGGAGTGGAACACAGTCACATACACCACCTACCCCCGTAGAGTTTGAGGAGGAAGCAGCTAAGGAGGAAACAGAAAAATCCAAGGTACAACCTAACCCTCCTACTCAGCTTAAAAACATTCCTCTTCCATTTCCTCCCAGAAATTCTAAAACCACAAAGAAAGATGAAAAAGAAAAAGAAATTCTGGAAACTTTTAGAAAAGTAGAAGTAAACATCCCTCTCCTTGATGCAATCAAACAAGTGCCAAGATATGCAAAATTTTTAAAAGAATTATGCACTAATAAAAGAAAATTGCAAAATGATGAAAGAGTTACTGTTGGAGAAAATGTATCTGCTGTCCTTCAAAGAAAAATGCCTCCTAAATGTAAAGATCCAGGAATGTTCACAATCCCATGCAAAATAGGAAACACCAGATTTGAAAAGGCCATGCTAGATTTAGGAGCGTCAATTAATGTTATGCCTTTATCTATTTATGCCTCGTTAAATCTAGGTCCTTTGAAAAATACTGGTGTGATTATTCAATTGGCAGATCGTACTAACACTTACCCCCGAGGGGTAATTGAAGACGTCTTAGTGCAGGTGAACGAACTAATCTTTCCTGCAGATTTTTACATTGTGGACATGGAAGATGATATATCACCAAACCCTTCCCATATCTTGTTAGGAAGGCCATTCCTAAAAACAGCAAAAACCATGATTGATGTGCATAATGGGACCTTGACAATGGAATTCGATGGAGAAAAGATTCAATTTAACATCTATGATGCCATGAGGTACCCTAGTGATATAGGGCAAGTTTTTGCTATTGATGTGAGAGATTCCATAGTACATAGAACTTTGGAAAGAATACACAGGGATAGTTTGGAGGTGGTCATCACCAACAGTATGGATATGGACAAGGAAGATGAAGTTGAGCGAACTCATGAATTGAATGAAATTGTGGCTGCACTACACTCATTGCCGAAATTCTCAGATAAGTCAGCAGTACATTCTATTCAATTACCTATTTCTCATCAAAAGTTACTACCATCTGTTGTGCAAGCTCCAACCCTAGAATTGAAACAATTACCTGTACATTTGAAATATGCATATTTGGGGACTAATGATACTTTGCCTGTTATTATTGCTAGCAATCTAACTAAAATGCAGGAAGATAAATTGCTGAGAGTCCTAAGGGACCATGTCACAGTTTTTGGTTGGACGATAGCGGATATCAAAGGTATTAGTCCTGCGATGTGCATGCATCGGATATTGTTAGAGGATGGAGCTAAGCCCACGAGGGACGCACAAAGAAGATTGAATCCACCCATGATGGAGGTGGTGAAAAAAGAGGTGCTCAAACTGCTTGATGCCGGCATAATCTATCCCATTTCCGATAGTCAATGGGTGAGTCCAGTGCAGGTAGTCCCAAAGAAATCCGGAATCACCGTTGTCAAGAACGATGATAATGAGTTGGTGCCCACACGGATACAAACAGGATGGAGAGTGTGTATTGACTACAGGAAATTAAATGCTGTAACAAGAAAAGATCACTTTCCTCTTCCTTTTATTGATCAAATGTTGGAAAGATTAGCTGGGCACACTTATTACTGTTTTCTAGATGGTTTTTCAGGATATAACCAGATTGTGATTGCACCCGAGGACCAAGAAAAGACCACATTCACATGTCCCTTCGGCACATTTGCATACCGACGTATGTCATTTGGACTCTGTAATGCTCCTGGTACTTTTCAGAGATGCATGGTAAGCATTTTTTCAGATCTTTTAGAAAACTGCATTGAGGTCTTTATGGATGACTTCACAATACATGGTGATTCTTTGGATGCATGCTTAGATAATTTGAGTCGTGTTTTGGATAGATGCATGGAAACTAATCTTGTTCTAAATTGGGAAAAATGTCATTTTATGGTAGAACAAGGAATAGTACTTGGTCATGTTGTATCATCTAAGGGTCTCGAAGTTGATAAAGCTAAGATAGATATTATTTCTGCTTTGCCTTACCCCGTCAGTGTGCGGGAGATTCGTTCTTTTCTTGGTCATGCAGGATTCTATCGAAGGTTTATCAAGGAATTTTCGAAGACTGCATTGCCCTTGTGTAAGTTGCTACAAAAGGATGTGGACTTTCAGTTTAATGATGAGTGCAAGGAGGCTTTTGATATTTTAAAGAAATTGCTGACCTCTGCCCCTGTGATCCAACCACCGAATTGGAAGTTTCCATTTGAAATCATGTGTGACGCAAGCAACTATGCAGTGGGGGCTGTTTTGGGACAAAGGATTGACAAAGTTGTTCATGCCATCTACTATGCTTCTAGAACTTTGAATGGAGCTCAGATAAACTATTCCACAACTGAAAAGGAACTTTTATCTGTGGTTTTTGCTTTAGATAAATTTCGATCATATTTGCTTGGCACTAAAGTTATAGTTTATTCTGACCATGCTGCTCTTAGGTATTTGCTAACTAAGAAAGACTCTAAACCTAGGATTATTAGATGGATTCTCCTTTTACAAGAATTTGACTTGGAGATCAAAGATAAGAAGGGTGCGGACAACTTGGTAGCGGATCACCTGAGTAGATTGTTGAGAGAAGAGGATGAACTACCCTTGCGTGATGCCTTCCCCGATGAGCAGTTACTTTCCATCCATGCTGAAACTCCATGGTATGCAAATCTGGTAAACTATTTGGTAAGTGCATATTTTCCTAAGGAATTTTCCAAATCCCAGAAAGAAAAGCTAAAGAGTGATGCTAGACACTATGTTTGGGATGATCCATACTTATGGAAATTTTGTGCTGACCAGATAATTAGAAGATGTGTGCCAAATAATGAATTCCAATCTATTCTAGTTTTTTGCCATTCTCAGGCATGTGGAGGACATTTTGGTCCAAAAAGAACTGCTAACAAAGTTTTGGAAAGTGGTTTTTATTGGCCGTCACTTTTTAAAGATTCCTATCTGTTTTGTAAAACATGTGATAATTGCCAAAGGACGGGGAATATCTCTCAAAGAAATCAAATGCCCCAAACTCCTATTTTAGTTGTTGAGATTTTTGATGTTTGGGGTATAGATTTTATGGGACCTTTTCCTTCATCCTTTGGGAATGTATATATTCTTTTAGCTGTTGATTATGTCTCAAAATGGGTGGAAGCTAAAGCCACTAGGACTGACGATTCTAAAGTTGTTGCAGATTTTGTCAGGACTAACATATTTGTCAGGTTTGGAGCACCACGGGCCATCATTAGCGATCGTGGAACTCACTTTTGTAATAGGGTATTAGCGGCTTTGTTCAAGAAGTACAATGTTTTGCACAAGGTTTCTACATCCTACCATCCGCAAAGTAATGGCCAAGCTGAGGTGTCCAACCGGGAGATCAAATCCATTTTAGAGAAGGTAGTCAACCCAAGCAGGAAGGATTGGAGTTTGAGACTAGATGATGCACTTTGGGCCTATCGAACGGCATTCAAAACTCCTATTGGGATGTCACCATATCGGATTGTGTTTGGGAAACCCTGCCACTTACCAGTTGAGTTAGAGCATAGGGCTTTTTGGGCAATCAAGCAGTGCAACATGAGTTTGGAAGTAGCTGGAGTACACAGGAAGTTGCAGTTACAAGAATTGGAAGAATTAAGGAATGAAGCCTATGAAAGTTCAAAGATTTACAAGGAAAAGACCAAGGCCTTTCATGATAAGCAAATTGTGCGGAAAACCTTTGTTGTGGGACAGAAAGTTTTGTTATATCATTCTCGGCTTAAGTTATTTCCAGGTAAATTGAGATCTAGATGGGTTGGTCCTTTTGTTATCACTAATGTGTTTTCTCATGGTGCAGTCGAGATTCAGAGTCCAAGTACAGGAAAGGTTTTTAAAGTGAATGGACATAGATTGAAACCGTTCTATGAGGGACATCAGGTGGAAAATATTGAGATGGTGGAGCTTGATGATCCGGTCTATGCAGAATGAGAAGGGAGACATGATGTCAAGCCAATGACAATAAACAAGGGCAGCTGCTTGGGAGGCAGCCCAAGAAATCAGATTTGATTTTTCTATCCCTTTATTATTTAGTTTTTTTATTTGCATCTAGTTCTTTCTTCTTTGCACGATTTTCTTACATTGGGGACAATGTAAGGTTTGAGTGTGGGGGGAAAGATTTAGGTTTTTATTTTATTTAAAGATATTGATCCGATTTTGATAGGAAACTTGAAAATTGCCCATGAAATTTTTTAAAAAAATTTTTGACTTCCATAATTCTATTTGCCTATGTGTTCGAAGATTAAAGTCAAAAAAAAATTTGAAAATCAATGCTAAAAATTCAAAATCTGTTTGATGCTTAATTGGTTAATGATTGAGAAAAACTAAGTTATGATCCAAAGTAATTGATTTGAGTTGAATTTGTGTCTCATGAGTACTTGAACATGTGATATATGCTTAGTTGGCTAAGTTATCTGTGGAGTTGTCTATGTGCACTAATCTCATGCTCTAGAACTATTGAACTGCTTAAGTTTTTTGCAGGACCATGTGAAAAAAAAAAATAAGAAAAATTGGAAACCAGTGAAATTGTTGAAAAAGAAACACAAGAGAAGTCATGTGGTGGGATAAGATGGAGCGTAAAACGCACTCTCCCATAAACACGTGCGAATAAGTGAGATGGAGCATAAAATGCACTCACTTACAAAAGAAAAAATTGAGGAAGGTGAAACGGAGCATAAAATGCATTCACCGGAAACAAATTAGAAAAATGAGAGGGTCCTACAGAAAAAAAATTAAAGCAGAAAAAAATTATGTTTTGAGTTTTTGAGTGGTGTGCACGGTTTTTGCTCCATGATAATTAAGTTGAGTAAGTGTGTGGATCATAGACAAGGGCTTATGTGATTACAATTTAATTAAAGGAAATTCATTGGTGAAATGGCGAGGTGTTTATCTTGAGTTGATTGATGAAGCGTTGATTATGTTTTTGTGGGTTTAGTGTTGATAATCATGATTTGATTTTAAAATCTTTTGACATAATGGTTGAATAGAATTGTTTTTGGAAATCAAAATTTTGGTTTACACGAGGACGTGTAAAAGACTAAGTGTGGGGGAATTTGATAAGTACACAATATTCATAATTTTTTACTCTTTTACATTTGGTTTTATTACATGTTTCATGTGTATATGAGCTTAATAAGTTGTTTATTATTTTCAGGTGAATTAAAGCTAAAAGGATGAAAACAAGTTGATTTGGAGTTGAATTGAAGAGGAGTTTGACCAGCAGTTGACTTTCTCAATATTTGGAGATTCCTACATGGAATTGGATTGATATTACTATTAGAATTAGGACTTCTTTGGACTGAGATTTTATTTCCTTATTAGATTCTATTTCTTTATGGAAACTAGTTATAATTGCAATTCCTTTTAGGATTTGGATTCCTAGTTCTTATAGGATTTAAGTCCTTGTCTAGCACTATAAATAGAGGATGATAGTCAAGGTTTTATTCATTCAATCTTCTACCAATTATCATACCTCATTGAAGTGCAGACTTGGAGCATGTCAGGCTAGTTTCTTTATTCAGTTCTAAAGGGAGGTGGAACCTTGTTACAAGTAATTAATTAATTGAGTATTATTATTTATTCCTTCTTGTATGAAATTTCTTCTGATAATCTGTTTTCATTGATTGCATGCTAATTGATCTAATTAATTTGATATGACCAATTGAGTTAATTTAATCATTATCATATGCTAGATTAAGATTGGTATTACGTGTAATTTATATCTGTCTTCATCACAAGTAGTAAATTAGTGATACTAATTGTGGACAAGCTTTTGTGTATTGCTAAGATTATCAGAAAACAAGTTAAACAAATCGAGCTTATGTGTTTGTTGCTTGGATTAGCCTAATTCTCTATTTCTTAATGCTTCTATCATATTAAATCTAGAGAGCTTGTTCTAGATTATATGCTAGTTGAATCTGGTGAAGAGCTTGTTTCATACAGTGAATATCTAAGGAGAATTTCGGATAACAGAGCTTATTGTTATCTAGGGTTAATAGTTTCATTGAAGGGTAAAGAATAATAACTTGATTAATTGATTGCTGTGCTTGGTGAAACTGAACTACAGAACTGAAGTTTTTACATATTTGGTTAATCTCTTTATTTAAATTCTGTTTTTCTTAGTTTAAAACAATTTCAAAAATCCCCCATTTTTATTTTCTGTTAAAATAGTTGAATAAATCTAAAACAAACTCACTCTCTGTGGGATCGATCCTTGCTTACTACTGTGCTAATTATTTAAATTCGTGAAGTGAAAGTGAGGTTAATTTAGGAGTGTAAACGACAGCTCCCAGCAACATTAGGGCTCCTTCTAGATACACCATCTTTATCTTTTTAGAAGCAACTTGTTTTGAGAGGTGGCGTGGAGGAGTGAATCTTTATTTTTCCACCAGCAAAAGACTGGGGTCTCCCATCTCTGCAATTTTCAATTATTTATTTATTAATCAAACCGACATTGAAAAGAATTAGGTCGGTCCAAACAAGAATTCCACTATCTTTTCTTAAATAATGAAAAATGTGTTGTTTGTTTGATAAAATTGAATAACTAAAATTTGAATAAAATATTATCTGAATTAAAAGTTGTTTGATAATTAAAAAATATAAAATATCTGAATGACTTTTAGGAGATACTCCCTCCGACCCATAATATATAACATTTTAGATGATTTTTTTTTTCTTTCAAATTATGATGTTTTATATAATATAGGAGAATTAATCACAATCTTTCTAAAATTGACCTTTATGGGAAAATATTATACATGAGAGAGAGTATATGATAAGTATATGGTAAAGGAGATACTCCCTCTGACCCATAATGTATAACATTTTAGATGTTTTTATTTTTTTTTTCAAATTATTTGATATTTTATATAATCTAGGAGAATTAATCACAATCTTTCTAAAATTGCCCTTTATGGGAAAATGTTATACATGAGAGAGAGTATGAGATAAGTATATGGTAAAGGGTATTATAGATAATTAATATTATATTTAATGTTATATAATCATTTTCTTAATACTTGTACACAATTATAAAATATCATATATTATGAGAGGGAGGGAGTAACATCTTTTGAGTAATGCTAAAGACACAACTTATTTTATAACTATTTTACAATTTGCTGATGTGACATACTTCACATCAGCATATTGATAAATAAATTGTTTCAATGTAGTCTTCGGCCTCACATAAAAGCTGATATGGAGTATGTCACATCAACAAATTATAAAATAATTATATAATAAGTTGTGTCTCTAGCGTTATTGGCCTCTTTTTTGTGGGTGTCTTGCGGAATATGTACAATGGTGCGTCTCTTTTGTTGTAGAATGATAGTAACAACTAGAGAAGGGTGATGACTCTTTTGTTGTTGTAGAAAGATAGTTACAACTAGAGAAGGGTGATGAATTATTAAATTTATCCACATAAGATGTGTGCAGTTAGTTGCACCAACAGACAATAATAGCGAAGATATTGGCTGTACATGCCTACATTGTTTTCAGTTCACATTATATCCAATTTATGTCTTTGAATTTATTAGTTGGGAGGTTTTGTAATTTATGCTCCTAAGTAATGGACTAAAACTCTGTCGTGGCACTGTCCAAATTTTTAAATTTGTTATCTATGTACTCTTTTCGGTCGTTTTAGGATTGTGGACAAGTATTAAGAAAATAATTATATAACATTAAATATAATATTAATTGTCTATATTGTCTTTGTATTAAAAAAAAAGTGTTATTTAATGTACAGAAAATAGTGAAAGAGAACTAAAATTATATTTAATACTTGAGGTAATATTAGAAACTAAGTGTTGAGAATATTCGGCCCATATATGCACATCTGAAATCACATCTTAATTCAAACGATTAAACTATTAGGTGTATGGTCCATTAGAGCATATATGTCCTAAATCTTTCTTCATATGTTTGGATGTGAAACTTTAATATCATGCGGTACCTCAACAATCTTCCCCTTAACGCGTGATCTCTACATTCACATTGAGCTAACTCTTAAATATCTCTTGTCAAGCGCCAACCAAAAGTCTGTGCGAGAAGAGTCAACCTTGCTTAATCAATTATTTTTCATCAAGGATGCTAATTAAGTGCTACCGATAGAAAGTTCCACTTTTTATGGCATCATCGTTAGCATCTCCGAGTGCAGCCTCCCTCGTGTACTTCTCGGCCAACTGGACTCTATTCACATTTTCCTGTTCTTGAACAAGCATATTCCCATACTCAAGGAGCTTCCCGATAATCATGTTTGGTTGCTCCAGATTCGGAGGTCCCTCCTTGGAGTTCACTAGTCTTTTCCCCACATTTTCTACACCAATGCCCGAAACAAATTTCCTGATTTCTTCATCATACACCCTTGCCCTGATAGCACCAAAGAAGTCTGCACACAAAATGCAGAAATGATGATTTTTATATTAGTCAATTATGTTTGTTATCCTATCCTATCCGTCTCAAATTCAATATTATACTTCCTCACCACCAGAATTAGATATACAATTCTAAAACAACTGAGTTTTAACTTTCAAGAAAAACTTTATTATTCTCTACAAATCTGGGTCAGATTTTTCATATGGGCTTACGTCTGCGTTCCCGTGGCTCAATGAACTGTTTCTGGTTTTGACAAATTGTTGCTAGTGATATTCGATCCCATGACGTCCGAGTCTACGGCTCGTCTCAAAGTGTCATTTGAAACACTGCTCCAACTGCTAGGGTTCCATATATATTTTTAACATTAACTAGAAATGCAGGTACTAATCAACCAAGAATAAAAGTAACGGCATATCCAGAACTTCATCTTTTATCGACCCCCTGATTTGTAATTCATACAAATACTAAATATATTGTTAAGGTGAAGCTAGCTTACCAATTGATTGCCCTTGAAAGGTGTCAACAAGCTGGACAATGTCCTGTTTGGGAACATTGTCACTTTTGAAAATACCGGTGCAAACGCCGATTCGATCTTCTCTAGTAGGAGCCCAGTAGAACTTCTCCATACGACCATCACGGATTAGAGGGGCATACAATGTGGAGAAGTCGTTACCGGTGACAATGAGCGGAACACGAGGATTATCCTGCTTGTTGTACATGCCAGGGAGCTGGACATTTGTCGGGCTATCAGCAATGTTCATAAGGGTAGCATTCACCATCTGGTTGTTAACTGTGTATTGTGTAGTTCCGCCCATTCTGCCAGCCCCTGCGTCGAGATCATTGATGAAGAGGACACACATTTTTCCTTTTTTGATGATATCTGCCGCCTCTCGATACCTTTGCCTGATCAATTTTGCAGGCTCTCCTGCATTCCCACTTTCCAATTCTCCAGCACTCATCATAATGGGGCTGAAAATTAGTCATAAGACCAAAAAGACAGCCACAGATCATGTATATATATATATATATATATATATATTGCTAGTTTAGGCGAAATTTTAACATTCCTGCCCTAGGCAAGGATGGATCCCAATACCTCCTGCTGCTCCAGAAGTGGGCTATCATGTATATATTCTAAAGTTTGATAAATTGAAGAAATTCTAACATATTGGAGAAAATTCTTGAACTTACTTGATTCCCATTTTGGAAAACACAAGCTCACACTGAAATGATTTTCCTTGACCTTTGCCTCCCCAAATACCAAGAATGAGAGGAACCTATTTAATTATCAAAATTTACAAGCCATTCATCTTCATTTTACTAGGAAATAGTAGTTGATACTAAAAGTAATGAAGTGAGATGGAGAACCTTAATGTTAGGCAGGTTCAAGAAGTTCTTAGTGATGTGAATAACAAGTTTGTCCATGAAAGCAGGAGCAATGTATAACCCATCCATGTTATTGTCCATATTGTATCTAGGATAAAACAAATTAGCAACATTGTATAATTAAAACCAATTTCTACATATAAAAACTACAAATTATGCAAACCAAGACTTTTTTTAAGACACTTGGGGATTAAATTTGTTTTTTATATTTTTTTGCTTTTTCATTTTATGTTTAAGTGCATTCTAGCCAAACCTTAATATGGGGAGTGGTTAGCATGAAGTTAACTTTGGTCAATTTACAGTGTCGACACCCAGACGGGAGATGATCTCTCTATCTGTCAGTACTATATTGGTCAATTGATCAACTTACCATGAAGTTAACTTCATAGTAACCGAATCTCTTAATATGCGTAAAAAGAAAGACAGTTAAGAAAACAAGTCAAACAGGACTCTCGTTTCAAAGTTCTTACTGGCGAATACCGGTACTGATGTAATCATAAGAACTCATGACGGCGGTATGAGTACCAGAATTGATAGGAGCTTGAAAGAGGGAATCCACCATTCCCTTTCCTCTGGTGATGTCCTGCTGGTCGTCGGACACGTCGAACGCCAGGCCTCTCCATTTGTCCTTGGTGGTCTGTTTCTCCTCATCCACTTCAGCAACAATCTTGAGATTACCAGAAGAAATGCTGGGGCTTGTGGCATTGAAGCTCACTTTTCTCAAGCTATTCCCAAGGAAAGCTGAACTGGGAACATAAGTTCCAGAACTAGTGCCATTCCAATTTACCTGCATAAGAGATTTCCCTTTGCTTATGGCCAATGAGCCACATAATTTGAATGAAATTGCCAACTCCATTTTCCCGGCCAGATAATCAAATGATCATATTTAATTTGTCCCATGACTCCCAAGAATCAGAGAAAGGGAGAGAGACGATGAAAACAACAGCAAAAAGAGGGAAAAAAACAAGAATGTATTTGGTGATAACAAAGACAGAGATACTTGTACCAATAATCTTTTACTACTTTCTCAATTCTAAAATATTTTTAAATTTCAAAATTAATTTATATTTATATGATTATATTGTAAATTATCTGAAAAGTATAGTTTCAAATTTGTTATTTTTATATTTTAAGTATATTACATTAATTTTGAATTTCGAAATATCTCAATGACTTGAAAATGAAAGTTAAACTGCATCATCTATATCTAGTAGGAATACTTTATATGTAACCTCACCGGCGGTGAACCGTTAACGGCTCCGGCAGATAAAACAGGGGTAGCCATTGACTACTACGCACAGGTATTGAGATAAGACGGTTTTGTGATTTTTAAGGCAATGATAAAATACGGTTGAAACTGAAAGGTTGCTGATTCCATAAGTTGGTTCATGGGGGGCTGCTTTTTATATATAGCTATATAGGATAGGGGTTGGAGTGTGGAGAAGGATAAAGATATGGGCCATTTCTAAAATATGGACTTGGGAAAGGGGATAAAACAACATTTTGAATTTTTTGTGATAAGAATATTGGGATATTAATATCCTCTCTTTTTTCTCGAGAAGTGCATTCAATAACATTCATTATAATAAGGATAACAATATATCTCACAATTTTATATGTCACTTTTTAGTTACGTGAATAATTATAGTTGGTAGTAATATTTTAACAATGTATTTGATAAAGTAAGTCAATTTGTTAATTCTATTCAATTTCAGTCAATCTCATGTATTGATATATACCGCAATCGCAACTCGACACAAAATTCTCACAATATATATATAGCAAGACTAATAATAATTAGGTCATGGAATGATAGTAATAACTTGAGTATTACATGGTTCGAAATATGGCCTCCAATTAATGCTGGCAGGAAAATGGAGTACCATGCTCCAAACAACTATAGTCTATAGAGAGAAACCTTCTATCTGTTAGCCTATTAGGTATCTCTATGACAGTTTCATTTTAGTTGGTATGTCTATGCGGCTGTTTGTTTATTACTGAATGAGTCTGAATTTAAACAAATAAGTCATCGAGACCGTTTGTTTAACAATTTTTAAATTATGAATGCGTCTGGATGTGTCTGACCGATTCATTCAAAAAATTATGGTTGAATGAGTAAGAAGTATTGCTGAAGATATTTTTACTTGCATTCTCTCATAGACATTTAAAATTTACATTTAATATCTATCTTGTTTACTATTGTAAACAATTTTGTTATGTACAAATTATTTTTTGATTTTTGTTTAACAAAAAATTGGATAACCAATTTAATGAATATTGTTATAGTTTTTTGTTTTGATTTTATGTACTATAGAATGTTATTAATATTTTTTAATGTTTTATTCCTAAAATCATATTTTTAATAGTATACTTCATCAAAATTGTTCAAAAGTTCATATTTAATTTTTCTTTGATAACATTGTTTATTTATAATTATATAATAAATTTGTTCATAACAATTCAGAAAGTTAAAATAGGATAATACACGTATTCAGATGTTTTAGACAAACAATTATCATTCATATCATTTCATTTCGTATTCAGATTTTATACTACATTCAATTCATTCAAATTTTTTTGTACATTTAAAACCTTTTATTTAATTTTATCAAACAACTCTTATGTCAAATCTTAATATATGCCTGAATAAAAGTTGAATGTGACTCTCATTGTGGGACCGAGGAAGTACCTTATAAGCTTGAACCCACTTGCATCAGTGGCCTTAGCCCAAGTTTTAGCCTGCTATATATGTAGCAAGTGGCTTTAGCCTTTCAGGCTCATGGGTTGAAGTTTGATGGGCCTGTCTAATTGTACATTCTCCAAACTTTAAAGGAAAAAAAAGGAACAATTATATTTTTTAGTATATTTAAAAAAAAAATTACAACAAAAGTGTATTTAGAAAATATTTATAAAATTAATATATTTTTAATAGTTTATTTATAAAATTAGTGCATTTGGTATCCCTTTAATCGTGATCTACAATTTTTTCCCACGGAGCTCCGAGAATGACATCGTCGACTAATTGGGTGGTGAGGAATATTTCTCTTCTTATTATTCTCCTCCTCCTCACCATTGATCAACTGTGTTTGTTTCTTTGAGCTTGTTTCTCACTCCCAAAAGAAACAAACACAGTTGAGGATTTTCCCTTCCCTTAAATTGTATTTGAAGATCCTTGTATTTCATGCAGATCTTTGTATTAGTCTACTGGTTGGTGGTGACATCATGGAAAGTCAATTTGAAGAATTGGCACAGAACCCTGATATTCCCTTATGTTTTTCACTTTTAAGGCATGAAGAAAAAAATGCGGCATTATTGTATTTAACTAGGGAACAAATTCGTTCTGATCAGCAGACATTGATCTTTGTTTCCACAAAATATCATGTTGAGTTCCTTAATGCTCTGTTTAGAGAAGAGGGCATCGAGCCTTCTGTTTGTTATGGTGATATGGACCAAGATGCTCGCAAGATTCATGTATCCAGATATAGGGCAAGAAATTGGAATAGAAAAAACAGGAAGATGCAGAGCCGGAACAGTGGAATTGACGGCCGGAATATGATGGGAAGATGTTATTTCCGGTACCCATGGCTGTGTAACAAACTGATATGGAATAACAGAGAAAACAAAGGAAACTAAGAGAAAATAAACTAAGAAAGTGTCATATAATTTTTTTCATAGCATCCAAGGACAATTCTCGTGACATATATACTGCCACCAGAGCAATCTATTCTCTGTCATCTAACAACCCTCACCAATAAGCTTCTTACACGTGTTTATTACTAACTTTAATGCATAACTACTAAGGACATGATTGAAACGCTGCGTATGATGGTCACTTGCAACGGCTAGCTCCTCACCTCAGCTATTCATTTCTGACAATCCCCATTGCTTGAAGAGTTCCTTGTCCCCAAGGATTAAAATATGGATATTGTGCACTAATTTTGCTTCACTCTTCCCAAGTTGCATCTTTTGGAATACTATGGGACCATTGAATTAGAACCATGGTTGCTGGACGTTGGCCTTTTTTGACCAGTCGCCTGTCCAGAACTGCTACTGGTATTGGCCTTAATTCCCTTGCATGGTTGGTCTCCGGTAGGTCAGTTTGTACCACCTTGGTCTCTCCAATCTTCTTTTTCAATTGTGACACATGAAAAACTTGTGAATTTTAGCACTTGTAGGAAGCTGTAGCTTGTAGGCCATCTTACCTACTCGTTGAATTATGGTGTATGGGCCATAGTACTTAGCAGATAGTTTGAAGTTCCTTCTTTGTGACAAAGACATCTGCCTATAAGGCTGCAATTTCAGATACACCTCATCCCCTTCCTTGAATTTCCTTTCTGTTCTCTTTTTATCTGCATAGAGCTTCATCCTTTCTTGAGACCTTTGTAGGTTCTCTCTCAGTAATTGTTGGGTTGCTTCCCTTTCTTTTAAAAAATCTGCTACCAAGGGATTGCTGCTTGTGCCCACTTGGTGGTAGTTGACCACTGGAGGATTAGTGCCATAGAGTGCTTTGTATGGTGTCATTCCTGTTGCAGTATGGAACGAAGTATTGTACCACCATTCGGCCATGGGTAACCATTTACTCCAATGTGTGGGTTTGGTACTAGTCATACACCTTAAGTGTATCTCAATACACTGATTGACCCTTTCCGTTTGACCATCCGTTTGAGGGTGGTATGATGTACTTAACTTCACTTGGGTCCCTAATGTTCTGAACAGCTCCTTCCAAAATGTACTCATAAATATTTTGTCTCTATCAGAGATAATAGTTTTTGGAGGTCCATGTAATTTGACCACTGAATCCAATACTATTTGTGCCACATGAGATGCTGTGAAGGGATGAGTGAGTGCCATAAGATGACATCCTTTGGTAAGTTTGTCCACCACTACCAATATTGTATCCTTACCATCAAATTTGGGCAATCCTTCCACAAAATCCATGGTTATCACTTCCCATGCTTGGTGGGGAATGGGTATAGGCTGCAGGAGTCCGGGACTGGGAACATGCTCTCCTTTGCTCCTTTAACACACCTCACAATTTGTAATTAACTCTGCTAAATCTTTCCTTAAGGTAGGCCAGTAGAACATCATTTCAGCCCTCTTGATTGATGCATTGATGCCGGAATGCCCCCCTTCAGGGCTGCTGTGAACTTGCTCCATAACTTTCTCCCTCAGATTTCCAGAATAACCCAAGTAGATTCTTCCCTCTTTTCTGATAATTCCATCTTGCACTTTGTACTTAGGACAACTAGTTGGTTGGATGAGTAATCGGGTCATTAGTTCTTGTGCTTCTTTGTCTTCTTTAAGGCTGTCTACCACTTCAGTACTCCAAGTTGGGATAGCAGATTGCATTACTATACAGCTGCCCTCTAGTTCATGTTTTCTGGATAACGCATCTGCTACCATATTATCCTTACCCTTCTTATATTGGATAACATAATCGAAACCCAACATTTTTGAGATCCATTTCTGCTGCACTAATGTTGTTAACTTCTGCTCCAAGAAGTACTTCAAGGCCTCATGGTCAGTTTTAATGACAAACTGCTGCCCCAATAAATAAGTTCTCCATTTTTGCACTGCCATAATTATAGCTAGCAGTTCTTTCTCGTAAGTTGAGAGGCCCAAATGTTTTGCTGATAATGTCTTACTCATAAATGCCAAGGGTCTGCCTTCCTGCATTAAGACTGCCCCTACACCTGTATGACAAGCATCCGTTTCCACAATGAAAGTTTTGGAGAAATCAGGTAGGGTTAGGACCGAAGTGTTTGATAGAACTTCCTTGAGTTTTTGAAAGGATTGTTCAGCCTCCTCTCCCTAGTTAAAAGCCCCCTTCTTAAGCAGATTAGTCAAGGGTTTACTTATGATACCATAATGTTGCACAAACCTCCTATAGTAGTCGGTCAGACCCAAAAACCCCCTTAATGACTTCAATGTCTTGGGCCTGCTCCATTGTCTCATAGTAGCCACTTTGTCTTCATCAGCAGCCACTCCTTGTTCATTGATAATATGTCCCAAGTATTCCACTTGAGTTTGGGCGAAAGTGCATTTGTTCCTCTTAACACAAAACTTATTTCTCCTGAGGATCTCAAACACTTGTTGTAGGTGACTGGTATGACTTTCCATAGAAGGGCTATATATCAAAATGTCATCAAAGAAAACCAAAACAAACTTTCTTAAATACGGAGCAAATACCTCATTCATTAGGCATTGGAAAGTGGCAGGGGCATTGGTCAGACCAAATGGCATGACTAGAAACTCATAGTGTCCTTGATGAGTTTTGAAGGCGGTTTTATGAGTATCTTCAGTCTTGACTCTAATTTGGTGATGGCCACTCCTTAAGTCCAACTTGGTGAAAAATTTGCTTCCCTTTAGTTCATCGAGCAACTCTTCTATAATAGGAATGGGAAATTTGTTCTTGATAGTCATGTTGTTTAAAGCTCTATAATCTACACAAAATCTCCATGTGTTGTCTTTCTTTTTGACCAACAGGACTGGAGAAGCACAGGGAGATGTGTTGTGTTTGATAATGCCACTATCTAGCATTTCCTTCACCATCCTTTCAATCTCAGTCTTTTGTGTGTAAGGATATCTATATGGGTTGGTATTGAGAGGATTGCAGCCTGCCATAATGGGTATATGGTGATCCTGCCATCTCACTGGAGGCAGCCCATGTGGTTCTTGGAAGAGGTCTTCATAAGTTGTCACCATCTGTTTTATAGCCTTTGGAATCTGACCATTTGCCTCTATCTTTTCTTCCACTGCAGTTAACTGAACTAGAAAGTAGGTCTCCTCTTTGGGTTTCAAACTGAAATTCTCCTCTATTTGTACCGAGTAGAATTGCTTAGGATCTCCTTGCTCTCCTAACACCACCTTTTCTCCCTTCCAATGTATGATAATTTCCCTCTTCTTATAATCAAAACTTATGGGACTGACAACCTGCATCCATTGTACTCCCAACACTGCATCATATCCTCCCAAAGGAATAACATACATGGGACTTTGGAACTCTCCTTGAGTCAGTTTCCATTTGAATTGTTCCACTTTCCTGTTACACTTTATTTGGTCCCCATTTGCCACTGTGATACTAATGGAATTACAGGGCTCAGTAGGTATGTTGAGTTCCCTTATCAGGGTTTGTGATACAAAATTATGGGTGGATCCACTATCTAATAACATGGTAATGGATTTGTTCTTAACTTGGCCATATAACTTAATGGTGTGAACCCCATGAGTTCCTGTGATGGCATGCAGTGAAACCCCACCACTGTCTTCAATCTGCAATATTTCTTCCTCTTCTCCTTGTATGATAATTGCTAATTCCTGATTCGATTCTGTTTCAGGTGCTTACTCTTCTTCCTCAGTTATCACAATGTAGATGTGCTTCTTTTTACACACATGCCCTTGGGTATACACCTCATCACAGTGGTAGCATAAGCCTTTATTTCTCCTTTCTGCCATTTCAGTTGTGGTAAGTCTCTTGATTGGAAATGACCTGTGTCCTGCTCCTTCCTTAGCTGATTGAAATGGTTCCTTGTGCATTGTAGGATATGGTTTACTCCTTCGGATTTGACTTTCCCCACCAGTTTTGAATGCACCATAAGCCCTTTTGTCCAAGGATTCTACATAAACTTCTTGTCTCCTAACTTGGTTGATAGCTTCTCTCAAAGTGGGTGGTCTCAGCATGTATAAAGCACTGGCTATCTCCTCCTTTAAGCCACTTAGAAAACTCTCAATGAAATATTCTTCAGTACATCCCTTATTCTGGTTAATCATATATGCCTTCAATTCCTCAAATCTCTTGATATAGTCATCTACCCTTCCTCTTTGGACCAGTTTGTTAAACTGTCCTATCAAATTTTCATGTCCTCCTTTAACAAATCTTTGACAGATGTAATAAGCAAATTCCTCCCACAATAGCCAGGGTTTCTCATCTTGTAAAGATTGATACAAAACATCAGCTTCTCCTTCTAAATATAGTGCAGCATACAACACCTTAGATCTCGGGTCTAACATGGAATTGAGTTGAAATTTTTTTTCACATTTCTTTAGCCAACCTCTAGGATCCTTACCTTCAAAGTGGGGAAAATCCATTTTAAGCATGGGAAATGGTAGAAAGGGGTTGGAGGAATTTCTGGGTTGGTGTACTTCTGCTGATAGATACCAAGGATAAGGTCCATTAGACGAAGGAGAATGATTAGGTACTTGGTAGGCTGGTATTTGTGCAAAGTTGGGATTATAAGCTGGAATTGCGGATGAGTATGAGGTATTTAAGTGAGTTTGTCCATAGTTGGTGTGAGTTGGTATATGTTGTGTTAATGGGCTGTAGGTGTATGTTGCAGTAATTGGGCTCGTAGTCAAATTGGGAACAGTCATTGGGCTAGTATTTCCGATTGGGTCTGGTTGTGAGTACCACCCTAACATAGGAATGGTGTAAGGTATTGTTCTGTTTGTGTTAGAGTTGTTGAGAGACGTAACTTGGGTTTTAGCGACTGGGTCCACTATGGAAACTATGGAAACTATGGAATGAGGTTGAGTAATTGGAGGCATTAAAGCACAATAAGAGTTTTGGTGGTGGGTACCTGACCTCAGATCAATGTTCATGGCCGGTACAATCGTTTTGGTGGCAGGAAGAAGAGTAGTGGTTGTCCTAAATTGTAGTGATGGCGGTAGAGATACGGATGAGGGAAATGGTTGTAGTGGTTCGAGAGGCACAGAGGGGGTGGTCGTCTGGGCTGGAAGTGTGCGACTCGCACTTGTGGCTACAATCTCCTTCTCCGATCGGTGGAACGCAGCCATGGCCTCTGTAATTTTCTGTGTGATCTCTTCACCACTGGTCTGTAGCCTCTGGTTGATCTGGGTTATTTGCTCTCCAAATACGCCCATTTGTGCTGTTGTTTGTTCGAGATTCTTAGTCATCAGCTTTTGTATTTGCTCGATTCTTCCTTCTAAACTTTTGAGTTCTTTCACGTGCTTATAAAGGCTCACCTTCGCCGTCGCATCCGCCATGATTGGCCTAGGATTTTCTTTGATACCACTTGTAACAAACTGATATGGAATAACAGAGGAAACAAAGGAAACTAAGAGAAAATAAACTAAGAAAGTGTCATATAATTTTTTTCATAGCATCCAAGAACAATTCTCGTGACATATATACTGCCACCAGAGCAATCTATTCTCTGTCATCTAACAACCCTCACCAATAAGCTTCTTACACGTGTTTATTACTAACTTTAATGCATAACTACTAAGAACATGATTGAAACGCTGCGTATGATGGTCACTTGCAACGGCTAGCTCCTCACCTCAGCTATTCATTTCTGACAGGCTGGTAGGTATCGTAGATCAGGAGATTTGGTTTCAAATTGTTCAAAATGTCTGAAAAATTGGGTTTAGACATAATGCAGTTGGTAGCCAAACCTTCATACAAAGATATTCAATTTAGTTTATTGGATTACCAATTAATTTAAGAAAAGTTTTCAAGTCTTACCTAGATTTGTTTTCTTCAACATGTGCAACCATGAACAGTTTTATTGGTTTCTGCAATGGTCGTCGTTGGTACATTTTTTTTTCATAGTGCAGTTGGTAGTCAAACCTTCATACTAAGGTAACCAATTCAGTTTTATTAGGTTACTAATTTATTTTGAATGTGATGCAGTTGATAGCCAAACCTTCAGACAGTTGGTAGCCAAATCTTTATACCAAGGTAACCAATTTAGTTTTATTAGGTTACCAATTATTTTGAATGTGATGCAGTTGGTAGCCAAACCTTCATACCAAAGTAACCAATTCAGTTTTATTAGGTTACCAATTCAGTTTTATTAGGTTACCAATTCAGTGACATTGTGTTGAGATGATCCAGAAAACTTATTTTCTCCTAAAAACTCTTTCTTCTCTCCAATTAACTTGCATATATATATATATATATATATATATATATATATATTTATACACGTACTTATCTTTACTGCCATGACATGAGAATCATATCAAAAAAATAAATAATATGAAAATTAGATCAGAAGAAGTGAGAAAGAATGGGAGAAAAGATTAGCTATGACTACCAATTGGAATTAAAGAGAGCATATTGGAGATGAACATGGACGAAACTGTGGCGACAGGCAACGAAAGAGGTAGAGGCGACGGTGTCATCGAGCTCGACGAGAACAGTTTGTAGTGCAGAATCCACTGAAATTTCCTTAACTTTTACTTTTGATCTATTTTAAGCACAATAATTTCTCCAGTTTCATCAGACTTCTTAATACCTAAGTTAGTCCACCTTATTAATAATATAATATTAACTTAATCTGTTGTGTTCTGGAATTTTGGATGGACGTTGGTTTTAGTTGGTTGTAACGAGAACAAGGGGAAGGAGAATGAGAATGAGAAGGGGAAGATGACGCTTGCAATAAACTATTACATTGATTTGACATATTTTTTATTTGGTTCACTTATTACATGTATCAGTGATAATGCTATTACATCAATTTTTGATTTTTTTTTTCATTATATCTTTTCTATTAGATGTATTAGCTCATTACATTATGTAATGCAATATGTTATAAAAGACAAAACAGTAATAAATATTGCTTTGACATTTTAATTTATAATTTATTTTATTCCTTATATACAATTATATAATTTAGTGAACTAAATACAATTTTAAACATAATATAATAACATTACGATTACTATATAAATACCAAAAATCAACTAAACAAATATGTCATAATAACCTATTACCATTATATTATAACCATATTAGATTATGTAGACTATATATTGCATTACATCAAATTTCTATTCTCCAAAAATTAGCACTAACACTCACCAAATCCAATAAACTAAATTGAAAAAAATAATAAGTTGTACATTTCTACCCAATCTAAATCCCCCTCAAACAAATTTTTATGTTCTATAGTAAACCTATCAAAAATAAGGTCAACTACTAGCATTATCTCCACCTTCGTCACCATCTTGATCCACGATTCCCGAATCGACATATGCAACTTAACCCTACCAAAACCTCAGCTATGGCAGCTTCCGTCTTCTCCTTATCCGAAAAATGCAAAGTCTGCAACAACAACACCGGCGGTTTAGACTCGAACTTCATCTTCTCATAGTTCCTCTCTAGCTGCCACCTTACCGTATCATGCGCCATAGGCGCAAGCCACCCCATCATGGACTCCACCGCCTCCCTCCACCCCTCCGCCAACGACTCGTCCATATCCGGCCCCTTCACATTTTTTCCTAGCTTTGATCTCACCGAAAATTTCAAATTCTCCGGCAACATTTCATACAAATTCTTCCGTTCATCTCGGCCTATTATCGTAGCAGAATCCAAGTACCTCTCTGCTAGCAAAATCACGTTGGCATAACGCAACGCCAGCCCGGAACCGCCTATAGTAGACTGCCCAGCCGCATGAAATACCCTGTTATTTTTTAAAGCAGGACCATAATCGCCGTCAACAAAAACGATGGATTTTCGACTATAAAGCCGGGCCAAACCGGGCGAGTGAAGCGGCCCTGATTTAGAACAAAAAATTTCTTTGATCGGTTCTGCTACGCAAAATTCTGGCTGAACTTTTGGCGAAAATAGGACGCTACGCAAAGTAACCTTAGGCAAAACGGGGATGTGAGGTCCAAAAACGGAGCAAATTCGGGCATAGACAATACAAATGATTCGAGCCATTTGGCCAACGCTTTTATCAAACGTTTTGCACCATAATGACATTTCTCTAAAATAACGAACCTGTTTGCGTTGATTCGCAATCCTTTGATCGAAAAGGTCGAAATTCATCTTTATAGTTTGCGTTGCCGTGCTATTCTTCTTCCATTGCTGTAATTTCCGCTCCGATAGTTCTAATTCGGCCAGGGATTCCAATGAAGTGTACAAACTTGCGGTTGCATATATCAATCTGTCCATTTTTTGAATCCTTTTCTCGATTTCTTTAGACCCGTATTCTAGTTTTTCCAAATCAATCGTACCCAATTTGAGATTGGTGTATACGAGATCAAACCGGTTTAGAGCATAGTCTGAGCATTTCCGGCCCAACCGTGCCACGGCAACTGCGATCCTGTCGAGATCTTCAAGCCTTTCCGCGCAGGCGAGGCTTAAGAGGAAGCTTTGGTCGAGGAATTCAAATATGCGACGCCTTGAGATTTCACGACCTCGTTCTTGAGCTTGTGGATTTCTTGATCCGACAGAGATTTGTGAATGGCTACTAATCGTGACATGGTTTTAGCCGTCTCGAATGCTAGAATCCCGAGGAGGTTGTCGTTTCGCTTGGTGTTGTCGATGATTCTTGTGCGTTTGAGGTTGTCCCCGAATCGAGTGCCGAACTCGGACAGCCAGCCCATTGTGGTTGCGGCTACCATGGTACTACGTAATATCATTGACAGCTTGTTTCGCTGTTTTTGGAAAAACTGTTTTGGGAAAAATGGTGAGGGTTTAAGGTAGGGAGGGAGGGGTATATGATGAGTAGGAGGGAGGGTTGGGCTAAGGGAAAGACAGCTTGGGAGCATCTTCATTGGGTTTGGAGCTTTGACGGGACGCGTTTGGACAGTTGGATTATCTGATAAATGAAAAGAATTGACAGGTCGGTGCAGGTTGTGAAATGAAACTGGAAAATTTTGGAGAGAGAAAAAGAGAGACCGTTGACAGTTGAGGCCAGGGCCAGGGCCACGTTTTAAGGAAAGGATCCGGTTATGTCGGTTGAAAACTGTTGAAGAAGCTTCCACTTTTGGAATAGCCTATATGAAAATAGAGATTTTCCGTTTCATTTAAAATAAAAAAATATATTATTGAGTAAATTTATAGGTACATCTTCTTTACACCCTCTTTCCCGATGCGCATCTTCGTTTTAATTTTTTTTTTTTAAATATTCTCAAACTCAATCCCTTTCATCGCCCTATTTCTGTATCTCTCTCTAAATAGACAAAATGTCGATCAACAATTCCTCATCCGCCACCGATCAATAACTCCTCTCCAAACCCCTAAACCCTCTTCCTCTCATTCACATCACCAACAATCACCTCTCTCCTCCGATTTTCTACCCAAGAAAAAAGATTATCCGGCCACCGATGCACTACAATCCTAAAAAGATTCTCTGACCTTGGACAATGTTTTTTAAAAAAATTATTGGCCCTCTTCTCCTACCTTTTTCGTATTCGAGATGTTTAGAGATAGTATAGGAAGATGTCAGTTTGAGTTTCTCTTTTGTGTTTCTTATCTAATTTAGGTTTAATTGGGTTAGTAGAATCTCCACTTTATTACCCACAAGAAGAAGAGGTTTTTTTTTAATTATCTTAGTAATTTCTACTTTGTGTATCCGTACAGTTTAATTTGAGTTTCTTCTATGATTTCTTGTCTAATTTTTGATTGGACTGATTAATTCTTTATTTTTCTCTCTGTGTTTTGTCATCAACGATTTTTTTATACACTATGTTCTTCCATTCTAGTGAATTTATTGTGCTTTTTAAAAATCATTTCAGAGACATGATATTCTTTCTGCAAATAATGTTTATATTGTATTGATATCAATAAACAGTTGCCTGGGCCATATTTGGGTTTCTTCTATGATTTCTTGTCTAATTTTTGATGCAATGTTGCATATTCCACTGTTGGACAATTTAGTGATACTTTTATCTATGATTGACACTGGACATCATTTGCTTGAAAATATCAAACTGATACAAGAGAAATGCACAGAATTGGTGATTATGGCATTCTAAAATAAATGAATAGGTGAAGATTATTTGCCAAATATTTGGAAAAATCATAGAATTGGTTTCTACAGAGAACTTTGTGTCTTGAAATTTATGTACTTATTTTTGCTGGAAATGATATACATTAGTTAAATTGGTGAGCATTTTTCAGATTTATGAACTCACTTAACATTCATGATTCTTCTTGTAACTTGTAGAAATCCATATGGGGAGATGAACTTCTGAATCTTGGCGCGATATAGAATTTTGGGTCTATAGGTGAAGACACTTCCAATGTTGGCTAAAGTCATTACTCTACGATCGTAGCGTCATTACTACACGATCGTAGAGATTTGTCATTGTAGACTAAATATGTGTATTGAGATGAATATGGTACAATTTGTGTATTGGGATGAATACAATATTATAGATGCATTTTGTATTCTTATGAAACAACTAAAATTTATGGATGTATTATGGATGATATATCTTTTAATTTTGCAAACATTCGTGATAATTCTGCCCATATAATACTGTCTTTATGTACCAAAAGTATTCTAATTCTGATCATCTGTTTTTATCTTTAGTAATTTCTCTCAGTAGGCACTAAATATTTACCAAACAAACACAAAATATGTCAGGCTAAGAGAAGCTATTAGAAAAGCTAAATTGGGTGGAGAATCGGAGGAGAGAGGTGATTGTTGGTGATGTGAATGGGAGGAAGAGGGTTTAAGGTTTTGGGGAGGAGTAACGAAGACTGTCCAAGATCCTATCTTTCCGATCATTTGCGGCGGATGAAGAGTTGTTGATCGACATTTTATCTATTTAGAGAGAGAGAGAGAGAGAGAGAGAAATAGGGTGATGAAGGGGATTGAGTTTGGGAATATTAAAATTAAAAAAAGAAAGAATCAAAACGACGAAAGAAACTGCGCATCGGAAAGAAGAGTGTAAAGAAGATGTATCTATAGATTTACTGTCTTAATTCTCCACTTTTTTGGATAGAACTGAGGTTTTAGCTGTCTTATTGCCCTATCTTGTCATTCCTATCTTTAGTTATTTTTATTTTTAATGTTAGTTGGGATTATTAAATAAAAATTGATAATGTTTTCATTCCAAAATTAAGGGGAAGTTTTTCTTTTTACTCGAATCTAAAAGTAGAAATATATTTTAAATAGGGAATAAACTAATATAAATTCCTATATAGCGTATCATTATTTATATTTTAGATAGATTGAATACAATTATGCCACCACTACTATAATTTTAACAAGTATTATAAATATACTCGAAAAAATAAACATTAAGGTTGTGCTTGTGAGTCCAAAAAAAGAACTTTTCCTTCCCATAGATTCTCTTTCCTCCAAAATAAAACTTAAAATCATGAAGTAAAACTTGTCAAGCAATGCAATCGGCCAGAGTTCTGATATCATATTAAGTAACTAACTGATCAAAAAACTTAACTTTCAGAAACACACCCGGACAATGTATATCAAGCTAATAATACTATTAAAATTCTTTCACAACATCAGATGAGAATATTGAATAATTGTTGTATGAAAACAATATAGTAATTAGGTGTTTCTTTAACCTTTTTTTGTTTAAAAGGAGGATGCGAGTGCTGTTTGTTCTTGTAAGCGACAATGTTGGAATTTGGATTTTGATGCCTTCAACCATTTATTAATTAATTCTTTTGTTCTTTCCTTTTCAATTTTGGCAAAATCCAAATCTCTTACTTAGGTCTTGTGCTTGCTGCCCTGCCGGTTGAGATCTTGACGTACCTTAATTACTTTGTTCTACTTACTTGGTTATATACCTGTCTTCTTCAAATGAAACACACTTTTTTAGTAATGAGAATTAGGAAACTAATTCAATTCAATTGGATCTTCTCAAGTCAGCAATTCTATTGACCATGTCTACATCATTTTGGCAATCTCCGTCACCCTTTCACATAACAATATTGTTGTCTTTTTGAAGGTAAAATCTTGTTTTAACCTGCCGAATCCAACACTTTTTGAGCTACAAAGGATAGTCACTACTATCCACTATAAATTCTTTTACCATAATGGCCTTTTAGACTAGTCATAATGAGTTTTTTTTTCCCTTCTTTTTTGTGTAATTATATATTTCATCTGCTTTCATGTAAGTGAAATGATTGAGTCTAATTTCTTTTACCAAGCTTGAAAAAAAAAGATGAGGAGAAAGTTAAAAAAAATCCCCTCTTTTAATATTTATAAATAATCACAAGTTCCGGGAAGAAAAATAAGTAATTAATCCGCCTTATAAACACATCCCTTCTTGAGAGGGGTTTGTTACCCTTCATGATGGATGTATAACTAAACACATATTATATTATTTCTGTTTGTTAAAAGATATATATATATATATATATATATATATATATATATATATATGATTATCGATAATTACTATTGTGAGTGTTTGATATAAATTCAAGATTACTAAGTCTTTTACTAAAACATCTGTTAGAACTTATGACTCATAATTTAGAAGATCTCGAAAAAAGGTCAAGCGCGAAGCGGAGCGACCGAACGAAGCGGAGCGGAGCTTTGCGACTCACTAGCCTATCGGGGGTGAAGCGAAGATTTTGGGGTGGGGAGTGTAGCCCCCCACGGTATGATACGGTGTTACAAGAGCATTATGTGTATTTAGGCTATAATGTGAATTAGGTTTGGAATTAATAAAAGTAGCAGTTATATATATACTCTCTATTGTAAAACCATATGTACTCAGTTAAATAAAAGAATGTCGCTTCCGTGAACGTACTCAAATTGGAGAACCACATAAATCTCGATGTTAATTCTTTATTGTCGTGTACGTGTGTGTGATCGAATTCTAATAACATCCTTGTACTACTTTTAATTGAATGATTCATTCGTATAATTATTGTTGAATGGAATCAACAATTATTAACGTACTATATATAAAATTAATTAATTTTGTATTACTTGGTAAATCATATTAAAACTTTATATGTTTATAAGATAATATACTCAATTATTAAGCACCAAATTTTTAAGTATGCCATTAATAATAAATTATATTTATAATAATAAATAATAATAACAAGCAGTAGCACATACTTTGTGTGAACAATAAATTATTTTAATTAAACTAAACATGTCGACAAACAAACAAAAAAATTAAAATTTAAAAATAAATGTAAATTATGCGACTAATAAGGATATTTATGTCAAAACTATTAAATATAAAATATATTTTTGTCTAAATAAAAATTTCAAGATGACCACTATGCTGTAATCTCATATTACCACCTATTTTTTAATCATCTAATTATCACGAATCTTGACACTTTACCGGGTATATGATTACCAGGAATTTACGATTATCAATGTAACAAATACGATTTATAAAAATGAGCAGTTCACATTATCGAGTATTTAAGAGGACCACTTTAGGTAACCTCTAACAAATGCCCAAAAACAATGTACAAATGTGTCATTATCACATACTTCATTCGTTCCAAAATTAGATATACAATTTGATTTTTAAAATCAAACGACGACATATTAAATTTTAAATTGATGTGAATTTTTTAATTTTAGTTGATATAATTATGTGATAATGACGACATATAAACTATTATGAATCATACCAATTTTGAAATTTAATATTTTGTCGTTTGACCTCAAAAGTCAAATTGTATCTTTAATTTCGGAACAGATAGTGTAATTTTGAAAATCCTAATTTTTTTAATGAGTAAATTAGTTACGGTGACAAAAAATTAGATACAAAATAATGTGTAGGATCATAATTAGTAGATATTCCACCATATATGAATGGATCAAATGGTTATAAGTTATAACCAATAACCATCATCCATATCATCTTTTTGTAAACAATCTTTTCACTAAAGTATTACTGTTTTTTCGATCCGGCTTCATATATATCTTCCAAATTTGATCAAATTCTAGTCTCTTAAAAAAAAAGAGAAGAAGACATGCACATTTTATTTAAGGTGGACACTCTACTGGAAAACTTTCATTAAGCAATCTCATGCATCCGTCAATACTATTAAAGATGAAAGGACGATTGGTGTAATAAGATAACTTGTTCAAAGGTAAGATCTTCTCTTTTTTGATTACTTCCACATGATTACGATGATACAAACCTTAGCCCCTTTGATCCTTTTCACTCGCCCCCGTTTACGAGTCCCGACTTGCAAGTAGGGTTCTCAATGAAAGCACTAATGATACCAACCTTAGCCCCTTTAACCCATCTTAAAAAGCTAGCTATCCAAAAGGAGAGATTAAGGTCTATATCAACCCACATCAAATTGCATTTGCAACCGATGTAAGACTATTCTTTACGGTCTAGTATGGAGTTCGCATCATACGATTTCAAATATATTGTTTAATTTGTCTACACCGTTCATACATAACATGATATCATATTAGGAATTCCATAACTTCCGTTGAATCTCATGACTTAAATCAACAACCGACTAGGTCGAGCACAAATTGTTTGATAAATTGACGAAGTGGATGATAATAATAATGAGACATAGTAGGGTGAGTTAAATTCCTAACACCTTCCCAATTCGTTTAATTCAAGAAATAATAGTTGGAGACAAAATGATGTCTATTCTAATTTTCTTCTTATTTATTTCCTCTTTACTTTGAAACTCCTAAATATAACATAAAAGACTGCCACCTTATATATTAGTATTTCCTGAATTTCGACTGATACAATGTATGTCATGTTCATAATTATTCAAAAAAAAAATCGTATCATTTGTTGTATTATTCCAAGAATATAGTACATGCATGTATTAAAATACATACACATACAATGATTTTGATATACATACAATTCTTCAATTTTATGTTTAATGTATTAGTACTATCATTTATACTATACTATTTATATGCAAATTATAATGTCAAATACTAAATATCACGCACCACAATTTTTTATTATATTATCGATACTAACACGTGTCAGTCAACAACATCTAGTATATATTTGAGTAGCATTTACATTTTAAAAAAAATATTAATGGTTGACAATCTCTAGTATATATGTGAGTAACATCCAACTCAAAATTAATTGACAATAAGTAGAGTAATCTCTCAAGTTATATATTGAGTCTTCAAGTCTTACCCGATGTGGAACTTTATATCTCAACATGCATACTGAATAGATATGTATGTCTGCAATAAGTAGAAAGAATATATTCACCGTATATATGTAGATATATAATTCCTTTGGCAATACAATTAGTTGAGTAGGATCTCGTGTAAGCAAAAAATATAAAAAGCTAGTTAATTAGCTTATTCTTTTCTTGCCTCCATCCTCTAAAGGCTTGTTGAAATATTACTTGTACACTAAATTTCGCAAATAGATTAAATAAAACGACTGAAAATATAACATATAAATATATTTTTGGCACGTATTGAAATTCTGTGTGTGGAACATAATCAACAAAAGGTGACACATCCTTTGCGAGACAAATAGAGCAATAGCTAATATATATTGCAACAAGGATATATATATATATATATATATATATATATATATATATGAGATGCAATTAAACCTTTCTTTACAAGCCAGCATGATTTTTGCAAAGTCAAAACAACCTTCTTATTACCTTTTATTGATTGGTGATCAGTCCTTTGGTTCCGGCCCTAGCCGAAGCTCAAGGTCCACTTCTGGTTGCCTCAACTGCATGCTCTTCTCTACATGTCCATCAGCACAAGTACTGCTTGTCCCTAAATCATGATCAGTACTTGATGATGCCTCTACAAACAAAGGAAGTTGTAGCAGCACTTCTTTAAAACCATCTTTTCTTCTAGGACTTCCCTCGTCTTCTTCTGAGAAAATCCATGGCCTTTTATGTGTGCATGAATTTTTGTCATGATCATCGCTAGACTCCGGTAGCAACAAGTTATGATCATCATCTGGAGAAGCTGCTGGAGGATGATCGTCATCAGAAGGACTAGTCTTTTTCATCCCATCCGTTGAAAAAAGGGTTTCGTCTAGAGATCCTTTTAGCCTAGCCCTATCTTTTCTATGAACGTTCATGTGTCCTCCTAGTGCTTGTGCAGTCGAGAAGCCTCGTTTGCAAAACGTGCATCTAAATGGCCTGACAGCTTGACCTAATTCTTGGCCATCTGAAGTACTACTCCATACTATTTCTTGAGGCTTTTCTATGTCGATCCGATTAATTTCCATTAGTTCTCAATCTATGGTTGATGAGGAGGCCAGGGAGGGAGTGGAAGGAAGGCGACGAACTAGCTAGAGTTAGTCAAATGGTCGGTGTTAAATTGGGAAAAACTATGGGCAGGCAGGCCTAATCAATTTCTTGTAGATAACTCTTATATGGATGATCAAGTAGTTAAAATATTATACAATAATGCTTGTCACTAGATAACCAAAGTGTACTTCCAAAAGTTGTCAATAATATAATTATACAATATCTCCAAGGGTTGATTAAATAAAATAAAGCTATCCATCTGCCCCCCTATGCCTATGTATGTATATGTCTTGTGTGAATTCAACACGTTAAGGCATAGGAGATGTACGGTTGACATAGTTTTTAAATTAATGTTTGATTTATGAACACCACCCGAAATCTTCATTAATTTAGTTGGGCCTAAATATTATGGCATGTTTTAAATTATGATACGCATGGCAAGCCAATGTAATTAAACATTTGATTTATGTATGAATTCATCATCTACCTTACTGGTTTCATTTGTCACCCATAGCATATTTGGCGCCCTATTGGAGGGACGAGAGAAATAAAGAAACCCCTTTCAAGATTCTTCTTCTTTTTTCCATTTTCCTTTTAATTTCCCTATTTTTTTTTAAAAAAAATTATGAAAGTATATGTCTCAAGTCTCAACACATGTTTTGCCGGTCGTTCATCTTAATTAGTTTTCTGCGATTGCCCTCTATTCAAATACCTTATAAAAGCTATCCTTTTGCCTTCATATGTCATGCATTTGAAGAAAAAGATAAACACCTATTTGGTTCTGCATGCAGGGTTTTGATTTTTGATACGAAGTCTCATGTAGGATATATAAACTAAGTTTCAATTACAATTTTAACTAAATATATTTCATATAAATATTCTGCTCATTGATAATTGATTTTGAAAGAAAAAAAATGTATATACAATCTAGATCCAATGCGTTGTCTTAATAATTATACCTTCTTGTGTCATTTTAGCCAACCACAAACTCACACAAAAGGTCCTAACTAAGGTATTAGTGATATATAATAGCTTGAGTCCTTATATACACATCTAAATATCTCACATGTTACGACGTGGGACTGGGGTGTTATAAACTCCTTCACTTAAATACTTAACATCCCCGTCAGGCAGAACACATAGTCACACATAGTCCAAATCTTTACCTCTCTAGTCATTGTGGGATAATACCAGCGACCTGCCTTCGTGGCTTTCAAAAGTCGGCTTCATAACATAATAAAGCGTTGTCTCAATAATATCTTCTTAGATCATCTTAGTCTAATACAGACTCAACTAAAAGGTCATAACTAAATATCTTAGTGATGATAACAATTTGAGTCTGATGTGATAAAAATATGTAACTGCAAGTGCACAGTGTCAAGTTGAAGAACTGACAAGTACAGGTTGAACCCACAGAGACTAGATTAATTTTAATATATCTTTAATTAATATTTTAGGCAAATTAGAAATAAATATTGAGAGTTGATTAACTATAATATGAAAACTAATAATGAAAAAGCAATCTAGGAATCCGAATCCATTAAATAATAAACATAACATATAATTCAATCTCTTCTATTTTTATAACTTAATTATGATTTTGATCTTCCTTCCCTTTAATTTAATAATTTTATAATTAACGTGGGCAAGCATAGACTATGAAAATTTAAGGATTAACTATAACCCATCAAAACTTCTTTGAGCAAGCATGGATTATGAAAAACTCATATCTTAACAATAATCTATCAAAACCTCTTAATTAATTTAAAATCACATATGAACTATAAAACGAAGGTATTTCAATAACGAAATATGAAGGCGAAATCAATTAAACATAAAGGCATAAATAATAGAAGAGATGAAAAATATTATCATGAATAATTATTTAATTTCATCTTCATCCTAGATATAAAAAAATTAACTAGACATTAAAAATAAAATAACTAACTAAAATAAAGAAGAAGAAATAAAATAAGAAAACTCCCTTTATTGATGATTCTTCAACAAGTGTATAATAAAGAAATAATTTAATCTACTTCTACTCCTAACCTAAACTAATACAATATCTAATCCTCCCTCTCTCTAAAACAAGAGACCTATTTATAGGGAAAATAACTTTGTGTCCTAATTTAGATACATTGAACTTGGACACTTTTGTTCCCATGTAGGTTTTAACTTCCTAGTGGCAATCAACTTCTCAAAGAGATCTTCTAGATAGACTTTTCTTTCTCTTGTTGGATTTAACTTGCACACTAAAAATACATACCAACACATGCTTAATTAGTCTTCTCTTACCTAATAATATTGTTGGAGCATCACTCAAAGTTAAGACTCAAGAAATGTATAACTAAAACTGATGGCCTGTGCCAACTAAGTAATTTATATATGTATCAACGAGGTTAGATTACATAAAACCTCTTCAACTGACAGCGACATGCTTAGTCGGGCCTGTAACAGCTTCGCAAGGGGGCAGCGTGTGAGCTGAGAAAGCATTCCGCATGATGTTGTGACGACATCTTGGACTGCGGCGGCGCTACTTCTTAATTAATACTCCCTCTTTTTATATATTTTTGAAGTTAATTTAAAATATTTTAATATATATATTTTTTTCATTTAATCTATACAATGATGAATATTGTCAACTACCTCAAATTGTAAGAATTATTATTTTACTCTTTTTAATGAATCATCTTAATTTTGAGTTTTAATTAAAAATACATCAAATTAACTTTTAAAAATAAAAAAAATAATCTTATAATTTAAAACGAACGTAGTTAATATCTTCTTTAAGTTTGCTCTAATATTATGAATATTTTCTGTTTAATGACTATAAAGTGGATAGACATTTTTTTAATCTGTCATTAATTTTTTATTATTATTATCATTGTTAGTATATCACATCCACTATTAGATTCTTAAATGCATATTAAAAACTAGCATGCTGTTGGTGAAGCTACATATAAATACTCCTCCATCCATTATAAAATTAAAAAAATATATATATATATATATTCTTTAAACTATATAATGACACGATTTTTTTACCATATTATCACTTATTTTATATAAATTGAGTATTATTATATCATCATTACTATTTACTATATATATTTATAGCAAAGTTGAGAATACATTTGGAAAATAAATTTTATTTTTAAAAAAGTTGTCGTTTTAAAATTTTCTCTCTAATTTAAAAAGGAAAATTTATTTTTCACCGTCCAATTTGATCATGAGTTTGATAGTACGATTAAACTAAGTGAAAATGACAAGGTAATTGCAACAATCACCGGCTGTTTCATCATCATAGAGAAGAAAATTAACATATTGAAACATATAAGAAATTAACTGGCTCAAAAAGACTTATATATGAGGAAGAGGAGTGGAGTCATCTAACAGCTCTGACATTATTCTAATACTTCTATAAAATTAATTAATTGTGCACAAGATTTAATGAATTTTTTTTTAAAAAAAAATCATAAATCAAACTCCGAATCTCCACTATATCAAATATAGTGAGCTTACAAAAATCTTTCCAAGTTTTACGTACGCCCTGAAATTTGAGATTCCATAATATCACGACACAACTTTTTGTACAGATTAAAAGTTGCAAAACCTTCCACCCACAGTACAATTTTTTTTTGCACGGAATATAAAAGCTGCAAAAATCATCTCCCTCGCACAAACACAAAATTCACTCACATCCTCTCTCAACTCATAGGATCCTACATGACTTTTGGTTGTGCTGCATGCATTTCAACAACTAAATATAATACCATATTTATAGAGTACCCTACAAATCTCCTCTTCCTATTCAAAATAAAATACTTCAAAATAAAACTTCTTCAATATCCGAATAATTCTCCATCAACACAAAATCTCTTGTCAAGATTACGATGAACATTTCCAACTCTTTCAATCTTTAGTTTCTTTATTTAGACAAAAATCTTTTCACCAAATGCAGCGGACACATGTGTATAGATTGGCCCAACAAACATGTTGGATGACCTCCTTAAGAAGGTTAACCTAGAAGTTAAGACTCCACCGTACTTATCTAGATTGGCCCAACAAAAATGTCTTCTTGTTAGCTTTCTTGCAAGTTTTCATCTGGTCTTTGATATTTTGCTTCTATCTCATCATTAATTAATAAAAACTATTAAAGAAGACATAAAAAATATTAATGATGATTTTTGAGATGACACTCCTTTGATTATAGTGGATTTTTACACTTCAAGAAATCAGAGCATTTTGAAATTTAATTTTATCTAATATATATGCCATTTATGATTAAAAAATATTTAGGCCATTTATGATTAAAATAGTCATTGTACTAAGAAAATTTTCATTGCAAGGCCATCACAATTAAGGTGGGCCCCAAATAAGTACTTGTAATAGGCCATCAGTCTTAATTTATTTTCTTTTTAGTTCTAAATATAATATCGATTTATTAATTTAAAATATCTTTGAATTAAAAATTGATATTATATTTGCAAAATTGATTCTTGGATTTATTTATTTTTTGTTAATTTTTGATTGAAATTAAACACATGTATATACCCTACTTGGTCACTATCAAAGTTCAAACCTAGAGCCTTAGGTTTTGCTATAGGCCTCACTCAGTTCTTTTAAAGTTTATAGCCCAGTTCAAGTTTTGATAACATATTTAGGAGGCCTAACAGCCCACTTAATGGTCATCGTTTACAAACGTTATTTAAGGCCCGCTTTTATAAGATTTTAATGGGGAAACCAGAAAAATTTATCATCAGGCTTTGGAAATAAATCGGCTTCAAAATATTTTGGGCTTTTTAAACTTTGAAGTAGCTCTAGAACTTTATACTCCTTCCATTAATCTACAAAAAAACCGAGTTTTATTTGAAAATTTATAGACATGAAGGATATATTTTTATTTCATCTTTATCTCAAAATTAATAATTAATTGTCAGTTTAGTATTAATCACATGATAATAAAATTATAATAAAAGATTCTAAAATATTGTATTACTTTGTACTATTATCAATAAAACGAGAATTATAATATGAAATAACAAAATCGACAAATGAGCCTCATATCACTAATATAAAATGGAAAGACTCTTATTATACCTAATTAATTGTAAATCAATAATATTTGTTTAGTTGTAGTTCTTGATTTGGATCCACAAGTTAATTATAACTATTTATTTTTCAATAAATTTCATTTCCTTATATTCTGTAAATATGCTTCTTCTTTTTTGTTCATAAATAAATATCTAAATCTAGAGAGAGACAGAGGGACAATAGGACATCTGGGATTTGTGTATTATATGTGATTCAAGCGAAAGATATATATATATATATATATATATATATAGCTCGTGAGAGAGGAGCTCTCTCCCATGCAAATATACCCTTAGCTGTCAAAATAATTATAAACAACTACTCCATAATATATATCACCAGACCAAAAATCATACTATTAAACGAATTTGATTTTCATGAAATTAACTTCATGATTAGTTGGTCAATTGACCAATACAGTGCTGACATACAGAGAGAGATCACTTCCCGACTTACGTGTCGACACTGTATTGATCGATTGACCAAAATTAATTTCATATATGCTAACCACTCGCCTATTAAACTAGATATATATTTTCTGAAAAATAAACTTTATACACTTAATATATTAATTATCATGGAATTGCACAAATACTCTAACAGAGAAACCCAGGCTAGTTAGCTATCTATCTAAGAATAACTTCCCATTCCTTTTATTAAATTAATTCCATAGTAATAACTCCTATATAGTATATACTGATGAGAATTAAGAATTAATATGAAAAAGACATGCATCTGATATCCCCCATGTGCATTTCTGTCTCAATTCTCAAGCTAATTCATTCATATATCAGACCTAGCAATCTGCATCTCGCAGACTTGTCCAACTCAAGAATCCTAATCAAGACAAAACCCTAACCAATCATCTTAAATCCCCCCAACACAAATTCAGAATTTTCTCAAAACCAAAGCAAACAATCTCACTTGCTACTTTCACAAGCATTGGAGAAAACAAATTAAATACATACCCACAAAAAGAAAAACAATCAAATCATTAAAAGGGTCTTCAATATATTCATAACTCTTTTTAGAATTAATTAATAAAACTTCTCCCTTCAGAAATTAAATCAACTATATATATTATTATCCTCGTCAGTTTCTTGCAAACCGGCCCATAAGTCAATGGGAATTTCTCAATCAAGTTTCCTTGAAAATAAAGAAGAGTAAATCAAAATTCCTGCCTTGTAAACCGCAAGAATTTAAGCAATTCACATTGCAATTAATAAACAAACTAACCATACATATAGAGTTAGTATACTAGATAGCTAGGGTTAGGGTTAGCGTTTTGAAGAATCCTATTAATTAATTCTTTATTCTTTGTTCATTAATTATTCTATATATATATATATATATATATATATATATATATATATATATATATATATATATATATATATATATATATATATATATATATATATATATTCTTCATTGTTCATTCTTTATTACTCAAAGGAGATGAAAAACTAATTAAAGATACAGAGGAAGAAACAAAACCGCATTGTTAAGGCTTATGAGTACTGATGATGCGATTATATTCTGTGTAATATAAAAAGGGTACGTACAATTGATCTGGAATACTTAAATGGAATGATTCCTCAGAGTTGGTGGCAATTTTGGAGGGATTGAGAAATTAAGAAAGAGAAAAGTGGAAGAAGAGAACACAAGTATATGGATGTATATGCATGGAGGAGATCAGATATATATATATATATATATATATATATATATATATATATATTCAACCCAAACAGATCGATCTGGTGATGATGATGGTGTTAATAATACAAGGAGAAAGGGAATCGATGTTGTGATGTATCTGACTTTATGCCTTCTTGAAAATCCAACTACTTCTGTGTGCATGTTTTATGGGTTAGTTTAATTAATTTTGTACTGATGGGAATGTCAGTGAGGTATGCTGGCCGATGGGAAAATGAACCAGCCCACTGCATCATCCCATGCAGTTTTTAGCCAGTTAATTAATTTCTGAGCCCCGCCCCTTATATTCATTCTTCACGTATAGACATGCACCAACCTTATTACACTACCTATATACTAGACTATGCACTTCACTTCTCTCATCGTACATGCTCTCACTGTTATGAGTCGCGCATGCTAAGCACACAGTTCAAGAGAATATTTTTTTGAACTGTATGCATATTCCTTTGATTTCTGCATTTACACCAAGTTCAAGAGAATATGTACAAAATTTAAAGAAATATTCTCTTGAATTGTGTGCTTAGCATTTACCCTAAGGGCACATGTTAATAAATTCCTTTTATATATTCTGATTCAAAATAAAATTCTTATTTGACTTAAGTTTTGGCATTTTTCATATTAAGATTTTTCTTCCATAACTTTTTTTCTCATATAGCAAATTTTAGTATCAGCATTAATTCTCAGTATTTTGAATAAACAAAAACAAATTATAAATATTATATATATATATATATATATATGTCAACAAATTAAAACAGACTCTTATTTCCAAATGGAGGGAGTATATATCCAGAAGGACTATTTAACTTTTACCACATACGTATCCTTAGCTGAGCAAGTACTTTAATTTCTACCAGCAGCATCAAGGACTTTCGAAATACACATGCTTGACAGTACTATATGATCTTCAGAATGACCTTGTCGATCTTTCAAGGGACTGTAGTTCACACTAGTCTGCATGTGTATGTGCATTATGTCTTATATCTGTCGTCATATATATGCTTGTGTAACATACAACAACCTTATATAAATCATATACATGATGCAAGTCAATCCGTTTTCAAGATTCTTGAGGAAGATGACATGTTCTGTTTTCATTTTTCACAATTTAGACAAATGATAGACATATAGCTACCTCATACTAGAACATATAGTAGGTTAGATCCTAGAAGCACACCTCCATCATTCATGATTTGTTTTAGCAATGAAAAATTATTAGCTCATTAATTCTATCTAATAATTTACCTAGAAGACAAATTAAGAGTTAATATACCAAAGACATTGAGATTCCAAACTTCAAATTAATTTCTGAGTTTTCCATGACAAAGATGCCTGCAGAAGAATATCAATTCATTCATCTCTTATGTGTTACTTGAGTAAAATCAAGTTGATATCCAATTTAAAAATAAAAATCATTTCAAATCATTTTGGTGATTTCCAAAAAGTTAGATGTTACACCCTGCAAGTAATTAGTATTCAAAGAGAAGCAAGTGATCATACCTTGAAGTAAGGAGGCCTTAACCTTTGATCAAACGACAAAAAAGGGAAATACAACAGAAATGTATAAAAAAGAAGCCAGTATATATATATGTCATATGAGCACATAAGGATTTGCAATTTTACTTCACCTTAGGTCGGGATAGATCACCAAGCCTTAGCTCAAGATCTAAATCCTCTTCGGAACTAGGCCTAACTTCCACCACCTTGGATTGGGGATCATGAACAATATTTCTGTCAACTAAAGTTTGTTTTGGGAAGAAAGACACTGTTGCATCATCTGCTCTTCTTCTCTTGAAACACATATTATCATCCTCTCTACCAGAATAAGCCGTTTGGTTATTATTTCCGCATACTACAAAGTTAAGGCTCACAGACAAATCCGTTGCAGCATAACCCCTCTTATTAGTCCTATAGACGTTTGATTCAAGAAAATTCAAATTCTTCTCTTCTTTCTCCAAATCCAAGATATTACAATATCTGTCACTGTCAGCAACCAAATTTGGCCATAATATGGAGGTCTTCTTTTGTTGTTCTTGAAAAATTGGTGAAGAGAAAAGAGGGGTTGAAAAGGCCTTTTCGTCGCAATTCACTTGCATAAGTGGAACTGAAACCCTAGAAGGTGAGGAATTAGGTGATGCAAGAAATCCATGATTAGAATCTTGGTTATAAGCCAACGTATGAATCTGAGAAGGGTATTGATGAATTCCCAAAGATGTAGGTAGACTCAAAAGATGATTGTTTGGGCTCGGAGACTGCTTAAGTCTAGCTCTATCTCTCCGGTGGACATTCATGTGACCACCAAGAGCTTGAGCTGACTTGAATTCTCTTCTACAGAAAGTACAAGAGTAAGATCTTGGAGGCCATATACACCCTCCAAGAGGTCCAGCTGCATCTTCTGCAAACGCTTGTTCTTCCCACGAATCGCCATACATAGAGGGCTTGGTTGATGATGCTACAACTTGATCAGAACTTAAACTATTCTTTCGCTTCGTCCACGTCCAATTCCTAGCTTCCTCCATGGGTAGAAAATCAGATCCTCAGAGCTGCAAAGAGAGATTTATAGAGATGTTAAAGCCCCAAGATTAATTCAAATGAATTGAGTTGAGTTGAGTGATAACCAGCTTATATATTAGTTGAAGTAATTGAAAACTACACGAGAATCAGGAGTGTTTAGATGAGAGAAATGTGGCAATTCTTAGGGGTTGGGAAGGTGAAATGGTGGGTACTCTAGTTTGGCTAGCTAGCTAGCTGTTTCAGTCTTAGCTACTTTTTTTGGTTTCTAGTTGGCTTTCTGCATAATCACTCTCTTTAATTTCCTTTCTTTAGCTGTGAGGCTGCAAAATGAAAACTGAAAAAGGTTTAGAAATTACCATTGTGGGTCCTTCTCAGTCTGTCTTGTACGGGAAGTGTAATTGCATATATATTAAGATTATATAATTTGATTGAAATTATACGAGTAGTAGAAAAACTAATAGAAATGACATAGATACAGTTGGATCATGTGCAACCTTGCTCTTGCTTCTTAATTACCAAAAGAGATGTACACATATGCTTCCATGTATGGGCATATATATATATATAGTCATCAAATTTTTAGTTTTTTTGGTAAGTACAAAATTAAGAGAAACCTTGGGAGATATTGGCATTTATCACCCAACGGTAGTCGAGTGTTATCGCATGCAAGTCAGACGTTCTCGCATGCAAATCAGACAAAAGTGTTGATTCGTGTCAGATCATCATATTAAAGTGAACACATACTCTTGTGACTAAGAGAACGAATCCTCAAACACTCCATCAAATTAACGCTACGTCGAATGCATGATTTGGTGGTAACACGTGTTTTGAGAATCATTCCAAGCCAAGGTAGGCCGAAGCAAATTGTTTTTAAAATAAATCTTGTTGAAGGAATTGGCCTTATATACGCGAATTAGGATCCTCTTCATTTCAAATAAAATGAAGAGTCTTCATTTCATGATCGAGATTTAAAATGCGTTGGAATGTAATGTCATGCTGACAGGAGAGAGAGATGATAATGAAAAACATACAAAGAATGAAGATTCTCCATTTCATTTGAAATGAAGAGGATCCAAATCCACACGAACACGTGCCTGTGCGATTTCGAGCAATTCTAGCTACGAAGAACCACAATATTCTAGTAAAGCACACCGCTCGCAATTTGTGTACGGAACCCTAGAAATTATGTTAAAAATTATGCCACCCCAAATTAAGGTCTTGTGATCTTTGCTACACCAAAGAATTTTCTCTCAGTTTTAGAGGCAGATATCGATCGATCTAGAGATCTTTATTCGGAAAGCACAAGGGTTTTATGAGAAGCAAAAGATCTTAATTAGTTGGCAAATAAATCAAGGAGCACTGAAATATAATGCATGAAAAATGAATTCACATAACATGCATATATATATAGGACACACCTAGCTATACATATTATTATTCTTGACGATTTTTGTTATTTAAAAAATGGAAATTCAAGGGTCCCATTGCTCAGAAGTTTGCTATGAAGTTGTAGTCCGTGCATATAAAGCTGTACAAAATGTATATATATGTGTGTGTCAGTGTAAGCATGAAGCACAAAACTAATTAAGGGCAATATAATGACACATGTATATCGGATATGAATAATATTGCTTTAAATATACGAATATCGGATTATCCGTATTTGTTAATTTAGCGCTTGTAATTTTAGATATTTTTTTTTCCAACAAATACTTTCCCCAAAATTATTCGGTCCCAAATATATTATTGAACAATATTTGGTGGAAAAAAAAAACTAAATTTTTAGTGAATAGTATTTCTTAAGAAACCAATTTTGTTTCATGTGTTATACTTAATTACTATCATATATTACTGAACAATGCTACTATCACATAAAAAATTACACATAATGCTCACATACACACACATGCATACTGTGGGGCCCCGCCTGATATGCGGGGCCGGCAGTATGTTTGTGTGTATGTGAACATTATGTGTAATTTTTTATGTGATAGTAGCATTATTTTATATTACTTTACAATTATAATTATTTTAAGAAAAACTCTCTTATGATATGACAGTAGTTATAAGGGCAGTATACTATCATATACGATAGACATTCATATTTATTCTATACTAATACTTGAAAATTTCAAGTTTATCATAAAGCACATGCATGCAACTGTATAATTAATACGTTATTAGCATAGATAATAGATTTGATTAGTACTGATCGACTAATTAATGATAGGAAAATGAAGTCAAATAACTATATTTTGAAAAAAACTTTCAGATATTTCATATTTTATTTAGATATGTTATGTATATTAATTTGGAATATATAGAAAATATGCGTACTGCCTTCTTTATGAAGAAGTATACATATACATGGAATGTTTTTTTCTAATTAATGAATACATAAACAAACTTCATGAATAATTAATACATATAGTACTTGCGAAAATATAAAATATATATTAAATAGACATTTTTATTGTCAGATATTTTTAAACTGAATACGAATAATACTTATTTTTTTAATACGAATAATAATGGTTTTAAGTGGATATATACAAATGCCGACCGATATTTATTTTATTTTTTTTACCATTTATATATAGCCCCAAGTAGAAATCATGTTTGCAAAACGAAAAAAAAAATATGGAGGTATTCCCACAAATAGGATGGCAGCCCCTAATAAATAGTTATTGGATTCCACTAGCAAAAATAGTGTATTTGATTATTATTTTTTGCAGGATAAATCATTCTAATGAAATAAAAATTCATTTTATTTCTTTATTTTTTTTATTTCATGTGGAGATAGTGGAATAAAATTCATTCTAATTCAATGAATATATAGTGATAATTTTGTCATTATATGACAACACCCACTACCAACAACAACCAAACATACACTTAAAATACCGTAAAATCATTTCATTCCGTCTTTCATTTTATTCCTTCGATCCAAACGCATGATTAGGCCCTTAGTTGGAATGAAAATATATACTATGAAATACATCAACGATTAATGAATCATGATGGTGTATTGTTCTCTAATAATATGCAATCAAATAATAAAATATAAGTTCACTTTAAAGTTTCTTTGTTCGTAGGGCCCAAAAATGATTCTTCTATTTATAAATTACTAAAATTAGTTACCCAGATAATGCTGGTAATTAAGAGTAGAGGAATATTTCATACTAATTTTTTCTTGGTGATCAGTCGGTCGGTCTAATGCGCACCTAAAATCGTCCTTAATTACTTTTCTCGAGTTTTTGATGTGGAAATGAGTTATTATATGTATTTTAATTTTGACGTTCTTTATCTTCAATTTCTTTAATAATTATAACCTTAAACGCAATGTGTTAATCCTGGTATTATAACTTATAACTTATTTGTTAATATGCCAAATAAATTGAAATAAGCCTTGTAACTTATTTGTTAATCCAGCTGGTATTACCCTCAACACAACAAATAACACATTGCCTTCAACACAAAACTTAAATAACATAATTTAATGGACATTTTATCCTTTAATTTTCTCTTCTAAACTCGCAGGAAAGACAGTTAATTACTTTACTTTCTCCCTCTCTTTTTCTCCCTAAAATTTTAAATTCTGTTACTTTTTTCTTCCCAAACTCACAAACATACACAATGTAAAGGGGAAAAAAAGTACTTGAGGCATAAGAGGGGTGTGCTTGTCTGCATTTTGGGCTTCTTGATGGTTGTAATTAATGATATTAGCAGATTATATATGTTTCTTATCAGGTCAAAACTAAGAGTGCTTAGAATTTAGTCATGAACTAGAAAAATTAAAAATCTTATGGTCAAATTTGAGTGTGTCTAGTTGGCTTAATTAACTAAGAAGCATCACCCAATGTGGACAGTAAATTAATCCTTATTTTGTCTCAAATAAATGTGGACTGTTTCAAGTTAATTAAACTGACTACTACAAGTACATGACCTACAATTTGATTCTTGTCACTCTACATAAAAGTATTAATGAATTTTAAATATGGTAATAAAATATATCTTTCCTCCATGGAAGAATTAGTTAAAAAAATTAAATTATGATTTAAGGAAGAAAAATGTGCATACTTGGAAAGTACAAGAAGATTAGTTACCACTTGGACACTATGAGGATCAAATTGTGAAAGAAGTAGTCCTTATTTGATGTGAAAAAACAAATTTACTCAGACAACTTATCAGTCAAAGTTTTAATTAGCTTATATATAGTCACTATCAACATAACTCATATCCTAAAAAAACAAAAAATATGAATATCTTTTATGTTGTTTATAATAAAATAATTTGAAGTGGTACAAAATAATAGTAGGTTATATACAAAAGAGCTAATTAAGCACATACATCTGTAGAAACATAATTGAGTTCAACTGATCAGGCCTTCCTAAGAAAAGATGGTATCATTATTCATTGGCAGAATCAATTAACTCCATGAGATGAGACACAGGAAAAAGGACACAAACGTTGTGCATTTTAATACTAAGGCTAAGATTTCTCCTTCGTTTAAATATTTCAAGAAGATTGTCCCCTTTATAACAGATTCTACTTAATTCTCATGTCTTATTCTCAACTTGTTTGAAATTAATAAAGGGAAGAACCCCCCCGCCCCCCGGCCCCCCTCTAGTTCTTGTCTCTTGTTAAGTAAACAATGCATATATATACACATATATATATATATATATATATATATATATATATACAGAGAGAGAGAGAGAGGGGGAGGGAGGGTTATTCTTTATTATGATTAAGGATTGAAAAGGAAGCTTAAAGACTTATAATATGGGGACAGACAAGAAGTATTATTTGTGACATGACACTGGTTGAATGGGAAAATGATAGAGATCATAACGTTCAAGCAATTACAACATAGTATTATATATTTTTTCAGTGCAACCTTCAGGAATTTATAGAAGTAAATCTATTGAAATGACTGTTATTGAATAAAATAAAGAACGAATAATGCATATCTTTAACTTAACCCTATTAAATTAAAAACATCAAATCATGGTAAGTCTCTCTGTGCAGCAACAGCTACGGTGTTTCATAAACCGCCCAGAGAGAAATTAATTGAAAAATAAGTTTTCATATACATATATATAGTAGCTAATAATTATGATTAGTTTCTTTGATTAATGGCAGTGTGCACGATCCTACCTAGCTAAATATATACATTATCATAGAGATAATTATATATAGGTGTACACACTCTAAATATTTAATAACTAAAACATATTCAAGGAAGAGTGTCGGTAACGCCACTAAATAGAACCAAAATGTATGGGTTTCCTTTTAAAATTTTGTGAAAGGTGAACAATAATTTTTTACTATTCTCGCCGTTTCATAAAAAAATCTCCTATATAAAATTTATTAATGAAATTGGTTAATATGTTTTTAGTTTTAATGATGACAACATATTTTGTACGGATATATTTTTTGATTTTCAGGTTTGGAAAGTGACCCTTCATGAAAAAAGAGTCCATAGAGACAACTACTAGAATAAAATTCAAAATCTTAAGAACTTATATTTATTTGGAAACTATATTTACTTAAGCAATTGGTCTTATTCCTTATTCCAAGCTGCTGATTTTGCTAAAGATCTTTTCCATAAAGATGAGTGTGCTGATCATCCCTTATTTCAAGTGGCTGAAATCTTATCCCTTGATTCAATTTGCCTTATTTCAAGCTGTTTATTTTTCAAATTTAAAATCATTTATTTCCTAACGGCATTGATTCTACTGAAATTGTTGTAATTGAGCAATTGAATTCTTTTTGCCGTTGGTCCTTCTCTCTATAAATATCCTTTTCTAGCGTTGAAGTAACAAATTGAGAAAAATAGTGTTTTCAAAAAAAAATTAGAAAGTGTTATTGTTATAGCATCAAAGCAGATACACCTATATTAGTTATCAGTGCAATATATTGAATATTGACCAATAATTCATATATAGTTTATACTTATCTGTCCCATTTAAACCCTAGTTTGCTCTAAAAAGAAGCAACCCATGCAGTTGCATGACAGGAATAAGGCAGGAAATCTAGCTTCTTTTAATTTCAACAAAAAAATCTGCTTTTGTTCCTTCCTGAATGTCTATAGCATGACTTTAATATATATATATATATATATATAAATTCGAATTAGAGACCGACCGTTCCTCCACGAATGAGAGAAACAATTATTTAGGAAGAATTTGGTTAAACATCCTTTTCAAAGTTTCAAAAACAATTATATTTATTAGCTTACTTATGGAGATCGTTTTACTTCTCCATGTTTCGTGGTATGTTTCAGTTGTCACCTTCTTAGTACTGTACAGTACTGTACTGTTATTAACCCATGCAGTCGTGGCTGCGTTTGAACATGTTCATGCCTCAAATATGAGTACTATTCATGAGATCTAATTCGTTTTAATTCAAATACGCCTATACCCGTTGTAGTATATATATATATATATATATATGGGTCCGTCTCTCTAGCGAACCATAGGGAGCGAACTAAAAGCGAACCGGCTATAACAACGGTTTTTTCCGTCGCTATAATATAGAAAATCAGTTTTTTATGCTATAGCGACGAAAAAAACTGTCGCTATAGCCGGTTCGCTTTTAGTTCGCTTTCTATAGTTCGCTAGAGAGACTGACCGATATATATATATATATATAATGAAAACATAATATACGGTATGTATGCACTATATTGACTCATAATAGATTTTTTTAATCATAACTGTTCATAAGTAATTAATTCATTAATTATATTAAAAATAATTTAAATTAAATTATTATTTAGTTTAAAATATTATAGAGAGATATACATATATTGAGAGGATATGAGTCATATGTGATTAAAATTTGATTGACAAAGTTATAAATTTTCAATTTGACCCCGTATAATAGAAAATTTATAAAATTTTAGTGGAGTCAATTTATATATAATAATTAAAAATTTTAAAATTTATCTTACATTATAAAATAATTTTTTTTCCTACTATGTGGCTTCGCCACTGTCCGTCCCTTAATATAGGACGTTTTAGAGGTGAACACAAGAATTAAGATAATGATTGGAAAACATTAAATATAGTACTCAATTATCTATAATACCCTTAAATGATCATTTATCATAGTTATCTCATACTCTCTCTCACACATTTTCTCATAATTATCTCCTAAAAAACTCTCATTTACTCATTTGTCTCTCTCTCCATCCATCCCCATAAAAACGTACCAATTCTTTAGCTTAGAAATTATTTACACTCTCTCTCCCTCATAATATATGGAACAAGAGAGGGGAAAGTAACAAAAGCTGAAGAGTTTTGTTGGGATAAGGAGAGAGAAAGAGTTAAGTGTATCAAAAAAATAAGCAGAGTACTGAGGGGTAATTTTAAAAAAATTATCATTAATTCTTTTAAATTTATACAAACGTCAAATAATAAAGAACAAATTCTAAAACATTCTATATTAAGGGACGGAGGGAGTAATAAGTTAGAGACGGCTATCTTTGGATCTAATTAAACACACTTTTTCATTACATTCATTCTTACCCACTTCCAATTATCCACTTTTTACTAATCATAATTACTCATTTATTAACTAATAGCCACGTACTTCTCAACTGGGTCAAAAAGTTATATGGGCGTGAGGGGGAGTGTTAAAGTAGTATATATGGCACTATATTTTTTTACATAATTTTTTGATTCTTGAATTTGAACATTTTTAATGGCTAAGATTAAAGTTAATTTTTAATTTATACACTTATAACAACCTATATAAATACATATATTATCATAATATTGATAATAACTAACCATTAAATTTTGTCAGTTGAGTCGTGCCTTCTCTTTTGATTATCTTAACACTATTACTACCTCCGGTAGAAAATAAAATAAATAAAATGAGTTTCTTATGATTTTCTAATTTGAAGTCAATTTGTGAAAAAAATTAAATTTATTTTTTGATTTTAGTCAATAGTCGTGAATATTTAAATTATTTAAAAATACACTAATTCTTATCGCATAGGAAAAGACTAATATTATGACTTAAAACATTTTATGGACTTCCACTGTTTAAGAGACTATTTAAGAATACGTTACAAGTTATAAGATTTATTGTTTTAATATTAAATAAATTTATATCATTTTGAACTTTAAGATTTGTCAAATTAATGTTAAATATCAAAGTAAGTTTCTTCTTTCTTTCTAGTATATTATTTTTGGATGCAGAGGAGGGAGTATAATTCTCCTATTAAGGGTACCATTCCTTTGGGCTGCTTGCCAACTTATCAAGAAGCCGTGGCTGCATAATGGTAGGCCCAATAAGTGTACTAATGATGTTGGGCCGGCGGGCCTAATGATGACATAACAATTTTCATGGATTAGGATCTTTCATTACGTCTTTCACGCAATTTTTTTTCTATTTTTGCTAACTTTAAATTTTCAAAATGTGCAATTTTATTTGTCAATTTGTTAATATTTTAAAAAAAAGAGTTTCAATTTTTTAAAAATAATATAAATTAACATAATTATCACAAATTTATAATTACAATAACGTTAACTAATTTTTAACATATATAATATTATAATTATAAATTTTAAGTTAAATTATGAAATTATTAACTATTAAAAATAATTACTACGTAGAACTATAATTCTTTTTATATTCCTACAAACGTAATGTTAACTTATTATTATACAATAATTTTATTCTAAAAAGAGTCATTTAATTGCTTATTCATACAATAAATTTTAATTTAAAAAATATATTTAAGATTTTACTTTACTAAACTTTGGACTCTAAATAATTAAATATTAAAAATATAGGAAAAAATTATTATGATTACATAATACTCCCTTCGTTCCATTTTATTTAATCGTTGTTGACTTTTTAAAGTCAACTTAAGAGATTTTAAAACTCAAAATTAACATAAATTATTTTAATTTTAATCAATACAATGATGAATATTATAAACTATCTAACAAGTGTTAGTGATTGTAAGTTTTACTATTTCATATTTTTTAATAAGCCATCTTAATTTTGAGCTTAAATATGTCTCAGATTGATTTTCAAAAGTCAACATTGATCAAATAATTTGAAACGGATGGAGTAATTAATACTAACAAATATATTGTATTAAAAAATATATTAATGATTGAAATATTAAATATATATATATACTATATGTTAAAAAACACATTAATTACTAAATTTTAATTACCAATTTTATTTAATGTAGGAGACATTTAGTTAAGTAATGTTTAAAATAATTTTGAAATATATTAGTGACTAAAATTTAGTTATTTTTTAAACTAAAAGTCATAATAGTAACTTATTATTCAACAAAAATGTTATTCCTAAATAACTAAATATTAAAAAAATATTATGACAAAATAATAGTTAATATTGAAAAGCATAATATATATTAAAAAATATTAATGATTACATTTTAGTTACCAATTTTATTTCATATAGGAGAGCTTTAGTTAATGATTGTTAGAAAAATTCCTCACTTATATGTAGTATTAGTTATTAAAATTTAGTTATGTTTAAAACTAAAACCATGATTGTAACTTACTATTCTACAAAAAATTTAATGCATATAGAGTTCCTTAAACACCAAGTTTTGGCTTGTACGTTTTAATCATTTTTGAACTCTAAAAAATTATATATAAATTCAAAAGATTAAAAAAAAATAATATTAAATTTTAAAACTATATAAAAATTGAATATTAAATTAAAAATAACCAAAAAAATATTACTAATACTCAATTGTGAGTATTTGATAATTGTTTGTTTGAGCAACGTTTGTAGTCATTCTAAGAGTAATTAATAATAGTAAGTTAATTTAAAATTCAATTTTTTTTAATAATCATCAAATATAAAATAAATTAGAAACTAAAAATAATTTTACTTAAAAAGCAAACCCGTGCTTCGCTGGCACATGTCACTTACCCAGTCTCATTTAAACTAGACTCATTTAAACCTGTGCTTCGCTCGCACGGGTCAAATATTTGCATATGTAATTTTGATATTTTCACACGGTTTTCTCTCAAAAGAGAGTAAGGTGGTTCCCACTTTTATGTAAGAGAAGCATGTGTGAAAATATCAAAATTACATGTGAAAATATCATTTCCCTTACATAAGATTTGTAAAGAAGCAGATAATAACATACTAAACAGGACAAATTTAGCCTATAGGGAACGCCGGCCGCTGTCGGCCAAAAATTCTGCCGCTGGCAAACTCTTGTCTCGCTTGTTCTAATGCACTAAGTATCAATTCTACAAACATTTCTAACCCTTCATATATTTATTTAATCCCAACTCCTCGATAACATATAGTAATTAGTATAAAGCAATTCAGTTTTGTTTCCACCTTTCAGGACTGACTAAACTATGTTCATAAGCACCCATCCCATGGATAATATAGACAGACATCAATCTTGTTGACAACATCTTACGAAACAATAATTCAGAAGGCGGCTGCAGAGCGATGAAAACAGTAAGTTTATCCCCTCCCCAACCTTGAGTACCCCTCCCTCTAGGATCAGATAAATTATTGTAATAAATTAGGACATTCAAAAAAAAAATTATTTGCTCAATTCTTAGCGACACCGATACATTGTATCTTTAATAGTAAATGTGTTAAAATTTTGTGAAAAATTGAACTTTTGAGATGTTGAGTTGACTTTTTGAACTACTGAGCTATTAAATGTGGACTGCTGAGTTTATTCAAGACCAACAAAAATGACTCTATATTTACCTTGTGGTTGATGTCAGACTCTATATTATGGTCTATTTTATTGGTTCTCCCCTTTTGTTTTAAACATGTTCCTTTAAATAAATACATAAAATGTCCCATGTGCTTGTTATATTTATAAACAAGACAAAAAAAAATGTTGGCAAAATAAAGATTATAATAATTTGTTGCAACTGGCAATTTGCTAACAAGTATACCAAGTTTACTACACAAATATTAGAATCAGGAGAGGAGTTTCTCATTCTTGAGATATTTCCAATTCTTGAAATATCCATGGCAAGTGAGCTAACAAGTTGTAGAGACCATAGGTGGTCTCTTAAGGGAATGACTGCTCTTGTTACCGGTGGTACCAGAGGCATTGGGTATGCCATCGTGGAGGAATTAGCAGAATTAGGTGCTGCTATACATACCTGTTCAAGGAACCAAACAGAGCTCAATCAAAAGTTAGAAGAATGGAAAGGCAAGGAATTCAAAGTAAGCGGTTCGGTATGTGACTTGTCTTCAAGAGAACAAAGAGAGGAATTGACGAAGACCGTCTCCTCTGTGTTTGATGGGAAGCTCAATATCCTAGTAAGTTTTAGCATTATTTCTATATTTATGTTTCCAATTAATTTGTCCCATGAAATAGTTTATATTTTATTTCTTTGAAATATTTGTTGGGATTGACTCGTACTTTTTCTGCGGGTTGGACGAATGACCACTACGATAGGATAATCGGGGGTCTCGCTCCCCGGTGAGCAAGCGGCTGCTCAGCTCGCCGGTGAGCTGGCGGAGGTTGCAAGGAGGCAGCGCCCTCTAGAAGCCAAGCGCAAAGTGCAATTGGGCTTGTATATTTATTAGTAGTTCAGTCTTGAGTTTTATTAATGTACTGGGTCTCATGACTAATGAGCACATGTTATAGAAGTTGGGATTTTCTAGTTACTATAAAAATATTATTTGGTGTGTTGAATGGTAGACTGTTTGAGACATCTAATGAATACATAGTCAAATTGGTGAACCTACGTATATCGTGTTTTCTTACTTATCCGTCTTTGATATAATATCTATGTGATTGCAATATTATTCGTTCTTAAATTCTAACAATATTATTTCAAAATTTTGATGATTTTTTTGTGCATATAATATAGATAAACAATGCTGCAACACTCGTAATGAAAGAAGCTACAGAACATACAGCTGAAGATTATTCTTATGTTATGAGCACAAATTTTGAGTCCCCTTACCATCTGAGCCAACTTGCACGCCCCATGCTGAAAGCATCTGGCACCGGAAGTATCGTCTTTATTTCATCCGTGTCGGGTGTTATGGCCCTACCTGCACTTTCAGTCTATGCAGCATCTAAAGGTAATATTAGAATGAGTCTATAATGCCTCCACTGAGCCTCAACCCCCCCCCCCCCCCACCCCCCGAGTCTGATACCACTTGAGTTATAGTTCGTTTATTTAGTTGATGCATATAAAGAGGTAGCTGATATTTCAGTACAGACTGAAATTTATATTCCAACGCAAATGATGAAATACAGAGTTGTATTATGTGTATTTGTTAGGATCGGATCACACACACGACAGTAAAGAATAAACACAGAGATTTACGTAGTTTATCAAACTTGAGTACGTCCACTGGACGCGGAGAGACTTAAGGTTTTTACAATAGAGAGTATATATAACCGCTACTTCTATTCGAACCCTAATTCGTATTATAACATGAATACTCATAATGCCCTTGTAACATCGCTTCCATCACTCCGCTTCGCTCGAACACACCATATGAGCCACAAGTTCCAACCGTATTAAACGTTGGACATCTGTGCAACCATAATTATGAATATTTTTCAGGTGCAATTAATCAACTTACAAAGAACTTGGCTTGTGAATGGGCAAAGGACAATATTCGCACCAACGCTGTTGCGCCGTGGGCCGTCAGAACATCAACAAGACATGTACGGTACTCCTGTTATTTTTTTTAATAGACGTTTTAAAGAACATACAAAGATTAAGAAATATAACTAATGATTTGTCTGATCGATCAAATTTGATATAGAATCTCAATGTTACTGGTTTAATCTTAAAAAGTTTGTTTTCTTCTGTATCTAATTCAGGGGAATGCTGATGAATCGGCTGTGAAAATAATGTTACGATTAATGAACCAAACTCCACTACGGCCCATGGCAGAACCTAATGAGATATCCTCTCTAGTGGCATTCCTTTGCCTTCCTGCTGCTTCATACATCACTGGCCAAGTTATGGTTGTTGATGGTGGATATACAGCTGGGGGTTTCAAACTAGAACCATAGAGTTCGGACAAAATGCTCGGATTGCTGGGCGGCCTATCACTGGGGGACTCAAGTCTGCGAATATATGTTACAAATAATTAATTCCTAGGACTCGGATTCACTAATTCGATGATTTAATATTTAAAGCTGTGTATGTTTGTAAGGATTATAATTGAAATTGAAGTGTTAATTCAAGTCTCATAATTGTTTTATTTTTTGTGCATATAATTGATATTTATGTTTGTTTGAATCGATTGACTACTGGTTGAACCGGTGATTCAACCAGGAAAATCGGTTACAGATTTTATTATTTTTTAATATTCTTTTTGTACCAAAATTTTTTTACGTTTAGTAATATTATAACTCAACTTTATTATGTTTTAGTTCATAAAAAATAAAAAATTTTAAAATTTTATTAATTACTAATAATATATATTTTTATATATTTATAACGTCGCCGATTCAATAATGCTTCAACCACTTGTTGAACCAGTAACTCCGATAATTTTTCTGATCCAATGATCGGTTCGAGTTTGGAAAGATTTCCAAAGTCAAATATTGAACAAAAATATTGCAGTCCTTCTACACTGACTTAGAATTCTGACTGGTCTAGTGATCGGTCCCAAATTTTTATTTTTTATTTTTTTGGCTTTGACTTCCAAAAAATGTATAATATCTTTTTCATCTGGAATTTTTACAGAATCCAGTGATTTTGGTGTAATTTTGATAAATATAAAAAATAATATTGCACAGACTGTACAACACTATTTTTTATATGTATCCAAATTACACAAAAATCACTGAATTTTATAAAAATTTCAGTGAAAAAATACTATATATTTTTTAAAAATCAAAGCAAAAAAACTTTAAAAAAAATAAAATTAGACCGATCACTAGACCGGTCTAAATTCCCGGTCCCCCTACTATAATTGAAAATATTGTGAGCCATTAAATCACACCCACCATAGATGACATGTGACATATGTCCACCATTGTCGTCAAGTAATGAAAAATGTACAGTATTTGAACAACCTCTATTTGAAAAATGTCGTCATGTGCTTATATTCATTCAACCTCTATATAATATAAATACATGGGAAGAAGAGAGAGAGAGAGAGTCTGCTAGTAAGAACGAAACCAAAGCTACCTAAATCTAAAAGAAGGGAAGAGTTTAACAAGTGGATTAGAACAAGTATATCCATGGCAAATGATGAGCACATTAGTTCCAAAAACCAGAGATGGTCTCTTACTGGGAAGACTGCTCTCGTTACTGGTGGTACCAGAGGCATTGGGTTCGTCTCTCTCTCTCTCTCTCTCTCTCTCTCTCTCTCTCTATATATATATATATATATATATATATATATATATGTGTGTGTGTGTGTGTGTGTGTGTGTGTGTGTATGTGTATGTGTATGTGTATGTATACGAGTATGTGTTCATTTTTCTTTATATAGCTAATTGATTCTTTAGCTATGTTCAATTGGGTTTATTTTCATGTGAATTCTATATAGGTATGCCATAGTGGAGGAATTAGCAGGATTTGGAGCTGCTATTCACACATGTTCAAGGAACCAAACAGAGCTCAATCAAAGGTTACAAGAATGGGAAGCCAAGGGCTACAAAGTAAGCGGTTCGGTATGTGACCTGTCCTTGGGAGAACAAAGGGAGGAACTTATGAAGACTGTCTCCTCTGTTTTTGATGGCAGGCTCAACATTCTTGTATGTTTCTTTCTCTTTCTTTACCTGCAAATTTCATTTTCTACATATGTTTGTCATCCTTGTTTGGGACTTGAAAGGGTTTTTTAGTCACATGTAGTAGGATCCGGTTACCATGAAGTTAACGTGATCAATTGACTAATACAGTGCTGAGCGCAGAGAGAGATCACATCTTCGCCTACGTGTCAATACTGTATTGGTCAATTGACCAAAGTTAAGTTCACGCTAACCACTCCCCATATAGTAGTAGTCCTATAAAGAAGAGAAGGTGACCTCTATTTCCAATATTCAAACTAGGGATTGAAACTTGGAGAATGGTCAGTATGAAGTTAATTTTGATCAATTGATCAATCCAGAGTTGACACACAGACGGAAGGTGATCTCTCTACGTGTCGCACCGCTTATTGAATGAATTCAAAGTGAATTATAGATACAAAATTAGATTGATCGGGGATTGTATCTTTATTTTTCTTTCCAACTGCTAGATGAAAAAGTTTCAAAACCCGATAATATGTTGTTGTGCCTTAACCCAGATAAACAGTGCTGCAGCATTAACCATGAAACGTGCTACTGATCATAAACCCGAAGATTTGTCATATACAATGGGAACAAACTTTGAGTCCCCCTACCATCTGTGCCAACTTTCACATCCCCTCCTAAAGGCATCCGGGAATGGATCCATCGTATTCATTTCATCAATCGCCGGTGTTGTAGCCCTGCCTGCGGTTTCAGTCTATGCAGCATCTAAAGGTAAATGTATCTTTACTAAAGCTGGGAGTACTATTGGCAGGTCATAGCTTAAATTGTCTAGAAAATTTTATTAATGGGGTTTGTTACTAATACAGCTGCAATCAACCAACTTACAAAGAATTTGGCTTGTGAATGGGCAAATGACAACATTCGTATCAATACTGTTGCACCATACGGTGTCAAAACCACGATGGCGAAACCGGTACTACTCCATCCAAAGATCCCCTGTTTACTTTTATGATTTAGTTAGCTATTAAAATTTTTACTTTGATCACCAGGAGGGACTTGATGAATCAGTCACCAGTACATTAAGATCATTGATGGGTCGAATTCCTCTCCGCATGATAGCAGAACCTGAAGAGATTTCGTCTGTTGCAGCGTTCCTCTGTCTGCCTGCCGCTTCTTACATCACCGGACAAATTATTGTTGTTGATGGTGGATACACCGCAGGTGGTTTCAAACTCGCATGATCTTTGCGATTCCAAATCTTCCAACAGCACTTTCCTTCTTGTTGGCTACTATTTTCAAGTTCTATCTTAGATCCTTCTACTTGTATGAATATAATCTTATGAAACTTCTAAAGAGATTGAACAATTCATTTGTTTTTTTTTACTTTGGGTGATTCTTTATTTTTATTTTTATTGAACAATTTAAGTTGTAGTAGTAGTCAATTATGCATGTTGTCATTTAGGCCTCTTCTCCTATTGTCTTTTATATCATGAAGGTTTTACTGACTCAAGTTTTGTGTGTTCGCATGTTAAAATGAAGACTCAGATTCTCACAAAATAGCTCATTTACAATAGGGATTGAAAATCTGTCAGCAACCGTAAATTAAGTAACATCTTTTGTTTTAATAACATGCAGAAAAATACTCTAGTAAATTAAAGTGCCTGGCAAAGCAAATATTTATTTCAAACCTAGGTCAAACAGGGGCCGAGTGTTTCTCCATGGTGTAGCACATTAGTTTTTCCTGAGGACGAGTTTCAGTGTTACTGTAGAAGTTGCATCAGCGGCCAGAAGATATCCAATCTGTGGAAGCCTCTAGGAACCTGTTTTCGCATGAGAAGTGCTTAGAAATGTTTAATTTCATGGCCAATTAAGACTTTAGGACTTGAAATAACATGTGTTTGAATGTGAAGAACCTTCATACCTCAACAATGAATCGTGCCCATGTATTTTCCGAGCATTTTTCCATCACACCCTTCAAGATAGTCAAGTCCAGACGCCGAATCACCTCAGCAATCTCAAGGAAGCACCCATGGCCACGGCATAGCATCTGTAACAAATTGAAGAAGGAATTAATCTATGTGCTTCACTGAGTAAAATATCGCACTGGCATTCCAGTGAGGAATAGAAATATGAGCAGTTAGCTGTCAACACTTCATGAATTGCACAGAGCAGACCTCGATTAGCATGTGTCCGGGGTATTCCAGATCTTCAACTATTATGGGGCATATTTGTTGCTCATTTCCCAGTTCAATAGCCCAACTTGTCCCATTTTGTTCACCTTCTCTGTTGGCTGATTTCAAATTCTTTCCTCCAGCTTCCTGTAGATTATTACGCTTCAGGTATGAAATTTCAGATGCATATAATTTGGAAACGCGGACTAGTGAGGATTGATAGCTAATTGTTGACTTCAGATAGAAAAAGATTTATTTATTTCCTTATTCTCATCCATCTGTTTCTTTCTTTTATATAAAATAAAAAATTTAAGGCAGATGTCAAGTATCAAAATCTAAAATTGTATTAGATTGTATCCCAAACCACAAATTTCCTAACCCTCCCAGTATATTGTCCAAATATAAGTACCAGCTATCAGTGTATTACTCATTTAACTCTGTATTAATTTTACAAATCCAAAATCAGATAGCAGTTTGACTGACCAGTGTCTATCGCAAGCATCTATGGTAGTGAAAAGGGGGAAACAACGATACTGATCATACTTGTTAGTTATTAATATTGTGAAGAACTGAAACAACGATATTTCAGTTCTTCACAATATTTCAGTTCCATTCAATTTTTTGAATCAGATCTTTATATTTTCCATCTTTGGCAAGATCTTTCGTCTCACCAAATCATATTTCAGTAAGAGAGATCACATAACACCCGTTCTTCTACATGCCCCAGTACATCACGAATCATTAAGAGTATGAAAAGGTATTTTAAAAACTAGGAAATACAGCAGGCCGTGCCGAAGCCCAAAATGTAAGCATGTTGTACTTAAATTCAAATTTCACAACTCCAGAAAATTCCTATGCTTAATATAATTTCAAAGCACATCAAGTTAATACCAATATTTGAGTACTTTGTACATCCTAGGTATACCTTTCATAATTTTCTGAAGAGTACTCCAATCGAAAAATTAATAGGTATGATTCCATTTCAAGACAAATTAACTTGCTCACAAGACAGTACACAGGAAGTAAAAAAAAAAAATTCAAGAACGGAATATATATATATATATATATATACATGTCAATGGAACAGCCTTTTACCTCTTGATGAACCAATTTTCTCAACCTATCAGCTTGATCAGTAACCCTTCTCAAGAACATCATCTGCTGTATGGTTCTGTCTAGAAGACCATCAATGCTACACTGTAATTATAACAGAAGGGAAAGCCAAGTGTTATTTTATGAGAGAGAAAAACAGAGAAACAAAGAAACTTAATGAGGAAGAAAATAGAGAATAAATGATCATCTTAATAGCAATAAATACTAGCCAAACCAAGCCCCTCATAGGCTCAATGGTAAAAAAAACTACTCATATGGCTTTGAGTGCATAAGGTCTTGGGATCCATTTTTGTCAAAGGCAAAAATGTTAAATTTCAGTCGAATACAACAACAACAAAAATACTAGCCATTGAAAAACACTGACCTTCACACCATCTGGGACCAGGTCACGCAGCTCCTTGAGACGATCCTGGATCAGTTGCCTGTCTCGTGGTCTAGGCTTCCGATTATCACCAGTACTGGCCCTTCTTTTGCTGACACTAGATAGTTTTGATCCCTTCCTAGTATGTGTGTTGCAATGACCCTTTTTCTGATGCTCCTCCCCAATCAATGCACTCATCACACTCTCAAATGAAGAAGCTGACGGTGAATAACTAGTATTAGCATTTCTACCCCTATCAGTAAATGCAGATGTCACACAACTCTGCTGAGCTGCATCCTTTACCACTGAGGTACGTCTTTCAGATTGACTTAGTTCTTCAGAAAAAGTAGATAACTGTTCCAATGAGGTCGTAGATGACTTGATATTGATGGCTCTATCAGATATATTCTTATCCAAACTACAATTTACATCTGCAACTACAGATCCTAACAGAAGTTCGGCATCATATTCTTTATTAAAAGGTCCTCTGCTTTCCCAGACAGTTGGCCCAATATTATAATTGAAATCACCATTATATACCAGACTTGAGCAGTTGTACTCATCCTCACCTGAGACAGGGGTCTCCCACAAATATTTGTTGGTCTGCCCCATGATTGTAGGACCAAGTGCTTTGTGCAGTTCACAGTCTCTGGGAAAGCTGAAGAAAGTGCCAAAGTTGCTAGCCTCCTTGTCCACTAATGATTGTGCAGTAATTCCCCTATCAGAGGCAGACTTCATTGTCTGTATGGCATATTCTCCAAATGCCCCCAAATTATCACTGTTAGGGTGAGAAAAGGTTTGTAACTCTTCTTCAATACAAGAAAATCTAAACAAACTGTTCTCCATCATCTCTAACGTGTGGCAATTAAATGACTGAAAAAGAGGTTCGGGGCCATCTGGTTCTTTTGCCAAACCCATTGATTGAACACAGACATTTTTTTCAGTTGAAACATTGGGAATTTTCAGCACATCTTTCCCGTACAAGTTTCTTAAATTCTCGCCATTGTTTGATGGTGTGATTTGATTTGTAGTTGACAACATGGGGTATGATTGTTTAACACTGTTATCATCATTAGAATCTTCAAATTTTATAACATTCATGGTAAGGCCGGACAACTCATTCTGCACCAGAGTAGACATCAGCGATGATTCTGAATGAACAGGAAACTGCATATTCGCCGAGAAAGGGGCACAACACCCAACAAATTGCAGATAGGCGAAAAATTATCTTTGACATTAGCAACTAGTGCCAGATCCTCAGCAACCTGAACTCTTGAGAGAAGTGTATATAACACATGAGATAAACATTCAATAGCTATAGACCAACAAACAGGCAAGAGAGGTAGAGGTTTTCCTCGAAGTGATAAGAAATCCTTGTAAGTATATATCTTATATGCACTGATAGACACATAATTCATACATTTTATTATCCCTAATTTTGTCCTTTTAATTATATTAGTTTATTAAATTAATATATTTTATTTTATTTTGTAGGATTTAATATTTATTGCAATGAAGTCAAAATCTTGGTGATCAAGCGATATTTAATGCTCTTATTCATGTAAGAAATATCCAAGAAGAATCCTGCAAGGAGAAGGAAAGAGGCGGAACAATCTTGGTGTGCAAGCCAAATCCAACAAGAGAAAGAAAAGTCTATCTAGAAGATCTCTTTGAGAAGTTGATTGCCACTAGGAAGTTAAAACCTACATGGGAACAAAAGTGTCCAAGTTCAATGTATCTAAATTAGGGCACAAATTTATTTTTCCTATAAATAGGTCTCTTGTTTTAGAGAGAAGAGGGGATTAGGTATTGTATTACTCTAGGTTAGGAGTAGAGTAGATTAAATTATTTCATTGTACGCTTGTTAGAGAATTATCAATAAAGGGAGTTTTCTTATTTTATTTCTTCTTCTTTATTTTAGTTAGTTAATTTATTTTTCATGTCTATCTAATTTTTTATATCTGGGATGATGAAATTAAATAACTATTCATGATAATATTTTTCATCTTTTCTATTATTTATATTTTTATGTTTAATTGATTTCGCCTTCATGTTTCGTTATTGAAATACCTTCGTTTTATAGTTCTTATGTAATTTTAAATTAATTAAGAGGTTTTGATAGATTATTGTTAAGATACGAGTTTTTCATAATCCATGCTTGCTCAAAGAAGTTTTGATGGGTTATAGTTAATCCTTAAATTTTCATAGTCTATGCTTGCCCACGTTAATTGTAAAATTACTAAATTAAAGGGAAGGGGGATCAAAATCATAATTCAGTTATAAAAATAGAAGAGATTGAATTATATGTTATGTTTATTATTTAATGGATTCGGATTCCTAGATTGCTTTTTCATTATTAGTTTTCATATTCTAATTAATCAACTCTCAATCTTTATTTCTAATTTGCCTAAAATATTAATTAAAGATATATTAAAATTAATCTAGTCTCTGTGGGTTCGACCTGTACTTGCCAGTTCTTCAACTTGACACTGTACACTTACAGTTACATATTTTTATCACATCAAGTTTTTGGCGCCGTTGCCAGGGACTAGAATTAATTTTTTTTTTATTCTTTAATTTTTATTTATTCGAATTAGTTTTTAACTCATATATATTTTTCAGGATTATCGAAGCGGATCAAAGGAACGTAAAGATAAAGATTTTGTTGCTGCGCTTTTCCTGGTACTTTGTATCTCTATTTTTAAAAACAAATAAAAAAAAAAAATAATAGTAGTTTAGTTTTTATTAATATATTTTTTTATTTGCCGCATTCATGCATTCACTCACGTAGAGCACATCCTGTTAGGTTTTTATTTTTTATTTTTTTTTAATTTTATTTTTGTCAAATATAAACTGTGGTGATTGCTGGAGGACCGAGGTGCGTCAAAATTTCTCAATCTTTCGTAATTCACATAATTTTAGGACATTTTATTTGTTTACAATTTTTTTTTATTTGTGCATTTCCATCTTTAATCCAACATTAAGGGCACAACCTGTAACAAGATAAGGTGGGGATTTCATCACCCTTCCTTGGCCCACAAAACAACCCAACTTTTTGCATAACCTTGACCTAATAAAATCAAGTAGACGTTGGCCCCTAGGACTTTCGAGCTCAATTAAGACAAGAAACTCCAAGAGGAGGCTGAATTTTTAATTAATCAAACTACTGGTGTCTAGGCAAGTGGATCAAAAGGTAAACGCATAAAGATTGTGTGGTTATTTAATTAGTCACCGTATCTACGGAGAGACTCCCACCTTTCTTACACTTACCTGGCTAGTGGTATGGTTAATTTCGAATTTGGTGGACCTTGCGGTGTAACTTGGAGCAGTTAGGAGCTGTCTAGATTTTATTTAAGTTAACCGTAGAATTAGGATTTTTATTTATTTTATCTTCTTTTTTTTATGAGTTTCGTGGTTAGTTGTCTATTTGTTTTGTGATTTGTGGAAAGATGGATTTTTATTATAGTTGGAATAATAATTTTGCTTGGAATCAAGAACACTATGAAAATTTTAATGCACACCAAGTAAATCAATTTTTTTCAACTTATGAAAATCCTTATATAAGCTCATATCCATGTTCATATTCATATTCATATTCAAATCCAGAACTTCAATATCCACAAGAATTATTAAATGAAGAAGAGGAAAGACTTAGTGTCTGAGAGAAAACTATGAAAGTTTTAATGGAAAATCAATTTAGCGTGGATCAAGCTATATCTCGTCTAGAAATTCAAATGAGTCGATTAGCCACCATAATAAATGAACAAGAGGTAGGTGAATTTTCTAGTAACTCTGAGGTTAATTTTGAAAATCTTGATAGTTGTGGAATTGATGATGAAAACGAAAATTTTGTATTCAATTCTACACAGTTTGAGTCAAGGGAATTTGAGGAATCTAAAAATTACGAGTCTATGCCTAAAATTGATCATGTCACATTTAATGAGTCGGTTGAAAAAGTCTTAAAGTTCCGTACCTTGAAAGACTTATTCCAAAAAAACCACCAAGTGATTTTTTGGACCAATCCATTAAAGTAAACACGATACAAGAGTTGTCCATGACCCAAGAAATTATTGAAAATAGACTCTTGATTGTTAAAGATCTAATTGATTTCTTCTTAAATCACCTTCACCAAAATTGGAATGAATCTGAATATTTAGATAAGGTCAATGAGCTGTTGAGATCCACTACAAATAAGTCAACTAAACTAGAACATGTATGTGAACCAATTCTTCCATCATTTGAACATGTTAGTGAAAATTTTCTTGAGGTAAATTTTAAGTATAATTCTGATGAAAATTCTGACTATTTTCAATTTTCTAGACCTCCTGAAAATCATGACAAATTCACACTCACTTACCCAATTGTATCATTCATGTATAGTCATATAATATTTAAGATTTATAAAATTCGTAGGTATGTACATTTATTTTCCTTCTCACCACATTTTCTTGCAGAACAAATGCCCCGCATACAAGGTACAATTCTTTCACATCTTTGTTCTCTTTTCTTCATTTGCATACATTGAGGACAATGCATGATTTAGGTATGGGGGGAGTTTGTTTATTGTATTAGATATTTTTTTTTCTTTTTAGGAAAATATTGTTTAAAAAAAAAACAAAAAAAAAATTGAAAATTTTGTTTGACTTTTTATAGATTGAATTTATTCTAATAAGTGTCCGTGGAGTTAAAAGTCATGAGTAAGATTGAAAGATTTAGAACTCTTAAATCTTTGATGAAGTACGAAATCTTAGTTTGAAATACCATCTGGACTAAAATTGATTTCAAAAGCAATTTTGCACTTCACGATTGCACTAACTCTTAGTTGTGGATATAAACTATGATTCGAGTAATTTCAAAAAAAAAAATGGAAAGGAAAAAATTGAAAAAAAAAAGAAAAGAAAGAAAAAGAAAAAAGAAAAAATAACTGCTTCAATGTCCATTGAACGAAATAATTGGGTATCCAAGCCTTAGGAAGCATCGATATTCACGCTGAAAAGTGTGATGGATATAAGCAGCTTGACTAGTTTAATTTTGTGGCCTTTGTTACTCGAGTTAGTAAACCCTTAGGAGTGTCTCTACACCTAGTGCTCTAAAATTAACTGGTTTGGGAGTCATTGGTCCAACGCTCGCTACATGGGTAACTCTGAAAAGCCTAAGAAAATGAGACATTGCACAAGTCGAGAAAAAAAATTTAATTAAAAAATATGGAAAAAAAAGAAGAAAAAGAAAAATGAGTTTGCTTGATTTTCATGGTAAAATCCCTACTAAGAGTGACATTATATACACATGCATGCATCACATGGAATAAATTTTATGAAGGATGGTGTCTAGAATGAAGATAAGGTGAAAGTGTGATTTTGAATTTAATTTTTCTTATGTATGCCCATGGATATTTAGAAGTTTTAATTCAATTTCATGACTTGTTGAACTCAAAAATATTTTTGAATTTTGTGGGTATATTCACTGCAAACCCTCACGAGACACAACTCGTCCACTTGGGGTAACCTTGGGGTTTAAAGGATTGTTGCACATGCTAAGTGCAATCGTGTCTCCTACGAAAATGGGGTAGTATAATTTTTATTTTTATTTTATTTTATTTTTATTTTACTCGAGGACGAGCAAAAGCTAGGTATGGGGGTATTTGATAGGCACATAATTCATACATTTTATTATCCCTAATTTTGTCCTTTTAATTATATTAGTTTATTAAATTAATATATTTTATTTTATTTTGTAGGATTTAATATTTATTGCAATAAAGTCAAAATCTTGGTGATCAAGCGATATTTAATGCTCCTATTCATGTAAGAAATATCCAAGAAGAATCCTGCAAGGAGAAGGAAAGAGGTGGAACAATCTTGGTGTGCAAGTCAAATCCAACAAGAGAAAGAAAAGTCTATCTAGAAGATCTCTTTGAGAAGTTGAAAAGTCTATCTAGAAGATCTCTTTGAGAAGTTGATTGCCACTAGGAAGTTAAAACCTACATGGGAACAAAAGTGTCCAAGTTCAATGTATCTAAATTATGGCACAAATTTATTTTTCCTATAAATAGGTCTCTTGTTTTAGAGAAAAGAGGGGATTAGGTATTGTATTACTCTAGGTTAGGAGTAAGAGTAGATTAAATTATTTCATTGTACGCTTGTTAGAGAATCATCAATAAAGGGAGTTTTCTTATTTTATTTCTTCTTCTTTATTTTAGTTAGTTAATTTATTTTTCATGTCTAGCTAATTTTTTATATCTAGGATGAAGATGAAATTAAATAACTATTCATGATAATATTTTTCATCTTTTCTATTATTTATAGTTTTATGTTTAATTGATTTCGCCTTCATGTTTCGTTATTGAAATACTTTCGTTTTATAGTTCTTATGTAATTTTAAATTAATTAAGAGGTTTTGATAGATTATTGTTAAGATACGAGTTTTTCATAATCCATGCTTGCTCAAAGAAGTTTTGATGGGTTATAGTTAATCCTTAAATTTTCATAGTCTATGCTTGCCCACGTTAATTGTAAAATTACTAAATTAAAGGGAAGGGGGATCAAAATCATAATTCAGTTATAAAAATAGAAAAGATTGAATTATATGTTATGTTTATTATTTAATAGATTCGGATTCCTAAATTGCTTTTTCATTATTAGTTTTCATATTCTAGTTAATCAACTCTCAATCTTTATTTCTAATTTGCCTAAAATATTAATTAAAGATATATTAAAATTAATCTAGTCTCTGTGGGTTCGACCTGTACTTTCCAGTTCTTCAACTTGACACTGTGCACTTGCAGTTACATATTTTTATCACATCATGCACCATCCAGCAAATCACTAAGCAGTCACATAACATCAAATCCATTTTAGAAATACTGAAATGGTTTTATACACTAATAATTTCATACATAGATCAAAATAAACACGCACCGTTTCCAGTGAACCAAGTTGTAGAACACCATGTGGAATAATAGGCACCAGAAGAAGAGTCTGCATGGCAATCGTCAGAGAAATCAGCAAAGGATATATTCACGGGTGCAAATTTTGTCAGCTACTTACAGAGTGTGTGATAAGTTACAGAAGGTTTTGAATCACTCCATTACTATATTATAATTCAGCATTAAATTACCTTGATACCTGCTGCAAACTGAAATATCCAATCATCAGGACACTACCAATGGAAGAATCACATAGGTAAATAAGTCTGTTCAGTGTGTACACAATTATAGACTAGTACCTTTTGGTAACTTATTGAATAACTGACAGTAAAACTACCTTAGGAACTAACTTGGAGCTGTATCCACCAGGTGTTATATCATCAGAGAAAACCCAGTGGTAGTTTCCGCTACATGCCACCTCACCAACAACACTGCATAATATTTTAATGCTAAGTTAATACGCTTAATTTACAATTTTCTTTCCGGCTTTCCAAAAAAGATTTCTCTGACCACACAGTTTGTCTTCTTTTTATACTTCTTTAGAACTCAAGCTGGTAGCTACTTATATATCCAGACCTGTTTGCAGGATGTCCAAACTAATAAACAAGAAATTTCCACCACATAAGCATCCAAACAAGCCTTGTGGAGAAATGATGTAGTCACTTAGTTGGCATCTAAATGGAAATCCAACTTTTGTGGTTTTGACTTGATGAGGACCAAGTAATTTGACCAAATTCTGTTATATTTTCAATAGAATGTAATTTGCAATAATTTGTGAAGTTTTTTGTCTTGCGGAAAAAATGTCATAGTATTAACACTATCATGATAAAATCATAAAAATGTATCTCTCTCTTCATCACTCTAACGGTCCAAGCATCTTATAAGAAACCCAAAAAGAAAAGATGAGTGATACTATATGTTATGTCCTCTATGTTATGAGTGACTGTTTATTAAAATTTTATCTCCAGAAATTTTATTTTTTCCCCTCAGGAGTCATGAAATTCATCCTTCTAAATCAAGTGTTTGACTTGATTGAAAATGATTCCAGGACTGAAAAGTTTAGTGATTATATTAGGTCCACTAAATATCAGGCTTTCATCCTCCCTTGTGCACAAATCTCATACCAAACAAGATAAGAGCAAAAGACCTGCAAATATGAACTTTTGACGATACTCCCACAACTCCTCCCATCAAGGAGATAAACATATACTGTCATATTTGCGTAAATACTGCGTATGATTTCATTCAAAATTTGAGCAAAGAATAACCCAACTTGAAACAAGGCAAAGAATAAGAATCTACCCATCTCCCAATGTGTACCGAGCACTTGACATGTAAGCCACTGCTAGTTTAACAGGATCAGTACCCATGTTTCCATCATATATTTTTGACCAAGATTTTGATGAGAATATCTCGTCTGAGCCTTTAAAGCAGATGTTATCTACTATGCTTTCCATGGAATTTGTCTGTTTTGGAGTATGACAGTACCCATCTTCCAACGTCAGAAGCCTGAAACGGCAGGTAAATTTCTATCAATATAAACGGCATGAGATTCTTAAACTGGCTGATGCTACTAATTGAAGTTGTAAAAAAGTTGAAGAACATACTTTCCACAATGTAAGATGCAGCTTCAAATAATATTTATGCTTTTATATTAAAAGTTTTCCTTAATTTTCTTTTCCTTTTCTTTAGGTGGAAGCTATACAGGGTTATCAAGGTAGGATTCCGTAGACACTTAAAAGAATTTACAGCATATGCCTTATTAGTGACAAAATTCACATACAAGATGAATATGAATAGTAAGTAGATATTACATGATATTCCAGTAGAGGCCGACGATACTGAAGCCCAGCCCTAGAAGACCCACAAATAAAAGAAGCATATGCTGGTAGTATAATGATTTTAGGAAGATTTAGTTGTTCCACAAATTTATCAGTTGTAGAGCACCGAATTTCAAATATTACAGACTAAACGATCGTAAGATAGAAATTCATCTATCATTATAATTTAAACAACTAAAAAATTGGACAAAAAAGTATCGTAAAACGTTAAAGTTAACATCAAACACGGTATCAAAATAGACAATAGAAGCGCATCTACCATATTAAATGATTGAAATACTGGAGTAGAAGCCATCAAAAGAACCAATATGAGAACAGAACAAGAGCTACTTGCTAAATTTTAACACAAGAATGATTTCCACATATTTATTTGTGCAGAGTCGTCCAACATTGAGCCCTACATGCTTCAAACCTAGCATTTTCTACAAATAGCAAGCTCAATTAGCAAAAATTTTTTTATCAATTATGTAGTGTAGGAAGAATAATTGCATCAGAACTCTGGTTTGGCCATTGTGCCTAATTTTGTCCATGTTGATAGCTCACATGGCCTACATATTGCAGCAGTCAACTGAGCAACTATGCTTGTAAAACGCAAATTCTACATCACTAAAACTCGAGCAGAATTTTGTCCCACTGCATACTTGAGTTGATTTTCTGCACACTTTTTAGTTTGTCAGCAGAAATGCTGAAGCTGTTGTCCATGGATACCACACACAACCATGTTTGATGCCACCAAATCAGTCGTTGTGTGACTAGTAATACTACTGCCATGTGACACCTCAGTCATGGATCAAGGGAAGCATACCAAGTTCACCACAACCCATGTTATGCACATCCCATGATATACCCACGCGCAGAAGCCAACATAATTTTTTTATTATACAAGTTATTAAGTGCACACAGGGAAAATCAGGAACATTAACAAAGTTGTAATGGCCAAAAAACCTTACAAGGATATAAAAACAAACATTTACATTGAAACCATGGGAAAGCAGGCCCAAATAGGGCACCACTAGTCACACAACAACTATTTGAGGTGATCGAGGATGCAACCGCTTAAGTGGGAGATGGCGAAGATGTCGCCAATGCCCACACCTAGTACCAAGGTGGCAATTTGTTCAAGTGGGGAGGCGTATGCAGTTGAAGCTGGATTCATCCCAAACCAAAAACTGGAACCATGTCAGGAAACTCAATTTTTCATAGAACGCAACAATAAACCATTTATTGATTTGATACCCTCTGTCAAAATCACTTAACAGGAAGTGGACTTTACGGAATAAAGAATCCAATTGCAAACTAGGACTAAATATCTTCCCTATGCTCGATGGTAGGAAATATGAACCATATTACAAGTCAACTACCCTTTTAGATCCTATCATATAGGCGGCATGAAACCCAATAGACCCACATGTAGCTGTAAGAATGTTCTAAAAATAAGAAACAGAAATAATTTTACTAGTTGAATGGTGTAATACATGGCAAGTTTTAAAATATGATAGACCAATAAAGAACAGGTCCACAAATAGATGCAGCAGTGTTACCACAAGTACAAACCGAAAGGATTAAAATATGTTCCATAAAATATGTAAAGATCAAGCAAATCGAACGAGGAATCTAGCTTCAGACAAACAAACACGCAAGTCTTAGAAGCAACTTACATTTGGGTTTGGTGCTGAAGCTTCCAGAAGACTGCATAATTCCAAGGAGAATTGCAGCAAATGCTCTGCAAGAACTGCCTCAACGTAGTACTCTCCATACTTTTAACTTCTCAAGTGTATCAAAAGTTCCAGTAAAAACAAATTTATAAATTCCTCAACCAAATACAATCAAAAATCCTAACTAACTGGCTCGGTATGAACCTCGCCCAGCCTGTTTAATCCGCAAACCAGCCCTTCGTTTTATCGGTGGCCCCGTTGAAGTAAACAAAAGACACCTCATTCTAGTAAAACCTTCTTCTTCTGCCCCTCAAGAACCAAACACACCCCCAAAACTTTTTCTTTTTCTTAACAAAGAATGTATAAGCGGATTTCAAATACAAAGAGGAGTATCACAGCAATTCGTACTCTCCGCCTTCCGGAACGAGTTCTCCATGAATTTGGCTTTTGAAAATTGGAATAATATAACCCTTTCAACTCGAAAACTGTTTGCTTGAGAAAATTACAGAGCTTCACCTTGAATTATTATTTCCATGTAACCTCAAAGAAAGCCAAATTCTTTAAACACAGAAACATTCACACCTAAAGCCAGAAAAACACAAGTAATAAGAGGTAGAAAATTTAAAAAAAAAAAAAAAAAACACACACACACCCAACAAGGTCAATTAAGTGTTTTTTTCCCAGCTTTATAACTCAGAAGATCATGATTTCTTTTCCACGTGATTCAAATTCATAAACTTAAGAACAAGGTGAGAGAAAATTGAGGGAGAGATTTCTAACCTTGCAATGAAGAGAAATTCAAGAGAAGTGATTACAATAAAGATGAAATTCGTTGGCCTCCATATCTATTGAGAGATCATACGCCAACATCTCACTTGCAGCTCAAAAATTTAAACTTTTATCTCACAACCAATATGAATCAAAGTAATAAACTAGTTGGAATTAGAATTGGAATTGGAATTGGAATGGAAATGGAAGTAGAGTAGTAGTAACAGACTTGAAAGGGCGGAGGTGTATTTTTATAGAGTAGTGGGCACTATTTGGTTTTGGGTTCTTCGTCACCGGTTGCACCTATCTATTCTCTCTCTCCGTTTTGTCGGATTTGAAATTTGTCCAAATCATGCTGGGCCAACCACTGAGATTCCGGGCCCGCACCCACAACTCGTTGAATGAAACAACCAATCGGTTTGTGAATGTTAATTATAGATAAACTACTTTTACCTTTCTTACCTTTTCCCACTTGTGTATCGACTTAAAATAAGTTGGTTTAGATAATGTTCTAATACAACATCATTTGAATCATTTGATCGTCAATCTAATAATTTAATCGTACGAATATAATGAGTATTTAAAAATATGAGTTTATAAAATTTTGTTCGATTTAAAGTTATGCATCAGCAACTTAATAACAATAGAATTTACTAGAATCTGAGTTGCCAAAATATATATAATTATTCATATTATTTACACTATATCATTTGCACTATTATAAAAATGATATTCCGATGTTTCAAATCAAACGAAATTTTACATAATCTCATATTTTTACATATTCATTATATTCGTACGGTTAGATTATTAAGTTGAGAATAAATATAAAATCAAATCAAATATTAACAAACTATAGCAATTTTAGAAGAGCTGAAGATAGATTCAAAGATTAAGATTGTATTTTAATTCTATGTATATTGAACCTCTTACTAACTTTCATGTATTTTCTAAAAATACTAAAATTAAGGTTAGTAGTGTCTATGTTTTTGAAACTATTTTTGTCACAAAATTTTATTTGAAAGTCCTATTTGGTCTGAGTGCAAACAGAAATTGTTGATTGACATGATTATGATCACTGATGTTACTGTTGATGAAATCTTGATGGTGAATTTTTAAACATTATGGTTTATTTGATTCTTCTAATGAATTGTTTATTCCGCTATAGTTATTTGTTAAAAACTTATGTTGTCTATCATTTTTTCTAAATCTCTGATTTATCATTGTTGAATGTTAAGGATAACTTATTCTTCGTTATCTTAGTCATGATATTTTTTACCATGGGCTATTTAATTTGAGTTCACCCTTTTATTTCATAATTTTTTTCAGAAAATGAGATTGTAGCTAGAGTTAGAGGGGAGAACAGAGAAATAGAATGATAGTCCGAATTAATAGATGTAGTAGTTTTCATCATATTGTTGTAACATAGTGTAACAATAATTATAGCGAGAACTTAGTATGTGTATTGTCGTGCTATACACTATATTGTAATAATAAAAAAATATGAGAACTTTGTATTTTGACGACTTAAATTGGGTTATAATTCAAATACATTTACAATATGTTTCTAATCTTGATTAATCAAAGTATGCATTAGTACTAGTACTAGTAGTATTAATTACTCGAATGATCAATTTCGTGATGTGTGCGACAATGAATTTTTCTGGGTACAAAATATTGTGTAACCACTTTAATAATATTGTTTTCTTCTTGATTATGAGATGTTTATTCATATATATACCAAGAAAAGTAGGGGGAGTTCTTTTCATAATATCAATTTTGCCTCATCGTTAACTAAAGACTGTTTAAAATCATGCACAAATGAATATTTATTTATTTTTGACATATATGACCAACAAAGGGTGATGACTCAAAAGGATTCTTCCCACTAACATGTATATATATATATATATATATATATATATATATATATATGTGTGTGTGTGTGTGTGTGTGTGAGAGAGAGAGAGAGCTTACCCAACTTGGGGTAATATAAAAAAGTTGAAACCCTAGGGTTTGTAATTATTAATTAAAAACAAATTAAAAGAGCAGCATCGTGATTCTATATACCATCAAAGGTCAATCAATAATATATGTAAAGAAAAATAAATTTCAAAGGAGATCAGCCGTCTTTAAATAATGAAGAACAACGACTATAAGAAGATGGATTCAGTGCATGTTTGATTAAATCATTACTTTTATACCCTTTCTGTTTTAAAATATAAGATCTATAGTGATTATTTAAAAATTAATTTGAGACTTTTAAGTTTAAAATTTTATTTATCTGATTGAGTTAAGTTTTAAAAATAATTAATTTATAATTTATAATATTCATAATTATGTTGACAATACAGTAAATGAATTTATATCAATTTCGTAGTTGAAAATATTTTAAATTAAAAGTTTAATATTCATTTTATATTTTAAAACTTTTATGTTCAATGAAAAGCCGCTTAAAGGAAAAGGGGAATTAAATATATAATAGCATGAGAAATGGTCTAAAGTTTTTATTTGTAAAATGATTAAATTACCAAGCCTGAAAAAAAAATCATATAATGCAATAATGCATTTTTTAATTCTATAAATTATATATAAGCTGATGGTCTTTGATAAGTTAGTCTACTTAGATAAGATTAAGACAAAATGATGGCGAATTATTATTATAGTGAGGGGGGATTTGACGGCTATTTAAACATAAAATGTATTGATAGAGCAAGTTGACATTATTCTTAATTAAACCAATTAACGACATAAATTAATACCGACACATTTAAATAATTGTGTAAATAAAAGAACACGTAAAAAGGCGGGGTTTGACATCCACAAGGACCACAACTGAAAAATAACCTTTTGTCACACATGTTATACATCAATCAATTGCAATATATATGTCATTGTGGCATTGATATATTATTATAATACATTTTTCATATATATATATATATATATATATATATAAAGGGTATTATTATCAAATGTAACTTTCTAAATAAAATATGAATCAAAATATTTATGTATTCTGAAACCTTTTAATGTACTTTTAAGAAAATTCATTTTGTTATATATTAAAATAAAGTAGAAATATGTACTCTTGTTTTTATTTTTCAGGTAGAATAATAAGGGAGTGATATTCTCTAGACAAAAACCCTAACATTCATCTTAGGGATCTCTTAATTTTAGAGACACCCTCCTCTAAATCTCACTTCTTGTGATCTAATAATTTCTCTATTCTTGTAGAGTTTATTTTTCCCTTTTGTGACTCTTGTTTTTATCATGATATGATTGATTTTTTTTTCTATTTTGTGAGAAAGTTTCATTATCATCTCGTGTGAGACTTTGTTTTCTTCAGTTGAGAGATTTTTTCGTTCGTGAGAATTTTTTCAGTATGTGGATTATTGAAGATAAATTGTTCAGTTTGGGTGTGATCTTATCATGACAGCTGGTTCTTTTTTTGCTCATATTGAAAAACTGCTCAAATCTGCATATTCTGTTATTATTTTTAGAATACGGCTATTTTTCAGGATTACATAATGTGTTGACTAGTTGTTGTTACGATTAGTCATTTTCCTGATTATCTATTATTTTGTTTTAAATGATTATCTTTTTAATTCTTTATAATATATATATTTTTTATCATTTGTAACAGTTTACAATTTTAATATATTTTAATCGATTTGACTGTTTAATCAAAAAAAATAGTGATAAATGAATGTGAATCAAAAGGAAGTACTTCAATGTCCAAAGTTAACATATTTTCTTCTACTTTCGTTTTCCCCATTTTGGGGGAAATCATACTTTCATAAAATAAAATTAGCAGGCTTTAGAAGGCCGCGAATATACTATGTACACTGACGAGGGTATTCTATGCTTTTTTTTTGTGTCTTATTAAATATTGTGAATTTTTTTAATTAAATTATAATTACCATAAATGTGTGTATATATATATATATGGGAAAGAAAAAAAAATTAAATATTGCCCTACTCTAAACTTTCACATAAGTTCCAATTTAAATTGGTCACATAGTTGTCAACAGTAGTCTATATGACCAGGGGCGGAGCTGGGGGGTCCGGGGTCCGGTGTCCGGGGATTCCCCGGCAGTCAGAAAAATTAGTATGTAATAGGCATGTGGGAGGGTACAGCCTGAAATTCGATAATGGCGGAGGGTCCGGAGAGCTCTGCGTGCGTTGGGAAGAAGAAGGAATGGGAAGAAAAAGAAATTAATATATATATATATATATATATATATATATATATATAACTTAACAAAACGACGTCGTTTTGTTTATGAAATTTGGAAGAAAAAAAAAGACGTAAATAGCATCAGCAGCAGATCTGTATATTGGAAACAAAACAGAAGCAGTAGTCGGAAAGAAACAGAGGAGGAGAGGACAGAAGAGAGTCGCCCCGCTGCTGCCGCCGCCCTCCGCTTCTGCCTTCGGTGCGACGCCCGTCGATCCGAACCCTCCGGCTTAAAATTTCTGGTTCCGCCACTATATATGACGATATTATGTGTGCAATTAAGATACAAAATTTAAAATATTTGAATAAAATTTAAAGAAATGTTTAAAAAAATGGGAGAGAAAATATGGAGTGAGAAAAGAAGCAAAAAAATTATTTCTATTCTAAGATGTGACACAGTCAATACCTTATATATAAAAGAAGGATAAGAGAGAGAAATCAATTTGACTGTATGAGTTAACTCATCACTTAGAATGAGTTGATTCAGATAGTTTCTAACTTAACTCGATTTAAAAAAAACAAATTGCATATAGATTTATTTTTTGGAGTTGTGAATTTAGACATTCAATATTCAACCATGCAAAATCTTTTTTGAAAAATATAAGTACATGCACGTACTCATTTAAAATTAATATATATTTTTTAATTGTTCACATAAATACAACGTATATACAATTTATGAAGAATCCCAAAAGCCTACTATGTTTTGTATAAATAGCTCTATAATATTCCCTCCTTTCTTCTTCACCATATTTTCAATTACTTTTATTTTCTGAATATCAATCATTTAGATAAGAAAAAGTTAAGAAACTAGTGAGGAAGAGATGTTAATTACTTCTTCCATCCCATAATAACTGTCGTTTTAGAAGAATTTTTTTTTCAATTTATTTGTCGTTTACAACTTTCTAAGAGAATAAATTATTTACTTTCCTATATTACCCCTACCTTCTCTCATTGTCCCAAGAAATTCCCTCCCTTGTATTAATAGTTTTTAACTTTCCATAAAGGGGTAGTGATGAAATTTTATACAAATTTTAATTAATAAATTATAGCATTAAATGACTTTCTTAATCCATGTGCATGAAGCTAAAACGACAGTTATTATGGGATGGAGGAAGTAGTAAGTATGTTTGTTTCAACAACTCCAAAGGTAGCTACACTAGTGAAATTATATGTACTTGTTATTTTCATCTGTTGTAAACGATATTTTTATGTGAACAATTTCTATTTCGTTCATTTTACTTAGCGACATAAATATTTTGATCAAATATTATTATTTTTGATATAAACAATTGATAATAAACAAAGCCCCGTGCCTCGCACGGGCTATTACACTAGTTTCAATAAAAATAAAACAGTTACTTCTTCCGTGCTCAAAATGATGAGTAAAATACATTTTCACACACTAAGGAAAGAATAAAGTAAAGAAAAGAAAGTAAAAGAGTTTTAAATTTATCTTTAAACTCACAAAATTATATAAAATGATGAATATTTTTATTTTATTTTTATATTAATGAACCCTATTAAATAATATATTCATTCTCCACTTTATGTATCTCACTCATTATTTTATATACAAAAAAAATTATATATTTAGTCATTCTTTTCAGGAGGAATTGAGTAATATTTTTTTCAACTCCTTTTATAATAAGAGATGTTTATATCATTTCGCCCTTTTATTTACTTTACACGTATGCTTCATTTTTACGTAACGATGTCAGAGCTTAAAGAATCAACGGTTATACGACCGACAACATAAAGAGAATGTACGGTGCTTGATGGTCCCGCGGCAAACTAATGTGCGTTTAGACGTGGGTAGGGCCTCTATCTTTTCTTTTCCTTAGTTATATATATTTGGAAAATTAATTGACTAATAATAATACATGTAAATTTAGGGATAATAATCGTGTCGTGTTGGACGAAATTATATTGTCGAAACTCGTATATAAATATATTTATAGCACGAATCCGCTTGTTTGTATTGAAAATCCGCGTGTTTGTATCGAGCTAACAATTTTTTTGGCCTGGTTGTGTTATGTGTCGGTGCGATAAAAGTGTGAGATACAAAATGTTTATTTATTTCTTCTGTTCTTAAATAACTGATGTTTAAAGATGTTGTACACATATTAAGAAAATATTTAATATTTTAAAAAATTCCTAATATACCCTTAATTAATACCCTTGGAATATGAAACATCAACCTTGGAAAAGAGGAGTGAAAAATAATTAAGGTGAATATTAATGAAGCAAATAATGACAAGGGCAAAATTGAAAAAAAAAAGTAATAAAAACATATTGATTTCTTAAAACATCAAATATTTTAGAACAAAACTATTCTTCTAAAATATCAATTATTTAGTAAAATATCAATTATTTAAGAACAGAGAGAATATAAAATATGAAATTTAAAATGCAAAATGAGAGTAAACCGACCGAGAAATAGAGAGTGCATTTAAATTTCTCTATCCATATATATGTATATATATAGGGGTTGTATCCACAGCAACCGATTGCTGGGAGCAACTACTTTTTATAGAATTTGGGAATCATTATTATAATAGGACCCATTGTACTTGGAGAATAAATTGAGTTAAAAGCTCTTACAAGGAGTGGGATAAAGTGGTTGCTCCCAACAACCGATTGCTGTGTATGCAATCCCATATATATATATATATGAGAACAGTAGCTGCAGCTTTGCTTATCTTCTATCATGAATCATGGTCGATCTATATCTAGAACTAGAATCCGTCCCTTTTTGCATCTGCCCTACCACTAACTAATTCACTCCCCTAGCCTAATACTTTATTCATTTCGGTAACTAGTCCTTCTACACATACAATGGAATTGGACATTTTTAATTTTTTTTGTATTTTTTGTGACTCACAAAAAATGTATAGTATTTATTTTAATTAAAATGTTTATAAATTTTTTTTTATTTTAAGCATAATTTAGATACATATACAAGAACAGTGTTGTACAGTCTGTGCAACACTGTTCTTGTATATGTATCCAAATTACACCTAAAATATTTTTTTTTATAAAAATTCCAATTGAAATAAATACTATATATTTTTTAGGAATCACAAGAAAAACCAAAAAAAAAAAAATAATTAAAAATGTTCAATTTCAATGTCCAATTCTAATGTCCGAATAGACTTATTGTTTCTGTCACAGTTTCATTTCTAAATTTTATAAATATTAAAAATATATTGTCTTAGTAAGTAATGTGACATAATTAATAATAAAGTTATAATGACAAACTTAAAGATTTTGTTTCAATATTTTATACTACCATCAACATAAAGTGACACTTTTTGTTGAATTTTTTTTGATAAATAATTATAAGTCTTTTTGTGGAAGTGAGGGGGTTTATATTAGGCTAGGAGAGTGAAGTATATACTACCGCGTTTTAAATTTAGAGACACATTTTGATTTTTTAAAATTAATTTTTAAAATTTTGAAATTCAAAATTGATATAATTTCGTTCAAATTTTGGAAACAACAAAAATAATAATTAGTAATACTTTATAGTTAGTTCATAATTGTTATATTTATTTGAATTAAAACTAAATAACTTCGTATCAATTTTGAATTTTAAGATTTTACGAATTGACTCAAAAAAGTTAAATTGTACTCCATGGGTTCCATATTAATTGTCTTTTTAGAAGAAAAAATTTGTTTCAATTTATTTGTCGTTTACATCTTTCTAGAAGAATAAATTATTTATTTTTCTATATCACCCCTAACTTTTTTCATTGTCCCAAGAATTTTTCTCTCTTGTATTAATAGTTTCCAATTTTTCATAAAAGGGTAGTGATGGAATTTTATACAAATTTTAATTCTTAAATAATAGTATTAAATGAGTTTCTTAATTCATATGCATAAAACTAAAAAGACAGTTAATATTGAACCGATTGAGTATCTTCTAATCGGAACGGATGGAGTAATTTGTTAGTGGTGGGGCAGATGTAAAAGGGAACCCTAATCTACATGGTAAAAGAGAAGAGTAAAGCTAGCTGCATCCACTCATCGTATATATATATTGCTAGATGAGGGCTGGAAGGATGACGAGGGATACCCACCATTAATTTGTAAAGCCAAATAAGTAGCAGGGGGTCCTGGGGACAGACGGTATTCTATGTGTAGTGTACTCGGGACCATGCCCTCTCATAATTAGGGTTTTTTTGGGCACTCTATTGTGGACAAGTTAGTAGAGTGCAACCCAAGCAAAAATACCAAAAGAGAAAGAAGTTGGCCACTTTATTGCACATAGATATATAGCTAGCTAGGTCACATGACACCATTAAGGACTTTTATTTCTTTCTTTCCTCGATATATATATATATATATATATATATATATATATATATATATATATCCTGGTTAGGGATTCATGTAATGATCGATCAACAAAGTATTGTCGGTGGAGTTAGTTAAATGCATTGGCCTATTTCAGACAAATTAAACTTGTTTTTGATGAATTCTGGTACTATGTTGAGCTGGGAAATGAAGTCCTTGAAGAGAGATAAACTTTAATAATATATGATATATGTTGAGCAAGTCCCTCAGCTCCTATATATTTTCTCTCATACTCGTATATATTACAAAAGTAGAAGTACTTAGAAATGCATATATATATATATATATATGGTATTGATACCATGCAAAGGTACAGTTGGGCCATGCATGTACGATCGACTAACACACAGTAGAAACTCGAAACCCACAAGATTAGACACCCACCCTAGAGCTTCATTATCTCTAGCTTTAAGATTGGGTGGATACTTATAAACCAACATAATGATTCACAATCACCATTTTATGCATCATTCTTTTGTCAACAAAACCTTGCCGTAATAATTCATTTCTTCATTAAAGGATGCATGCATATGATATTCTTCTGGGACCATGCATATATATATATATATATAGAGAGAGAGAGATATTAAAACAGCATCCATCAAGGAAACAGACAACTACTTAATTACTCAAATTAATGAACATAAACAGAATTCATTGCAATTGCCCAGGCCCCACTGTCATTAAGCTGATATATATATATATATATATATATATATATATATAATTAACAAAACACAACTGATTTTAAATTTTCCGTTCACTCTAATAAACGATCAGGACCGTTCAAAGTTTGGGATAAATCTCACCATCCATTATATCCTCTTTAACTTTAAAGGAAAAAAAATGCTCTCTCTCTAACTCTCAGATCCTCCTCCCGAGCTCGCCCTCCGCCTCTTCCATTTTCTAACGCCGACAATCTCTCCTCCTCCTTCCCCTTCGTACATAATGCCGGAAACACGGATAGTACGGATAGTATATATATATAGAGCAGTAATTCTGAAAATACTACCACCAGAATTTTGTCTGACAGACAAAATTAATGCATGATCCCAAATCTACTTGGGTGGGCTGCTTGAAACTGAGCCAATTAATTTAGTAAAAGATTTTGCTGGTACCGGGCCCAAAAGAGCTAAAGTTTTTTGATATATATATTTCTCACTTTATCCACCCATCTATTACTATCAAACGTTTCACAGGGAGGAAATCACGATTTGTTCTTCGGGAGTCCAATTTTTTTTTAACAACATGAATATATTCGTCACTAAAAATAAAATTTCACTATTACAAAATATATTTTTACTAAAACAAAAATAATATAGTAATAGAATTTATTTTGACAAAAACAACAAAACATAGTAAAAAAAAACTTTTAGAACATATCAAAGCTTTGTCAGATTTTGGGAGGCCGTGGCCTTACAAAATTTTCAAACTAAATCAAATATACAAGTGAGACTTACAAAATTTTCAAACCTTAGGAGTGAGTCTTACAAAATTTTCAAACTTTGGTATATGTGACTCTGTCCCTGTCACTATTGATGTATGTCAACTTATAAAAAACATGCATGTTTCATTAATTTAATCTAATCTAATCTAATCTAATCCTATCATTCACAATTAAAGTAAAAGGTAGCAAACAGTAATATTCTATTATTTTGCGACACTATTAATTAATTTTGTATAACATCATTTTCTGTAATTAATTTCATGACAGAAGCTAGAAAAAGTCTACTTTTCAATTATTTGTTTGATGATAAACATAACATATAAAAATAGGAAATTATTAAAATTTACTATTTTCATTGACTATTGTCAACGTACGACTATCATTATATCTGAGTTTGTGCCTAACTAATTAGACCAAAAGGAGAAAGTATTACTACAAATTAAGTTTGACATGGAGAGTTAAGTAGCGTGTCAAATCTCCTTTTTGTTTATTTTCCTTTACCTAATCTCCAATACAAAATTAATTCAGGATGAGGTTAACGATAACTAACATATGTGCAGCATTTATAGTGCATACATACTGCCTGCCTCTACCTCCCTGTCTAAATTTTTTGTAATCATTCAGGTTTTCAATAAAAATTTCTTTTGCCCATTAAAAAAAAAATTTGGTACTGCCTCTACCTAAAACTACCAAACTGCAATAAAAGATGTTAATGAATGTATGAGGTAACTTAGCAAACAAGAAAATAGTGTCCCTGGAATTAGTTTAAGAATGAAAATAATTAAAACTAATCAACGTGTACCAACCAACCCTATATCTTAAAGCTAAATCTCACCAAACAAAAAATATAGTACTAGTATACTACAATGATACACACAATTTTAATCAGTAAACTAATATATATGTATATATATAGAGAGAGAGAGGTTAATGAAGCTGCACAGCTGTACAGACTCTCAAATATACGCAATCTACAATCAAAAAGTTAAGTCACCCTACGATCGTAGAGTAGTCACTATACGATCTGGGAATTCACCCTACGTTTCTACGGTAGTAGAGTGATTACTCTACTATCAGTCAATGACTTCTACGATTGTAAGGTGACTCAACTCTATGATCGTAGACGGTGTACATTTTAAACTTGCACAGCTATACACCTCTATTTTTCCAATATATATATATATATATATATAACGTGAAAGGGAGCTGGTAAATGGATGTAATTTAAATGGAGCATTCATAAAAAGGATTAGCGTAAATAGCTGGACTCCAACCCTACTATCCTCCCCTCCCCACCTGACACCCTCACCCCCCCCCCCCCTATCTCCCTCCCTCCCTCCCTCCCTTTCTTTCTTTTAAACCAATTCCTCCTTCATTTGTAGTTAATACATTTATGTTCAGAAAAAGGAAAAACAATTAATGGAGGGCCTAATTCCATTTGTGTATAAAGCCATAGTGCAATACAAGAATGGTGGATTACTACTAACTGATCAATCACCTTCGGCTTCTTACATGAGACTTCCCGGTGATTCGGGCAGGTTCCGAATTCTCCAACCTCATCTTGGTTTGCCGTCATCTTCATCCCCTTCCGCTGCCACTAAAAGGACTACTTTATCCTCAGGAGTTCAGTCACCGGCCGTTCATTTCACTTCTCACCGTGCTATTAAGTGGTCGTCATTGATGAAAGATTATTGATGAAGATCAATGATACAGAATTTATATACGTGCCTAAGGAAACCCTAAGGCGCATATATATATATATATATATATATATATGGCGGGCTTGATAAATGTAAGTAGATAAGTACTTGGGTGACAAGCTTTTATTTTGTTGGTTTTTTTCAAATGATAGTGTAATAATTACAACAATAATTATCCTAATTTTAGAAAGAAAGAAAAAAGTCTCTCTCTGCTGTACAATACTTGATTCTAAATAACAGGAGATCACACCTATTTATAAAGCACCAAGAGTCATAGTTATTAAGAATACTTGCACCTTTTAAATTAAACATTCATATCTCATTTTAAAGATACAATCTTTCAACCCAAAAAAAAACATTTTTAAGATACAATCCTATCATTTTTTGTCTGTTTATAGGAAAGGCTGTAACTTTTGATCTCTAGCTTGTGCTCAATTTAATGAAAAAAGAATCAAACCTTTTGAATTTATCAAAATTCAACATTATTTGTGTACAGTATGTGTCTGAGAAATGGATATGAAGCTTGAACAGAGTAATTAAGAAATGATGTAAGAGGGAGACTGAAGAATAAAGAAAGAAAATTAAAAAGAAGGAAGAAAGTTTTTTGACATAGTATATATACACACATACATACATACATGTGTGTTTGTGTGTGTGTGTGAAATTTGGAACAAGAAGAATTAGATTCAGGATTTCAACTGTAGTTATCAATAAACTTGTCAAACTATAAAAGTAAAAAAAAAATCAAGGAATTTAGATGTACATAGAGGATGTTGCAATAATGTAATGCATGAAATGGTAAACTGAGCATGATTTATACTGAGGCTAAGATCCAGAACATTACATGAGAAGATATGGCAATAAAGAACCAGGTGACGAAAGCCAGAGCTACGGAGAGTTCATATCGGCCACATGGGATATGAAAATGAACCTTGCAGAAATCAAAGTCTCTTGCATACAAAACTGCAACCCCTGCTGATGAGCATGCAGCTGCAAGTGATAAAGTAGCAGTGACCTGCGTTTTATATAATTATTGTGATTAATACAGAAATCATTACATAAAGCAGTTAGATGGCTTTCCGAATTGGATAATACAAATGTATGATAAATTACAACAAGGGTAGCAAGTTTACAGATCATGCAAACACAATCAAGAAGGATGCTTAGGCTAACAAAAACAACTGTGTGCTTTTTACTACGCAACAAGATAGAGAGGAGAAGGGATGGAGGATGAAATTTAAGCTAAAGGGAACACAAGATCCAAGATTAAAAGCGAATGAGACCGTTGAAAATATCCTCCATCCCCAGCAAAATTAAGGGAAACATGAAAAGAAAAATCTAAAGAGTAAAAGGAAACCAAGATGAAGTTCAAGAATCCACGTAAGCCTAACATTTACAAATTTATTACGCTAAACTTCCCAGCCCTACATCAAAGTTTTCAGTTAACCGGCTAGCCAAATATTTTACGTTAGTTTCGATACTCATAGGTGCTGATCTAAAGGTGTAATTATATAATTAAAGATAAGTGATTAGGACTTAATAAAAAAAAAGGATATGTAAGAATCTAGCTGGCTAAGTGCTCTTTGGGAGATCTGGAAAGACAGGAGTAGAACTGCTTTTCATTCAGCTACTCTTGACAGCAGTACTGTGACTGCTGTGATAACTCACAAGAAAAAAATATTAAGTCACTGCTCTTTGAAGTGCAGCATCCCTTTGTTCCAAAAAACCTTATAAAGCTTAAAGATGGCGTATGCTTAAATACCTTTTCTCTTCCTGTAAAAAAATTAGCAGCCTAGAGAAGCAAATGCCTTAGTTGGATTCCCCCAATGTCAGGCTTCAAATCAGTACTAATGGTCCTTCCAGGAACAAGGTTTCCACAAGTGGAGGGGTTTTAAGAAACTCTTCAGGTCATATAGTTTGCTGCATTCTCTACTTTTAAATGAGGGTACTAACATGCAGGCTGAGGCGCAAGGTGGTTTCAAGTTATGCTACGGTATTCATATCCAGCCCTTTGAGGTTGAATGTGATTCACAAGTTTTAGTTGATGCTATTGTAGCTCCATGGCAGAACAGGCATCAGAGATAGTCAAAATCTTCTTCCACCAACCTCTAAGGTGCTTCATGTTTATAGGCAAGGAATTCATACAGCAGGCTTTTTAGCTACAGCTGCTTTTGCTCATGGGTCTGATATTTTCTATCATTTTGTTCCAGAAATGTCAGCCAGTTGAGGTGCACGAGTGTTACAAGGCCGATATCCATGGTCTCTATCTTTTTAGGCCTTACTATTTACTTGTTCATAGTCCTATTGGATTTCTTTTGTAAGACAAGGCCTTAAGTTCCACCCCCCATGTTTCTGTTTTTCCTTTTATTATTAGTCTTGGCACGTATTCCTTTAAAGTTAAAAGCAAATCAAATCATCCTACTAATGATTTAACAAAAGAACAGCACTGTGAGACATAAGAAGTGCATGAAGGAATTATAGTTGAATAATGCATCATTTTGTATGCAATAACTTCTTTGGAATAAATGAAGTTGTAGCTTAATGCTAGTAGACTAGTAGTATGATACCCGTAGAAATAGGGAACGCTTCACATAAAGATATTGGAGCCACAACCACTAAGATGTAATTATGAAGAAATAACCAGAAAAGTTAAGAACACATATGCATCCTACCATCAAGGTAAAACTCATGAAGCATAACATATTTCACACAGAATAGAGGAGTAAATGATTGAGTTCAAGTGATAACTTAAATACCCAATCACCAACAACAAACAGGCTGACTAGGACTGGATTTTGAAGGTCTCTCTTTATTCTTAAAGCATAGACATCAAGGCAAGCAAGTCCAAAGCTCCATAATACTTGAAGTCCCATTGATGCAATTAAATAGCTGTATCCAAACATAATATCTTGTCAGAAAAACTAAGCTACGCTTGATGGTTAATGAACTGTTCCTATGATAGCAGGAAAGACAACTGTCTAATCAGTTATAGTGAAAAATGAGCAGATCTAACCACTAGTTGTTTCAAGCATGACATAAGCAGTAGAGACCGAGATATCAGTGGATGACTCAACATATATAAACAACCCTGGTACGCGTGCATTACTAATTTGCCCCTCCCCTCCCTCTCAATCTCTATCATATTTACTCAAAAAAAAACTTATTACCAAACCCCAACTCCTATCATTTTCACGTAAATTTATTTGAAGCAATAGATTTTCTTTCAGGTAGAAAAAGTAAAGGACACCGACATTACAAAATGATGATAGTGGAGCCATTAACATGTATTGTATACCAAATAATTATGCCAGACGAGTTTCCTGCATGCTTGATGGCCGAAACCAGAATATATAATCAAACAACTATTGTAAAGTTGACTCCTTCCGCAGTCAGGGCGGAGCCAGGAATAAAAGTTGGGGCGGGCTAAAAATATTATAATGCTAAAATTTTATATTTTGACTGGGCGAGCCAAGGATATTATAATGCCAAAATTGTATATTTGGGCTGAGCAGACCAAGGCTATTCCAACTTATTTACTTTGGACAACTTAATTATATAGTATATCTAGTAAAAAAAAAAAATTTGGGCCGGGCTACAGCCACAATAGCCGGCCAGTGGCTCCTCCCCTGTCCGCAGTCAGACACAACCTTCTAAATCTAAACAATACTCAATAACTAGCATAATGCCCTAGGCTACATGCGTTCCAATGGTAAACCTTTAGTCCTCTATAGTCTATACTATACTCTATTATCCATGATAGGCTTGCAATATGATTCAGTATCTACATTGAAGAATCTGAACTTTGTTTCTAAAGAAATTTAGTTGAATTTCAACGATGTAAGAACCAAATCTAGAAACTTAACGATTGTATTTGTATGGCAATCATCAGTCATTCGATGGGCTATGACATTACAAATCTATGAGCACGAAGAACACCTCTACAACTTATCAACAGCACTTTTTAGGTGATAGACATATTTCTGTGGCAGTAGAGGACATCAAATATGAGATGCCGGAAAAGATCACTTAAGTAGTTTATACATGAATAACCAACAGAGTCCTTCACAGGTAACTTAATATAGCTATATCAGTTCTCACTAAAACAATGCTACTGTAATAGCAATACAAAGAAACACATACAATTTAAGGAGGTATCAAAACAGTAACAATAAACAATAAAACCCAATAAAGATTTAAGCACAAAGAGTGAAAATATACCAGAAAGCAGTGTAATTAGAGAAGCCCGGAGCAGATACCATAACTCCAATTGAAGCAGCAGCAAACAAAAACTGCCCTATCCTCAATAACAGCCCACTCACCATCCCAGGACTCCCTATCAACTCCTTCATCTCTCTCTCTCTCCAATTAAATTCACTTTCCAATTCTCTCCCTCTACCCAACTTCCTCCCCTTTCAGCTGGACCCTTTTCCCCAAATTAAAGAACCCTAACAAAGACCCAAGATTTCAATAATCTTTTCCTGTTGAAGCCAAATATATACACAGATTTGTACAACCACAACTAAAAGTATGATGACGAGGTTTGTTTCAAGAAAAATGCGATCTTGGTGGATTTAAAGAGATTTAACCACAGCCAATGAGCCAAATCAAAAACATCAAACTTTTTGGGTCAAGGAGAAGCCCAAAAAGGATCATTTCTTGATGATTTGTTTTGTAATTCATTTATTGTTTAATAGGAGTAATTAATAGTTTGTATATACTGGGAAAAATAAGAAATTTAGCGGTAATGGAGGTTGATTTCCTTTTTGGGTTTGGCCTTTTGTGAGAGACTGACAGTCCTACGTGCATTTGCTTTAGCTTTTTCCAGTGATTATTTAGTTTTACGTTATTTTGGTCGGGAAGAGTCGAAACATCTCCGTTGTCGTTTTCCTCGTACTAGAATATACTCCCCGTTAGGCGTTAACGACTCCGTTAATTACGCCACGTCAGATAGTAGGCGTATATCATTTTTTCCAACAAAAAGTCTAAACAGACATGAATATTAGACAAGAGTGTATTGAATTTTTAATTATTTATGTGTTTGACCCCAATGGGGTAAAAATACAAATAGATTAAAGTCAAATACACTTCATGTCCAATATTCTTATCTCATATTCTTGTCTGTGTAGAAGAACTCTTTTCACAAATACGAAAAATACATTTTAATTACGTAGAAATACGTTTTAATTACGTAGATTAGGGTATTGGGAGGCCTATAAATAGAAATAGGTGGTGGGACATGATTTTTTTTGGTAGGAATTTGTGACTTGTCATAATTAAATTTAAATATGTTTATTTAATTATTTAATATAAATTTTTATTTTTAAATTATTTTTATTAATAATATAAATTATTAACATAGTTTATTTTATATAAGAGACTGTGGAATAAAATTTATTTCAATGAAACTTGTACATATATCACCAACAAACATCCATTTGAAATGTGAAAAAAATTATTGTTCTATTCCATTCGTTCCATTATCACTCTTTAAAATTTGAATCGCCTCTCATTTTATTTATTATTTCCTCTGTTCCTCATTTAACTTCATCTGAAAATTTTCAAAAAATTTAATTATAATTTAATTTTATATTTATTTTGAAAATACCAATTTTACGCCTAATAATACTTTCAATAATATATTTTTTCATAAATGACTTTTAAAAAATCAAATAATGAATTTTTTTTCCCGTAAAAATAGAGCGAGCAATCAAAAGTACATATAAAAATATGCATTTAATGTATCTTAGTAAGGTTTAAAACTCAAATGTGTATTCTTAGGCTGCAACTGCATCATTTCATTTAACTATTTCCTTCGGGAGTGGTTAGCATGAAATTAACTTTGACCAATTAATCAATACAATGTCGATACGCAGGCGAGAGGCGGTCTCTTTGTGTGCCAGCACTGTATTTAAACCTAGCAAAATCGGCTCAAGCCCTCGGGCCGGACTAGCCCGCCCTTAAAAAAACGGTTTTGAGCTTCATTTTTTCAGCTCATCAAAACTTGGACCGTTTTGGCCCGACCCGTTTGAACCCGACCCAAAAATATGTCAATTGACCAACTTACCATCAAGTTAACTTTATGATAACCGAATTCATTTCCTTCCTCTTCTATCTCAACCATGCAGTGGAAACTGGAAACTAGAAACTGGAGACATTCTTATCAACTTCCTTCTATCTCAACCACCAAACAACTTAAATTTGTGTATTCTTTCCTTTAATAGGAAATAATAAAAAGACTACAAATTAAAAAATAATAAGAAATAAGAGTTTTCTCATTACTAAATTTATGAGGTTCTTCCCCGACAAGGGGTCGGAACAAATTGGTTATCACTAATACATTATTACAAGGAAAATAAATAGTATGGTCGCATAATAAAAAAAATAAAAGTAAAATTTAGCAACAAAAAAAACACAAAATTGGTGGTGACTTTGAAAAAAAAAGGCACCTTTTTGGAGAGAATTAATCTTCCCAAAACTATGAATCAATGGCAAAAATTCTTAATCAATGGCAAAGGTTCTTATGGGTGTAGGTGACCCCTTTATCACCATCAACCACTTGCCCTTTACCTCTGAGAATCCTACACTCAAAACATAAAGAAAGGTCAAAACATTACCATAAAAATTCACCAATTCTGAATCTGTCATATCCCACAAAGACAACAGCAAGCCATAACTATTGGGATAGCGAGTAATTATAAGAAGCATGCAAATTATTTCATGGGTTCATATGAAGAAGATACCAAACATCGACAAAATTCACATACCATCGTGTTGTTAAGAGTCCTTCAACTCCTACTGGACCTCGAGCATGAATCTTACTTGTACTTATACCAACCTTTGAACATCACATAATACCAACACATAAGAGAAGGAAATTAAGCTTGCTCGAATCCAACACGGAAAATCATTAGTAAGATCTCATACCTCTGCCCCTAGTCCAAAACGAGCTCCGTCACAAAATCTTGTGCTTGCATTATGAAAAACTGCAGCACTGCCAAGGTGAATAGCAAGTCCATAAGGCACCGTCAACAACATAAACATGTGCCAAAAAATGGGGCTACTTATTTTAGATCAATTACTTTGATGCAAATGAAGTTACCTGTCAACTTGACGTAAGAAATATTCAGCAACTTCAGCATCTTCTGTGACAATGCACTCAGTGTGGCCACTGCAAAAGAAAACAAAAGTCTCAACCTTCACCTTTGTCAGAATTTACTTACAAACCCAAACAAGAATGGGTAACGTCAACATGCCTTCCATGTTTGTGTATATGATTGATGGCAGCATCCACATTATCAACAATTTCAATTGCACAAGCCATTGAGCTGTACTCATGATGAAATGAATTTACATCTGAAATATCTAACAAAGCACTTGCTCGTGGTCCACCATGTATAGTAACACCTGCAAAAGATGGATCGAGGTGGTGGCGTTGTAGCTCAGTTGCTCGATTTAGTTTGCTTTTGCCTAATATTACTTGTCTAGAAGAATAGCATGAGAATGTGTTCATCAACCATGCTTGTGCAAGCAGAAATTTGATACGACTCATTGCATCAGCAATGAATGGGCCAAAGTGTGAGAATTCCAGATTCAAGCCTTACAGTGCTGGACTTGTGAAATTGCACCAACATAAATCGATTACAATGTGTGGGCTTCCTTTTCTATTTAAGATCAAATCTTACAAGTCAACTACATCAGGCAAACCTTCATGAATACTATAACAAATTATTATAAAGGTTGTGACTTTTAACCTGGCAAGAAATAATGAATTCATACGTCTAAACAAAATTCATAGAGGTATAAAAATAAGTCACACCTTCGTGTTCAAGAGCAATAACAAGCTCTTGAATCCCACCATTAGTTGACAAATCCTGGTGTACAAGAAGTGTTTCCTAAGAGAGATGACAAAAATGACTCAGATAATACTGTAACACACAATTTCAACAATAATAGAGACTAAGATGTTGTAAAAGGAAAATCTAGATGTGTACATCTGATAACAAGAGATACTCAGAGATAGCAATTAAAATTACCATTGCATTACAGGCTGCAGGATAATCCGTCTTCCCATCCAAGGACAATTTTCTTTGCCATGTCCATATCGACCAACTTATCAACATAAATATGGCAAATTCCATCTGGGCAGGAAATGGTGAAACTTTAGCCATTTAACTCTAGTTTCTTCCTGTTTCTAATGGAAAATTTGTGGTGCGGAAAGAAATTACTAACTGTTAAAAATATCTCACCAGCGTGACCAAGAACAGGTATTTTCGTTGAATTCTTTATTTGGGATACAAGTTTGTTGCTGCCTCTAGGGATCACAAGATCTATCACATCGTCAAGCTGGAACAGATTAAATCAGTTAAAACGCGTTTTAGTCTGAAGAACCATCAACTATGCCATTACACTACCCACCTTAAGGAGATCAGGTATCTCCTCTCTTAAAGTCACAAGTCCAATAAGCTTATCTCCAACAGTATCTGGGATGGCACCAGTAATTACCTATAAAAGAAAATAATATTTGCAATGACGCAATGATTTTAAGCTATTAAAGCATCCACAATCCGTTCAGAATAATTTAGTAATAACTATTTCTTTAAAAAATCAGACCTTGTGCAAGATTGCATTTGAGCGCCTAGCTTCTTTCCCTCCCTTCAACAGTAGACCATTCCCGCTCCGAATTGCCAAAGAGGCTATCTGCCAATAAGATATCCGTGTTAAGTGAAAATATATAAGAGGATTTAATAACGTGAGGTACTCTTTCTTACCTGAACTAGTGTATCAGGTCGAGACTCAAAAACAATAAGTAAAACACCCAAAGGACATGTTTTCTTCTCCAAGATGAGTCCCTCTGCAAGCTGGACCGAAACATAGTTAGTTGATGTGACAATGTGCCTTATCATTTTCAATGATGTAATAAAAATAAATAATAATAATGATAAAGGCACATTTGTTTCATTTTGCTAATATTTCATATGTAAAATCAGTTACCACAATATGTAATATATTTGGAAAGCGTGCGTCATAGATATCTATATACGAATTTCAAATACTCACTAACCTGTCACAGTTCCATGTAAACTTCCTTACCTCTGTTTTCTTTAAAATATGACCTATGGGTTCTTCCATATCTGCAAGTGTACGAATAGAATTTGCTAGAGCACAGATCTGCAACATCAAATGAACACCATCAGAATATAACTAGAATTTTGAGGGTTACGTTCAATTCCTCAAAAGGTGAAATAATAGGTTATTATTTACATAAAATATATGTTATTGATCAAACTTGAAAATTCCAGCAATAAACTAGCTATTAATTACTTGCCTTCCCAGGTTTCAAGGCCAAACGAGCTATTAATGACTCATCATATCCTGCTTCCCGTGCAGCAGTAACATCAGCTTCATTCTCATTAGATATTAAACTTTCATTTGCCTCCAGTGCAGCAGCTACATCCAACAAAATTTTCCTCCTATCTTCTGAAGGTAATCCCTGCAATGCAATGCAAATCAATTATATTAGCTTAAATTAAAGTACAAGTTTCAAATGATTATTTTTGTAATTAAAAAGTTCTATTGGTAGTTTGGTACAAGAAACCCAGGGTGTGAGATTTCTAAGAATGTGATGGCATTAACCTGAAGCTGTCTGGAACAATCTCGTGCTGCAACCGCCATGTCACGTGCACCAACTTCAGTGATTGTGATCCATGAACTTGCATTTTGATGAAAGAGAGTACCAATACGTTCTCCGTTTAGCACCTTTATGATGTTGTCAGCTGCAAAGCCGCTTCCAACATGATGGAAACATATTTAGAGTGTAAACATGAAAAGAATGGAAAACTAGGATCCTAGTACATTACAGATAACAACGGAATTTCACAAGGCTAAAAATTATTGAAGTCTTTTCTCATGTAACTTTTCTGTACAACACCTTAAATTAAGTTGTTAATGTGGCAAACTAATGAGAAAGACATTGACATGTTGTCTAGACAAGCCTTATTAATCAACTAGAGATGGAGCAGACCAAGTTCAATATAAGTATGTAACTATATTGTACCAAAAGAAAGAGGATAAAAGACCAACAACGCCATGTTGGTGGAACTGATATGTAATTCTGTCATAGAATGTAGTACAAGAAATTATTGTGTGTGAGATGGAATTGTACCTGGCAACGACAACGGGGGTACCACCATAAGCTGCATTTACAGCAGCTTTTACTTTTGCATCCATTCCCCCTCTGCCCATCCTCGATTTATCTCCAAATGCTATTACACCTTGGTGTTTTTCTTTACAATATGTAGGCAATAGCTTTGAACGTGGATCACAAGGAGGGCCACTATAAAGGCCATCTACATCACTCAACAACACAAGAAGATCAGCTTTTAGTTCCATAGCCAGTAGAGCTGCCAAACTGTCATTATCCCAAAAGATACCAGAAGAATCCTGCAAATGGTGTCATAATCAGAATTAGCAGATTTATTAGAGATGACAAATCATCTAGCATTATCAGAAGAATGAAGTAATCATATGCCTATAGATTTTATGCATGTGCCTGTCAACTCTGTTATGGGCTTGAAATTCCCTTCTAATTATTATTGGTCAAGCCTCAAACTGAGATAATATAGTCAGCAATGTCGTAAATTTGGAATTAAAAAAATGACTGAACCTTTTCGACAAGTAAAATAAGGACTGGCATAGAAAAAGTGACAGGTAAGATAATTAGGAAGACTAAAACATGAAAAGCAATAGAAACAATGATTTCTATCACAAGAGAGATTATTTAGACCAACCAAAAATAAACGCATAAGAAATAGGATGAGAGAATGAAAACAGAGAAAAAACATATGCAGTAAAACCAATCATATGCAGAGGCAGAGGCAGAGACGGATATAGTGAAGTCACATACCTCATATGGAGCTTTTCTGGTACTAATTGCATCATTTTCGTTAAAAATTGGAATACTCCTCAGAGCTAACAAAGAATTCACTGTTTGAGAAAGTTGCACTCTGAAGTCTGCGTTCTTGAAATCATTATCTGTGACTACAAGTTGAGAAGAGGTCACATCAAGCTGAAAAAGAAGAGCACTTTTTAATCACAAACCTAAACTGAACCAGAAAGATCTAGGAGAAGGTATTAACAATTCTAATTTTGTTTAAAACTGCAGTAATGACTAATGAACATGCTCAACATTTACCTGACTGAGCAAGGTGTCATAGAGTGCCATGAGGCAATTCTGTCCGACAGCTGCACATGCCTTTCCATCAAGTTCAACCTGAGGCTTTTGGAGATCAGCAAAACTGCAAGAGAAATACACAAATTACTTAGTAGACAATGCCCTCTCCTGTTAAAATTTCATGGTTCCATCCTCTAGTAAAAGACTGACAAGCTGTAAGGACGGCCAAATTACATATATGCTGCACTTCAGTCCTTTATACAAATTTCGGGTAAGTAAAGATAATCAAGATTTCAACTATTTCTTGATGCATAACAAAAAAACAGATTCAATTTTCATAGAAACTTGAACCTTATTGTTTGGCTATCAGAAAATATAAAATATCAACTATTATAGCAAAAAGAAACAACAAGAACCTGCTATTGATTAGTTTTCTGTATTTAAGCCTTTGGCGACCTGCTCCAACAGCGCCTGAAGTCACTAAAATAATTTCAAAGCCAAGGGAGTTTAACTTTTCAAGCTGCAGGCAGATCAATCAGTACACAAGATTGTCAGCAATATACTTCACCCACAAGGGCCATCTTAGATCAATAAAGAGAAGAAGAGATTCTCAACAACTCAAGAATACAAGGCATAAATAAGAGCATAAATATGTGATGCCTCATCTTGACTTAATATGCCTTTCCCTATTTTCCCTTTCCCTTTCCTCTTTTTATCTTCATTTTTATTCCGTTCCAAACTTAAGAGATACATTTCTAGTTTTACACTATAAAGTCACATGACATTCCCAACATGCCATGCCATTACTTATACACTAGGTAGAGGTAGGTAGATTGAGTACTAACATGCCAAAACTACGCACTACATTCTAGCAAATGTTTGGAAAAATAAAATTTTCCTTAAAATTCATCTAGCTAGTTGATTCCTCTGGTACTAAAAAAGTACGCAACGTAAGATCAGTTACCTGCTCAAAAATAGCTCCTACTCTGCCGACTGCCAACCTTCCATCACTTCGCGTAACAACAGCTGTTCCTACCTTCAGTGTTTTACATAAAGATTACTGATAACATCAAATCTCCAAACTAACAACAAATTTTAACATAACATGTTTATCTAAAGAGAAAGATAGCAGTTTCATCTCATGGGATACAGAATTATAAGCAGGTATACCAAATGAAATTCGTTGATATTATCCACACTATCACACAACAGTGTACCTAAGTGACGAACAGTCGAAAACTTTTCTTAAGGAAATTATTTCCGCAGATGCCTGTTTTGATTATCGCAAGTGGTCCTACTCTTTAAATGTGTTTCATATACAAGGTCATTTTATGAAAAGAAATTGATATTTCCACATGAAAAGTGTCGCTATAGATGTATAGCGATAGTAAAAACCGATTTATAGCGACGGTTTTTATGTGAAAATATCAAAAATCGTGTGAAAATATCAGTTTCCATTATGAAACAATGAACTAATGAAGCAATAATTACAGGGCTTATATCATTTTTCAAGCCAATACTATACTAATAATTAATTACAACAGTTGAAAACTTTTGATATACTTATTAGAAGCTGCATAATTCTCCAGAAAAAAGACAATAAAATGCAGAAACTTGATTTTTCTACAGGAAAAAAAAAACAATTACCAGTCACATTTTCGTCTGTGCCCAAATCCTCATCGACCTAAAATAACTAATTAATTTAAAAACCAAGATATTTGGGAAATGTTAAAATTGTGAGGTATCATCAACTCACATGCATGGAATCTAAATGTGCCAAAGCTTACTTATATAACTATGCACACATATATACGTATACATATATCTAAATATATATATCCACACTGATATACATAATTTTATCATTTTGACAGATTGATATGTAAATCAACGTAAAGAAACCTTGATACGGTTAGCATGCAAACTTATATTATTAATTTGAAGGAAAGCAATGAAACCTTTACGACAACACGCTTGACGTTCTTTACAAAAGCTCGAGTAGGATCCATGGCTGCAGCTGGATACTGAGTCCACTCGTACGAACCGAGTCTGTGATGGGGTTGCTCTGAGAAGGAGAAGAAGAGAGGGACTGTCTTTTGATTGAAATAGAAGTGCTATATAGCCAATTAACTGATCAAACAATCGAAAAGATTTATATTTGGGATAAACATAAAAATATGATTAAATACATTAATTATTTATATATTTATTCTAATTTTTTTGTCATTATATTTAGAAAATTAATATTTTTACATGACTTTTTGATATTTTTACATGACAAGTGTCGCTATAAAATCTATAACGACGATTTTCATGTGAAAATACCAGTTTCCTATATTTTTACACAACAAAAATTGAAATTTTGTTGCAATGTGTAGAAGGACTCGTCTAACTTTTTTTTTAGATAAGTATTGATAATGTATATTATATTTTTCAGATAATTAAAGTGATATTGTGATCATGTGATTATCTTATCCATTTTGAAAATAAAAAATGTGAATTATTATTTTAATACAACTACAAATCACTAATTGCAGTACTAAATACAATTGTTAAAATCAATAATTATTTTACTTTATTTACCAATAATTATTTGTAATAATATCAATATCCATAATTAATATAAATTAAAAATTATCTTAAAGAAATTGATATGCACGTTGATTTAGACTAATTGAGAGTCTAAAAAAATATAAATTCCAGACTTGTGAGATAGTAAAAGATCGAAATTAGATATGTACTTTCCAAGTGCTATACAATTTACACCCTTTGTTCTACAAAAATATTTTTATATGAAAATTTTAAAAATACTAAAGATATACTTTTATTTCACATATACACCTAAAAATAATAAAATAATACTCTCTCTGTTCCAAAATTAAAGATACATTTTTCTTTTTAATCTATTCCAAAATTAGAGATATATTTATATTTTAAGACTATAGATTGACCTAATGTTCCTAATTTGCCATTACTCATTTTCAATATCATACCACTACAACCGAATTTCTAGTTAATATATACTAAGGTTATATTTGAAAATATAAAATTATCTTTAAAAGTCAGCGTTTTATAAATATATCTCTAATTTTGGAGACTGTCATAAATGTTATAATAGTAAAATCATGTTGATAAATTTAACTATCCGACCAACTATTTTAGTATTAGTCAATGATCCTCGCTTAATTAAATCTACAAAAAAAATTAATTTTGGAAATTAAATGCTGCAAAATTAATGTTCCCTTAGAATTAATATATATTTAGATAGTTTTAGGTAACAGTTATATATGTTTAGTGTACCATATAAATCTTAATATATATCTATAATTAATAATAATTAAAAATCAACAAGAACAATAGATTAAAGGGTAAGATTTAGGTATACGTAAAATCAATTAACTATATATAAAAATCATAGTTTAAATCTGATCACTGCTTGTATATTACATGTATAAACTGAAAGAAAAAAATAATTACACTCACTAATTAATAACCTCACATATAACTCAGATAAAAAAATAATAGTAATGACTAAAAAGAAATCACATAATAATGGGTTGTTGAAGTTTCAAAACCCTTAATACTAGCTACTACTTGAGACCAGATTCCTCTGTTCTCAAATTTTCTGTTCCTTTGTGTCTTACCACTTAAATGTTGACACATATTCTCTTACTTAACATTAATTAACTCTAAAATAAAAAAATAAAAAAAAAAGACAAAGTGTCAACATTTAAGTGATTAGACACAAGAGGACAGAAAATTTGAGGACAGAGAATCTGCTATCCTACTACTTGTATTAAACACTCTTACTACTAAGTTTCGAGCGTATATATAGACTTGAACCGCAAGGAAACATCCACGAAAAGCAATCACAATCTACGCGGCCGCCTCAACTGCCACAACCGCCACCCCCACAACCGCCACCGCCACCATGACTGTGACCACCGCAACCGCCTCCACCGCAACCGCCACCATGACCGTAACTGTATGCTGCAATATCTGAGGTCATTGCCAACGTAGAGAGGTAGCTGATATCACCATCACTGCGGGAAACACCACCACCACTACCACCACCACCAGAACCATATCTTTGACGAATAGGTTTAGCAATCTTGGTGGTAGCTTTGGCCTTATTTTGAGGATTTTTATTATCATCTGATACGCGACAACTACCGCACAAGTTACCCATAATTAATTAACCAGATATATAGAAGAAGAAGGATCAATTAATCGGAATGCAAAATTGAACGAAAATTAAAGACGCTAGCTAGCTTGAGGCTTCAATTGTTGAACTATAAGAAACCAGAGCAAGCGCTAGCTATTATCAACATATATAAGCGTTTAAATGCATGTGTGCATGTGAGACCCAAAATTATGTGATAGTAGGCATTATTTTAATGCGAGTATCTCTTCTTCTTTTTTTCTTTTTTTTGATAACTGGAGTTTCCTAATCTCTACGAACGGAATAATCTCTACGAATTCAGGTGACAAATTGTTGTTGGTGGTATTCGATTCTAGGACGTTCGAGTTTACGGCTCATCCTGAGATATCATTTAAACCACTGCGTCAACTGTTAAGGTTTTCTCTTTTTTATCCATTCTAATTATTTATATACTTCCTTGATATAAATCGTTTTAAAATTGTGCACAAGTATTAAAAAAATAATTGTATAATATTAAATATAATATCAATTGTCTATTGTATTGGAAAAAGATAGTGTTGTTTAAATGTTAAAGCAAATTTGAATGAAGAGAGGATTGAAGGCTTCAATTATTAAACTATATATATAAGAAACTAGCTGTTAACATTCATATCCCTTCATGGAAAGAAGAATTTAGAATTATATGTAAGGGGGTTGTTTGGCATCTCCAAATAAGACTAAAAAAATCTTGCTACACTTGCATACCGATGAAAAACAAAGGCCGTCACAACTGAAATAACAAATGATAATGGCACGACAGGATTTCAAATTCTATGTATTAACATGGACTTGAAATTAGCACAAACTACAAACTTCCAAGGATGAGTACTACAAGAATTCTTAATAGAAACTGAATGGACTCCAACTGCAGCCCCAAATTATATGAAACTTCTATCTGCAAAGATATATCCATCTTTTTAATATGAATCATAAATGGCAATATTAGTTTCTAGTGCAATTAACGTTCCAGAAATTTACACGCTAGTGATCGACCTTCATTGATTAGCAGCCAGTTACTTGAGATTTTTCAGCAGCCAGTTACTTGAGATTTTTCAGCAGCCAGACAACATTATTCTCTAGAGCATTAACAGCAAAAGCCCAATTCCAGAAGAATGTACTGCATTTACCTTCACAACAGCCACAATGTCCCTAATCAGAGATAATTTACAATAGTCACAACCAAATCGAAATAGTATAACAAAGCATGAAAAAGAAAGATGTCATCTAATACAGGCACAAAGTAAATACTATAACAAATCATAAGTGCCCCAATTTATTTAAAATTTGTCTGCAGAAAATTTGAAGGGAATAGAGACTCGTATGGTTAACAAAAGAGTCAACATGTTTCTTTTTTAGTAAAAAATTTAACAAGGTTAGTCTCCACAAGACAAGCAAAACCGATCAACTTTTGTTGCAAACACACAAGTCCCAAGCTCTAAGAGAAAAATGCTAAGTAACTACTGAGTGCGAATTGTGCACATTTGAATCGGCTAACACAAGGCGTGAACCTTAACCACAGCTGAATCTGCCAACGTAAGGTCAATTGATATCTTCTTTAAATAAAAGGGTTCAGGTCTGAACACCGATGATAAACGGCACATATAAGCGGACAAACCTTCCCAGCACACTCCTCCTTAACAAGATCCTTTCGGTGTGTGTGGTGGGGGGGGGGGGGGGAAGGGGAGGGCTCAGTAATTTTTAGTAAGTACATCCTGAACCGAAAGAGCCCAAAAATACGTTGGCACTTCACCAGAATAGCCCCACGGCCCACATATAATTACGAATTCTAAAATCCCTTCAAAGGAATCATCTCGTATTCAGTATTCTTGACTACTTCTTTCCACCACTCAACTCCCACCACAAGTCCAATATATATGAAATTATGAATTACATAATAGCACAAAATCAGTGAGTCATACGTCACAAGCAGGATAACTAATCTAGTGCAGATGCTGTTAATCAGTGAAGGAGAATGCCATGTCAGTAACACAGACAAGACAGCTCATGAGAACTGTATCAAGTCCATAGAGCGTAAGGGATGTTCTTATTGCCTTGTGCAAAATGTGGCCCTAGCACCCTATGTTACCCTGCGTTTCCTACATGAATTTATACTAACATTTATTGCCTGGTAAGTAAATTTAGAATAAAAACATAACGTGCATACAATTAACATCAAAGTAACTTTAGAATAAAAACCTAATGTGCATACATAAACATCAGGTTTTTCTGAAAGCATTGTAGGTTAAGTATAGAAACTTAGACAAGCATCTCAACATGGAAGATTTTCAAATTCCCAAGCATTCCTAGAATCCAGTAAAAGAAACTTGAATTTACACCAATTTCAGAGAAATAAGGAAAAGTAAAGGGGCGATATTCACCAACACGCAGTAGGGTCCACAGAAGTTACAGCTCACTATAATTGCGCCAAACTGCGCGGAACTCCTCGCGGAATGTGTTTAGACGAGCTTTCAAGTTGGGCGTTCTAAAACTTGCATGGACAACGGTGGCTGAGAGAGAGACAAGTTAGAAAGACAACCAATAACTGACATACATATTAAAAGATATAACATGACAATATTAATAGAACAAGGAAAGGTAACTATACCAAGAAGGCCAATGGCAAACGCCCATAAAACAGTTAGGAGGCCGCATGACACAAACCAAAGTATGAAACTCACTACATAAATAAACAAAAAATAATCAGTTAGCATCAAAATAACTAATTTTTAGCCATTAAATAGGAAATTTTTGTTAAAAAAATGGATTCAGAGTTCAGCCATACCAGAAGAGAAGACAAAGACAAACACCCAGCGTGGTCGTCCACATATATATATTGCTCTTTTAGCAGATGGTCGACCTCGAAGAACAGGCCTGACAATTGCCAGAACTCACATAAGATTCGTTATCAAATACTTCTCAAAAAAAACTATTAGGCAAATTGACTTACGTAAGTGGAGGTCTCATTTTTGCTGCTAAATGTGGAGAAAACTGCCTCACGGTTCTCGTTACCTTTTCACTAAAAGTTCCTGCAAAGCTGTAAGACCAGTCGTTAGTAAAAAACTAAAAACATTTGGAAAACTGATAGTAAAAAGTAAGCTCAAAAACAAACATTGGGTGGAGTACAGCTGGAATATGCACTAGAAAAAGTTCCCACCAAACGGAATCGAGAACTCAACACTTCTTTTTTCCCAGTAACCAACACATATAAGTAAAAAAGGAAAAGTTTCTCCCCTAACTGCTTGAATTATATAGTTAGATATATGAAAGTAAGTTCAGGGTAAAAGAATAAGAAGATAAACCAAAGTTGCAATGCTAAATTTTGCCATTAACTTGCCACTTACAATCAATCTTAACATTGTCCCATCTTTTTCGTGCATTTTGTTGAGAGCATAACCTATTGAATTCATTTCTAAGCTAGATTTTTTCAGTGACTAGAACTAACTCAATCTATTTCAAATTTAATACATTTCGCAAAATAATTAAGAAACCAGGCTAACCTCACGGAGTGCTCAAACAATTCTGAAAAAGAAAAGCATAAAATCCCAAATACCTGACTTACACTTGCTTCCTTCAGCACATCAAGTGCAAACAAAATTAAAATTGTATTAACTACTCTGAAGATTAAGAAGAATACAACTAATTACAAAGGTTGCATCATTTTGGATGCCATGATAAGCTAGATATACACATGCTACATTACTGTGAATTGATCTAAAAATAAATCATCTATCAAATTCTTAAATAAGGAAACATTATTTCAAAGAGTTCATATTAGTAACTATGTTAAATAATGATTCATTACGGTTGGATGGGGAAAACTGGGAGGAAATGAAAGAATGAGAATTCATGTTTGGCTTGACATAGAGGAAAGGGAAGAAAAGGGACAAAGATGAAACAGATGTAACATAGCATACCTATATCACATGTTAAAACTACAATTTCTGGGGATTTCTTTTCTCGTTTCTTATTCAAGATACCTAAACAAGAGTTCTTTTTTGTTTCCATCCTTCTAATTCCTAGTCATCCAAACTAAAGGAGAGATTGCCACAATACTTTTGTTTCCTTTTCCTCTACCTCCTATGTAAAGGTTGAAGCAATCAATATGATAAGGTAGAACAAGGAATAGTCATTTATTAATCTACTATGGGAACATAATAATCCAACAGATGCAGGGCAGCATACCTGTCATTCAAAAAGGCAACAGTCAAAGCTGTCAATAGGGCAGCAACAATAGCAACCGGCTTCCTGAGAAATCCCAATCCTGTATAAAATAATCAACAGTTAGACATTCATGTATACTGCATAAATGTAAAGTGAAATTCCTAAAGCTCCCTTACCAAGAATGAACACAATCATGATGAAGTAATTCGTTCGGTAGCTGAAAAATCAAACAAGAAAACACGTAACTAAATGATTTTCTACAGCTGAAATTCCCCTATATTGTCAAATACTAAGAACTTTGAGGAAATAAAATTAAGGCGTCCTATTTCTTCTGTCTTGTTTTTTAGTCTCAATTTCTCAGCAATAACATATAAATACAATACAAAATGGGCGATCAATAAGAAAAGTAAAATTGGATGACTGATAAAGCACTATTACTATCTAATTTCTACATGTATCCGTGAAATAGGAGCGAGATAAGGGAGGGGAGAGGATATTACTAGTAAAGATTACACTTGAGGCGGCTGTTCCATTTGGCGGAGGATCGAGGAACAGTGAATCTGGAGAAGAACTCATTGAGAGGGCGAGGCGGCGATGACCAATCGACCTCTCGCAGAGCTTCGATCAGATCTTCTGCAGTTACGTTGCCCCAATCCATTTTGATAAATTGATCGAGATGATTGGATTGCGAAACCCTAGGCAATATTCTACGATTGGCCAAAAACCCGAGGAAGACGAAGAAAATAATCCTCTTGAGATTCGAAGAAGCAAAACAGAGTTTTGGCAATTGCTATTTGCTCCTCCTGAAGATAACAAACAAGAAGACTGATATGAATAATGATGTGTATTATGATAACCGACTTATGCATACGCCTTTCTTATCAAACATTTCTGTATTACTATTATTCAGTTCATTTAAAATATTTTAATATATTTAAATTTTAACAATAATATAAATTGTAATTAATAAATTTTTCTTAATAGTTTATAATTTTATTATATTATTCAGATGAATTTATATCCAATATAAAAATAAGAATATTTTATGCTTGTATTTTAATAGGTGTGCAAACGAAATGGAATTGGTCATTAACAAAGTTATATTGGTCAATTTAAAATCAAATAAAAAATTGAGTCCAAATAAATTATTTTTTTTATATATAAACGAGTCGAACACGATTATATTCGAATCGTTATATTTTGTCCGTTTAAACTCGAATTTGAGTTTAACCTTGTACTCGACCTATTTAATATATTATTAATATTAATATTGTTATTATTATTAAATGTAATTATCTTATTAAACGTATAAACACAAGCTCCACTCGACTCAATTAAGTATAGTTCCCCCGATCTGCATGTTTAAATTTAGGTGAATAATATTTTTATTTAGTACAATGTTCTTTTGTACAAACTCGTTAGTTTAATAGTCCGTTCATTAGGGGAGTGATTAATATAGAGTTAATTTTGATAAATTGATTAATACAGTGTTGATACGCAGGTCGGATGATAATTTTTTTGTCTGCGTGTCAATACTGTGATCAATTTTTCATTAAATTATTTTAAAATAAATCATTACGGAACGGGCCATAAGTGCTTTTAATTTGAGAAAAAAAGAGTAAATAAAGTTGAATATAGATACATCCCCCAGATAAGTACAAAACAAAAGTGAATTATGAATAGTAAGTTGTTCAAGTTCATCCAATCCAGTGACAGCCAGGGCCAGCCACCACATTGGCTGCTACCACCAACAATCAACTGTGTACACTACTACCCGCACGGGCACGGCACATCATACCATATAAACCCCCCATCAACCAAACAACAATAATTATCTTTTAATCCTTCTATCTAACCTCAATTATTAGCTTTTTTTAATAGAAATAAAAACCCTCAATTATTAAAATTTAATCACCCCATCAAATCATCTTAACATCTCCGGGAAAAACCAAAATTCATCCGTTTTTCAGAAAAAATTAAACTCAATTTTCAACTTCTGTTCTCTCTTTAGCTGGATTGTTTCTGGTTCAGTTTTCAATTTCAGGCTCCAGTTGGGGTTGGTTTTTTAACTTTTTCAATCTAGGGTTGGTCGATAATGGCTCAGTCATCGACGAACCGAGTTCGAGTAGTTGGGGATTATTTGGTGTGGAGACAAATCGGGTTTGGTTCGTTCTCGGTGGTGTGGCACGCCAAGCACAGAGTCCATGGCACCGAGGTGGCGATCAAAGAGATCGTTACTGGACGATTAAGCAAGAAATTGGAAGAGAGTCTCATGTCGGAAATTGATATATTGAGGAATATTAATCATCCTAATATCATTCAATTATACGATATGATTCAGGTATTTATTTCTATGTACTTTTTTTTTGGGTGCAAATTTCAATGTACTTATATTTCATGTATGCTGAACTAACAATCTGGGAAACTGAGAGGAAAAAGAATGAAACTTTGAATTATTTGATTTTTAAGTTGGTATCTTGAATAAAAAGAAAGTTTAAAAAAAAATCGAGAGAAAGAGTTATTTTTTTTTGAAGAAATGAAAGCCAAATCACATTAGTCCTGTGCAGAATTAATTAGGTAGAATTGGGTTATAATTTAATCATAACTGAAAGAAAGGTATGAACATAAAATAGTTTCTGTTTAATGCTGACTGATTTTAACAATTGGAGAAATTCACATGACAGAGTCTAGCAGTTTGATTAGCTTCTTCAAACAACTTTTATGTTCCATTACTTTCCTTTGTCCGGATAAGTTGATGGGCTTATGTCTATGGCATTTTTAAATATGATGGTTACTTGGGTCAGGACCTTTTCTTGTCTTTGTTTACGTGTTCATTCGGATGGAAGTAATGCACTGTGCCCACCAATATTATTTACTTTTTAAACTTTTTGTTCTGCTTGTGTGCATGAACTGATGATATGCCAAGACATGTTGAGTATTTTGTTTCTTTTTATGTGGGGGTTATTTGATTACGAATTCTCATATATATGGCACTTAGGAACCAGGAAAAATACATCTTGTTTTGGAATATTGCGAAGGGGGTGATCTTTCCAAGTTTATTCAAAGACGTCATGGAAGAATCCCAGAAGCCACAGCAAAACACTTTATGCTGCAGCTTGGTATTTGTCAATCTATTCAATTTTCTGTACTTTTAACTCTCTCATTTAGCCATGTCAATAATTTTTATACGTTTTCTATTCTACAGCATCTGGTCTTAAAATCCTTCGCGACAATAATCTAATACATCGAGATCTGAAGCCACAGGTTTGTTTCAATAGTCCACGTGTTACATATGACCATTTGAATTAATTAAGTGACTTTTGGTTGGTTGATATTTAGAATTTTCTTATAAGATATACAATTTGAAATCTCTGTATATCTTTTGTTTTTCTACGTCTTGTTTCTCTAGTCAAAGGCAAAGCTATTTTTGAAGAGCCATGTGGCAAATATACAAATATTGAAGTTTTACTCCTTCTGACTCCCACTTTGTAGGTTAACTAGTCATTAGATTTTATTTGATGGTAAAAACAACTTTGAAAACTATTGAATGGATTATGCAAAGCAAGTGGTTTAGTTCATTAACAATTCTGATTTCATATTCACTTGCTCCCTTCAACTATACCATCTAGCATCCTTTGTGAAAGCATCAACTTTTTCTCACACTAATTAGGTTGTTCATTGGTATCATCACTTGCTATCATCTTGCATATCTTGATGCTCATAAGTTTCAATCTTAGGCATGTCTTTCTTAAGTTAGGAATCTGGTTTCTATTAAACAGTTCTTTGCGTTTTTTGAACTTGATGAATACTCATAGACCGCAGACCAGTTACTCTTAGTACAAAAGTCAATATATTTTATGTTCAGGAGATCATATATCGGTTTTTATCTGTAATGAGTTACACTTCTCCAGGAATGGTTGAAAGTATTTTGGTGAAAAAGGGTTTGTATTTCAGATATCTTCTTAATGCAAATAGGTGGGTAAGCGCATTTGATAATAATGTATTCCATTTGTGATGTACCTTATTTTTGATACAGAATCTCCTTCTATCCACAAATGCTGACAACTCAGTTCTAAAAATTGCAGATTTTGGGTTTGCAAGGTATAATTATATTACCAACATTGTATATTTTTCCTGTCTTCATTAATGGCGTGTATATGCACCTTGGTAATATTATTGTTTTGTGCTCAGTGTGTGTGTGTCATGCAGAATATTGTTATTTAGCTACTTCCTGCTTTTACCTACTTGTCAGTCCTTTATACAAGTATTATTTGGCTGAGTGATCGTAAAGGTGTTATGTCTTAAACTAATTTATCTTTGATTATCTAGTATTTAAACTCTTTGATTTTTAAGTGAAAATTTTCACGACTTTCTAACTTAGGTCTATTCTTATTTGATATGTAATCCTCTATTTATATATTAATAAACTAAAAATTAAACTAACGAAGTTGTTTTCTTGTTTATAACTGTAATACTAGTGAATAGTATATATACTGATTTAAACTATCGATTGGGGTTGGCATTCTTATCAGTTTACGACAGTTGCAATTTTTTATATTGACATTTAAATTCAAGGGGTGAAAGAAATGGCAAAGGCCTTGGGGAATGACCTAAAGGCCAGTGGTTCTAATCCTCATAGTAGGGGCCAAAATTCCAATTACTGCATTTATCTTTCCCCAAGATTTCGATTTCAAATTCCAAGAAGTGAGGCTTATTTTCACAAAATTTTCCTCTTTGTTTAAGAACCTTATACCTTTTATTTATTAGTTTTTTTCTCTCTTACTTTTTTCTTCTTTTGCTCGACTAGGCTAATTCTGCCTACTGCTTGAACTTTGATGATCAAACTTAAACTTTCTTTTGGTAGATCATTACAACCTAGAAACCTTGCTGAAACATTATGCGGTTCACCGCTCTACATGGCTCCAGAAATAATGCAACTGCAGAAGTATGATGCGAAGGTGACAGTACTTTCGGATAAACGTATTCCTCTAATTTCTTTTTCTATTTTTTTTATTTTCCATAAAATCCCAATAACCTTGAACTATAAACGCAGGCAGATCTCTGGAGTGTTGGTGCCATTTTATTTCAGCTTGTAACAGGGAAAACTCCATTCACGGGAAACAATCAAATACAGGTTTGCTCGCTTTATTGACTATAACATCGCATGTAGTTCTATATATTACCTGGTTTTAGTACATTTAACCTGTGATATTTGTTGTTTCAAGTCCATGTATGAATACTATAGCCTAGATTGTATTTCCCACTTTTATTCTCATTGACTTGGTTCAGAATTTCTTTTCTCATTTTTGATGCAGTTGCTCCAGAACATAATGAGGTCAACTGAATTGTATTTTCCTTCAGATATAACGGATTTGAGTTCTGATTGCATAGATCTGTGTCGAAAATTGCTTCGACGTAATCCAGGTATTCTACGAATGAATCTTGATATTGGCAACGTCAAAGAAAAAGAGACAGGACTCATTATAAAATCCAAAAGCATAACTTTCTTCTTGAGCATGAAGAAGTCCTCTTTTTTTGAACTTGTAATGCATGAAGTCAGATCTTAGTATCTTACATATGGTACTGGTTACTTTTTCACCAGAAAGTGTCCCTAAATATGTATTCTGCATGTTTATATGCCTACCAAGTAATATTCAAGTGCATGGTATGGTGTGTAAACCGAGCAAAAAATTTATGAGATTCCCTAATATAAGGAAAAAGGATTAGTAGACTTCTGAATCTTGTTCTGTGTATCCACCAGGTTTAGCAAAGAGCCCTTATCTGGAGAAACGTTGAATTATTCTGTGTTTCAAACAGTTTTTATGTTAATTATATATGAATCAGTAGTCAAAAATTTCAGTACATTGTAACCCATTCTGCTCTTAATGTTTCAGAATGTCGTTATTTGCACAAAAATATGTTTTAGGCTGGTATAATTTAGATCACCTGTCTGGTAATTGGTGAAAGGTATCGGTTAAGCTGTATTTCTCCCTGCCAATGGCAGATGCAGATACTTTCTCCAGTGGGGGGCATCACATAGCAATCACCAATTTAATTGTAAGAAAATAAATAATGTTAAATAATCAAATATACATATGCAACATTTCTTACATAAAACAATGTTGAAACTTGAAAGAATAAACTTTGATAAGATACTTACCGAGAAACAATATTTATACAAATAGTAAATAGTACATAATGTTTTAGAAGTATGAATGAATAATGAAACTCAATTTATTTTCTTGTCTTTGATTATTTTGTTTTTCTTAAATAAAAGAAAACCTATTCAAATTGATAAAGCAACTAGGGGTAATTTGGGAAAAACTATCAAATAGTAGAGCTTCAACATAAGTTTTAGATTCCAGGGGCTTCACCAGTAACAAAATATTGGAATTTGACCCCGTGAATTTATTTTTTGACAAGTAACCCAAGATTTGTACTTATCTTATTTTATCTCCAAAAATATAAATGTATTCCCTTATCCTACAAAATTTCTGAAAATTTTCAATGGGTTCTACAGACCCCACCTGCTCCTAATTATCTTCCCTCCCACAGCTCCCCATTAAATAGCTAATCTGACTGAATTCACTGCAAAGGTGTCATTACAAGGTTTCATAATTAGCTATTGTAATTCCTATAGATCACAACTATGCCACATTATACAGTTTTGGCATCAATGATACCATTTACAACTTCATTGGACAATAGAGGCATGAGAGCCTGGATTGTCTGTCAACAACTTCAATAAATATTTTATTCTGAATTGTTAGGCTTCTTTTTGGGAAATATATATGTAAATGTTTACCAATATTTTTGTATCTACAGTGGAAAGATTGACATTCGAAGAGTTCTTTAACCACCCATTTCTTTCTCAAAAGCAACCAGATGAAATGTCGAGGTAAACTAAGTGTCAAATATTAGATTATTTGTAGTTATATATTGTACATCTCATTCTTCTTGCTAAAATGTTTAATTCACTTTGTGTGGTATTCAAGTTCTCAAGAAGATCTACCTTTCACTCTCGATGATGATTCCAGTGGTCCTGATGGAAGTCCATCCCATGCTAGAAGGTCTCCATTAAGATCTACATATGGATTTTCTCTGGATACAAGAGCCAATAGGAGGGAAGTGTATGATGCCTCAAGCAATATAGATATTTCTTCCAAGTATAGTAGCGCTAGCCGTAAACCACAGCTTGCAGGCTTTAAATTTAGCAACAGTAGACCATCAGAAGGATATTTAAATGAATCTTTGAAATCGATGGACCATGGAGCAGAAAATATTCTGTCAGAAGGTACCTCAACTTCTATTTTTTTCCATGAAGTATTTTTCTAAATATTATATGTTCATCAGATGTTTCTCTAAAATATTCCTTTTGATTATCTTATTTTCGTGTATTCAACAGTTGTGGATTCACTGGAGTTGATTGATCAGGATTATGTTCTTGTGTCTAGTCCCCCTGTGGATGTGTCATCTTCAACAAGTGCTCCATCCAAATTAGGGGGCCCACCTCTAACATCTGGGAATAATATTAACTCAACAGTAAGCGCCCCGGTGCCGATCATTGTTGCAGCAACCAGTAAAGAGGGCCATATTGGTAGTTTGGGAAGTCACAGCACTGCACCCTCTGGGACTTCACTAGGATCCTTGGATATAAGAGATACTTCAGAGCGACCATCAACTGACTGCATGACAAGGATTAAGTCACTGCAGAGCTTTGCATCTACCATCACAGAATTAGTGAACGATAAGGTAATCATTGCACTCTTGCTTATGCAATAACCCATTATTCTGGTTCTTGCATAACTTACGGCGGCATATGTTTTCTCTGCTGATTTGACATTTATAAGTGCTATTACATTGTATGCACCTGCCAATGGTTATTTATTGCATCTATTCTTTAAAAAGGTTGAGGCTGGAAAGCAACTCGAAGCATTCACAATTCAGCTTGTGATTCTTGCAATATGGAAACAAGCACTGGATATTTGTCATACACAAGCTGCATCAGCTATTGAAGGAAGTCCAACCCAAGAAACAATGAGACCAAGAGAAATCACTAACAAGAATCATGCTAGTCCTGATATCCGAGAACGTCTTGATACTGCTAACTCTCAGCTCCCACAAGATGTTTGCTCTCAGATTGAAAGGGCATTTCTCCTTGAAATTGCAAATGCTGAGGAACTTTCCAAGGTTATCGAGTCCGGTATGGTTTTAAGAAGTATTATTACCAGTTAATGTTGGAATGGTTGTCTGCTTATTCATTATATTTTTTACAATGTGATGCCAATGTACGCCAGCTTTTGTAGTTGTAAGATGTAGGTTTACAACATAACTGTTTTATAACCATTAGTAATTAGTAAAACCTACTTTTTTCTGTTTGCCTCGTAAAGAAGTTTGTGATAAAATTTCAGATGCTAAATTCCTTGAGAGTAATAAATGTTGTTTCCTGTATATATGAACTGCTGAACGCATATATTCATCTTCATAATCTCTAGCTCTCACGGTTCAGTTCTGGAGGGATAGACGGATTGATTTTAGTTCCGTTATGATTCAGGAAATATAGAAATGCCAGACGCAATGGAAACAATATATCAGTCTGCTCTTGCCTTTGGCAGAAATGGGGCAGTAAGTAATTTCTAATTCTTGTTTTTAACGTGATGGCATGTGTTCATCAATTACGTAGAATGTAGTGAACTAATTGGCAAAAGATGTGTTGTTCATATGCATTTCAATATCTACCTACAGAGTCTTGAATTTCTTGCTACATAACTGGTCATGTAAAACATGGAAACTCGAGGGAAGACGTATGTTTTATAGTCATCTTAACTTTTAGCTAGGTTCCCTTTGGAATTGTCTTTAGATGTTTACAGGAATTATTAATTACTCCTCCTTTCCACAAGGAGCAGGGGCGGATCCAGCCTGAAACTTCAGTGGGGGCAAATTCGGAAAAAAAATTCCTTAAGAATAAAAATTTAATAAAATAAATCACAAAACTAAATAATCTTCAAATATTGTTTACAATAACATTTTTTGAGATTTCATTGCTTGAAATTGTTGCATTATAGCTTCATTTTTAATAATTACAAAAATATCATGCTCGATGTATAGATTCAAATTTTGTACGTTTAGTTATTGTAATCCAATTACATATGTCCATGCATGACAATTAATAAATATTTAAAAACTAATTCAACATCAAAACAAGATCAATATACAATATGAATAGTTAAGTGTAATTAGCACTAACAATAAACAATCTCAATTAAACCACTAACAGTAACAAGTAACATTACAAAATAAATTACAAAATTTAAAGAAACTAAAAATAGAATCTAACACATACTTGAAGAACCTTTATTTGATGGAGATTGGTCCTTTAGGATTATAATAATTTTTTAAGTCTAAAATATGAAATTTCATTTTAACACCCTCTTATTTTTTTAATATGCCCCTCCCCACTCCTCCCCTCCCCCCCCCCCCCCACCCTCCCCTCCCCCTCCCCCTCCCCCTCCCCCTCCTCCCTCAAAATTCAATGGAGGCAAGTGCCCCCCCCCCCCCTGCCCTCACTGTGGATCAGCCCCTGCACAAGAGGTGTCCCATTTGTCAAATGCTCTCTTTTTATGATAGTAGTATACAATGAGACAATGTCCTCAAGTATTCCATCATAATTTTATTATCATGTCACTACTACTAAACTTACTTTTTTATGGCTAAACATGGAACAAAAATACATCCTTAATATTTGCAAAATTTGTAAAAGGGACACTTTTTGTGGAACGGACTGAAGAGGATTGTTATCGTGAATCAGACATTCATTTGAATTGTTGTCTGGTGATTATAATATGTATATTTTGGCAGGTTGACGAGTGCATGGGCAACACAGAAAATGCAGCAGTATTCTATTCAAAAGCAGTGCGCTTGTTAGTCTTTCTTCTTGTAGAAGGGCCCTCCCTCATTATAAACCCTCCCTTCTCTCTCACAAACTCAGACCGTTATAGGTTGCAGACATATATTGATGTCCTTAACAACAGGCAAAGCCATTCAAGATCTCAAAGGATGACTCTTCTCAAGTGTGAGGATCAACATTCCCCGCCTTGAATATGAAGAGAGCTGGTAACTCCTCCCCATGTTTACTATGTAAAATTATTCCTGTACAGATTCTTTGAGGGACCGTGGGCCGTTAACAGAGTTGATATGTGTTTGTGGGATTGGGCGATTGTTAATATTCTAGGGGATTAAAAAGAGTTTAAAACGTTTCATGTCAATGTCTACTTTGTTTCGAGTTGGGTTGCAGAGGTTGATGGAAATGTAATATTCTTGAAATTACTTATAGTGGACTCTCAAATTTTAAGTACTTGTGTTGATGAAATTGTTCACTTGCTATCCATCTTTTCTTTTTATTATTTCTTGGTAGTTACATATGACTACAGTGAGTGGGAAGGTTATTTTTTATATTGTTTTTAAGATATTAATATTACCTTTGAACTATATGGGAAGGCTTTTAGATTAATATTTAAATTTATTTTAGCCATTTAATAATTCTATTGTCCAATTAATATGCTCTCAAGGGTGAGTATGAAGTTTTTCTCTGTTCCTTGCTTGATTAGTTTCATACATACATGGGGTTTATAGTCAAATTCTTAACAAAAGTTTACACTGCAAGATCTTTTTTGTTATTATCTTGCTAGTATATTTATGGAAATTTTATTTGTCGGTAAATTAACACACCTGATATACTGAATCAGAATATGAGGATATGAATAATGCTAAAGACACAATTTATTCTATAATTATTTTACAATTTGCTGATGTGACATTCTCTACCTAAGCTTTTATGTGGAGCCGAAGACTACATTGAAGTAATTTGTTCATCAATATGCTGAGACTGAGTATGACACATCAGTAAATTGTAAAATAGTTGTAGAATAAGTTGTGTCTCTAGCATTATTATATTGTTTACTCAATCTCAACATATTGATGAACAAATTGCTATATTGTTTTTAGCAATTTTCAGTTTGGTAGAAGGGCAATCTTGGAAAATAATTGTTTTTGCTATTATTAAATTAACTTTTAGGAGTCTCACAGGTGTTGGAGGTGTTTATTTGAGTAAATTATAGGGGAATTTTATTTTTATTTTTATTTTTTGCACATGTAATTGTGTTTGGGGTGAGTTTTAGGTTTTATTTCCATTAAATTTGACTTTAATTACAGTGAAATTACATTTTTCTTGATTGGAATCATCTTCATTTCATTTTCTTGTGTACCTGTGTTGATGGAAGTATGTACATGGCTTTGGTAATAAAACAACTAAACTTCTCATTTTTTAAAGATCAAAAAAAGAAGAAGAAAAAACTAAACTTCTCATTGTTTTCCCAATTTCTATGTTATGGCTTAAAGTTCAGGGTTGGTCGCAAATCCATATTCATCATAAAATTAGTCAAGACATATAAATCGTTTCTCCAGTTATTTTTAATTTAATTCGGATTAGAATATCTCATCATAAAATTAGTCAGACATATATAAATCATTTCTCAAGTAGTTTTAATTTAGTTCGGAGTAGAATATCTCATTGAAAACATACAATTTCGTACGGATATATAATGTCAATCTGAGGAAGTCCTCGGTGTACATTAATTACCAAAACCTTAATATATATATATATAGAGAGAGAGAGAGAGAGCAAGGATCAAGAGCATAACTCTTAAAGAGCATAACTCCCTTTTAGCGACGGACATAGTCCATCATAGTCTGTAAGTTAAGGAACAGGCCACAGGAGTTCTGCAGAATTGAACCTTATCTTATCAAATACAATATCAACACAAAAAAGGCATGTTATAATTTAGCTGATGCAAATCTTGCATGTTATCAAGGGAGAGAAACAATTTTTTGTAAGAGATATCAGTTGAAAATACTCGAAATGATCTCCAAAGAGAGAAAATGAGTTTTCTAGGTTGGTCCATGTGTTATAGTTCCAAAGGGGGGGGGGGGGGGGGGCATGCATGGTTAAAAAACATTGGATAAATGTTTTGAAGTTGGATTAGAAGCCTTTCTGATGTGTCTATACACTAATCTACATACACTGGCGGATCTATGTGGGGGCAAATGGGGCACTGCCTATGCTCAACTTTTGAGCAAAAATAAAATTTAATAAATTTAAAGGAGTAAATTTATAAAAAAGATAAACTTAGAGGGGCAAAAAAAAACTTAAACTACTACTACTACTATAAAATAAAAAAAAGTAAACACGGTGTATAATATATTCAAATTATCGCTCTCTACCTCGCTAAACTTCCCCTACGGGGATAGATCCTGAATCCGCCCCGTCTACATATGAATAATACAAACCTCTCCGAGGAGTGATTCAATATTGCAGACATGAATACTTTCAGATCATGCTTTGTGCAGTTGACAATGGATTTAGGATATGTTTCTTTCAGATCATGCTTTGTGCAGTTGACAATGGATTTAGGATATGTTTCATTGCCAGTGAGGAAGAGGTAATCTGCAATCCGAGGGCCAGATGCAACAAATATGGATACTGATCCGAACCTCAGGATGCAGATTACCCGGTCCTAACTCAACATCATCTACAGTACTACACGATGAAGGAATGAGTTCAAAGATAAAAACAGAGAGGAGAAAGCATATCGACAATTAGGTCATTGATAGAAAGAAAGAACAGGCTGATACGATGTGCATGGATAGAGGGGTATTTATATTTGTTCGTAAAGTTAAAAACATAAAAAAAAAATTAAAAAAATCAATAATTATGAAAGCCATGATAAGGTGCTCTCACCTGGAATCATTGATGATTCTGTTCTTTGTAGCCAATGATAAGTTGAGATTTTTATTTGTTGGATTTGCCGTAGCATCTTTAGGTGTAACCTGTAAAGTGATCAGTAGCATGTCGACATTGGTTCATCAGAAATAAATTGCAAACAAAAACTACAGACACCAAGTGTAACCTGTAAAGTGATCAGTAGCATGTCGACATTGGTTCATCAGAAATAAATTGCAAACAAAAACTACAGACACCAAGTGTAAGCGGCACTGCTCTTTCATACCAGCCGCCGGCAAATTCAGTCTATAATCCAGCAAGCAACAAAGTTCAATATTTTTTTCCTCACCCGAAGGATGTCTGCAAACTAAAATATCAAGGAAGCAAACGCATTGAATATAGGTCACAAACAGATTCAACAACAAAACTTTTATGATGATACAATCGTCAATTGAATAAATATCCTTTGAAATCTGAGTGTTCTAAACATATATTGAATGGGGGATACACTTAAGTGTGAGACAATGTTATTAATACTTTACATACAAAAATATGTTTTCATGGCAGCAACCACAAAATCCACCACGATATGCCTCAAAAGTACTACAAAAAAAAAGGGGACAAAGTACAAAAGCTATATTCTACCTAGTACCTACCTTCATATCTTGACCAAAACTGTCCCTGCCTCTTCCTTACATGTCTAGAGACCTAACTGGCACAACTGATGGTGGCAAGGTGACATCAGATGCAATGGCAATTAACTTTTAGAACGACCGATCTGATAGAAGTTTCTTCAGTGTCTCGTATGTCATAAAAACAATTCCTACACCTGGAACAACTTTGTAATATTCAGGCAGAATTCCTCTATACAAGCCTCGCAGACCTTCACTCCGGATGATGTGCCCAAAAGTTCCAAATAAGCCAGTGTTATATACCCGGGCTCGACCTGCAGCACCTTCCAACTGCATCCTTCGCCTCACAAGATCCAAAGGGAATGTTGCTGCAAAGTAACAAGAGAATGATAGAAAATCAAGCATCAATAAGGATGAAGACCAAAGTTGAACAATATCGCGACGAGATTCGTTCTCATGTTTAACATTTTTGTTTCAAAGTAATATACAAAAACGAGATTGGTGACTGCAGTGTATGGATCATGCTTGGCAGCCATCTGAACTACATTTTTACTACTAATTTAAAACAAAGAAATACGGACCCTAAATTATTATACACCAGAAAAGGGAGAACACAGAGTGCAGGTACCAAATCTCCAAGATAGGTAAGAGAGGGGGCTTATGTAGTAGATCACATCTAATACCTGTCGAAGATGCAATGCCTGAAAGGCTGCCACAAGCAAGGCTGACCATGACAGTCGAATCATTTGACCTAATAAACAATCAACAAGTTGCTTTTAGGAACACAAACACTTGTCAATGATATGGTTGAGCAACACAGTATAGAGAATTCACCTTTGAGAATGCCAGTACGATCTCAGAGTCTCATAAACAGAAAAGCTTATTGCTATACTAGGTCCTACTCCCTGCATCAAGCACCAGTAGCTCAATGTCAATTGGGGTTTTGGAATGAATCGACAAAGATTATGAGCTAAAAAACATACCAGTAATGTAGCTCCCATCCCTTTATAGAGGCCAAAAAAGCCCTCGTCTCTGCATATTGTACGAAGCGCATGCCCAATACCTTGATAGTATATTGCACTCCTCTACATAGTTCGAGCTAAAAGAGTCAAGACAAAGCTCAAACGAATACACATAGATAATCCATTACAAGCTATTACAAAATTTAAAATTAAAATATACTTTCTACTAATGTCAGAAATCATCGCTCTATACTTAACTTTAAAGAACTATAATTACTTAATCATTCAGTGTGCTGATATACAAACATGGAAGGACTAACCACTAAAGCTTGAAAAAAGTTTATCAATAAGGTTATCAGCAACATACCATAAATTGATGGTGGAAAATGTTTTTAAATTCTACCCAGCCACCTCAAAGAAAATAAACATCTAATTAGATAAACCATGAAGTCACGTTGAGTATGCTTGTTTACCTGCGCTGCAAGACGAGTTCTGATAAGATCTAGCGGATATGTGACAGAAGCAGCTGTTATTCCTGCTAATCCACCACTAACAAAATGCACAAAAATATCTGCACTGATATTTCCCGAGTGACTTTCTAAGCCAGTAAATGATTTCAAAAACTGCAAAAACAATGAAAGAACAAGATGAATGGTTATATATGTAAGCAGTATACAGGAATATAATATTGCAATTCTAAAAATACTGCAGTTTTATAAATAAACTAAAAAAAAAAATTGCACTCACACTTTTGTAACGCTCATAGGCATAGAAGTTAACAGCAGTATAAGGAAGACGATGAGCAATTGTAACAAGATTTCCTTTCCAAAATGCCCTAAATCCTTCTTCTTGAACAATACGTAAGCCTTCACGCCATATACAAGGCTTGCTCAATAATGCAACATCAGAGTGCATACCTTGCACCTAAAGAAAAGCATTACGTCATACTTTTTTCAACCAAGAACAACATTATAATCATAACCCATAAGTGAGAAATGGGAAAAACAATGAATGCAAAAAGCCAACCAGTCAAACATATAAACATATAGGTGAAATGTTTAATTCGTAACGGTTACAAAACATTTGTTAAGCTAAGAGCAATTTTTAGATGGTGTAACTGCCACAATTGAGGAATTAAACAAGTGTAAGAAGTCTAGGTTTTATATTAAAAAAATATGTAAATGTCATAGATAATGGTTGCACAAGTAAGATCTCAATACTAATTTTTGACTCCTCCATGTTTACCCCCAAAAGAAAAAGAGAAGTCTGCATTCTTGTAGAAGCATCTATCTCAAGGAAAAGGAAAGGGAGCCGGGGGGGGGGGGGGCGTGTGTTCTGATGCAGGAACTAACTAGTACCCAACATTTAAAATTTCCCTACATGAAATTCATGATAGAATACTTAAAAATAAAACTTGTTTGTTTCCTTTAGTGCAAAAGATATAAAAGAAGCACAAAAATTATGAATCTTTTTCTGAAAATCGGAAATATAATGGAAGAATCAAACTTTAAATGCAAAAGAAATAAGACCTGAAAGAGAATGGTGAGGCGGGCAAGTGGAGCGGTACAGGTCTTGCTAAAAGCACCAGCAATACCGCCGGCAAGGAGCTGCGGCACAGTACCTATCTGAGACTGCGGTGGTTGGTGGTTGTGCTGCTGCTGGTGATGATTATGCTGTTGTAAGTACTTTCTCGCACCTCCATGGCTAGACACCCCTACCCTAGCCTCCATTTCCAATTACCTCTTCCCCCCTTAAAATACGTTATTTTCCCCAATTCCTTTCTGTAAGCTATGGAACCTTAAAATATCAAAATCATGTCATGTTGAAACTGAAGAATTAAAATTACAGATTTTCAATTTATTTTTTTTTGCGATTCTTCAGAGAATTGGAAGAAGAGAGAGAAAACAGAGAAACCCTAGGGTAAAACCCTAATATCAAATGTGAGACACACCCTGAATAAAATTGGGACCCTTTCAATTAACTCGTGTGGGAATATTCTCCTCTCTGTTTTTTTTTATTCGTCCTAATTTTTCCGCCGACCTTCAATCAAATATGGAGGCCCAAACAATCGGTCTATAGCCTCCTACATTACTACACAATAAACACCACAAAGCCCAATCCATTAATTATAGTCCAAATTTTCCATAATCAGCTAAAATGACAAAATGTAGTTTCATTATCAGTTACTAGTCTCCACGCATACACGTGTTTAATTATTTTTAAATATTAATAATTTTAAATAATTAATTATAAATAAAAAATTAAAATAATAAAAAGAGAAATATATGAAGAGAGGTATGTGTGGGTAAGTGGGAGTGGTATGTATGTCCGACACTTTTGTGAATTCAATGGATGAAAATTCTTTTAAACTTATAACAGTGAAAATATTTTTTTATTTTTTATTTTTTATTAACTATTACTAATAAAATTATTAAGATCAAATAACTGGTCTATAGATAGAATTGGAGAAAATGTGTAAAGGAGCGGTGCCAATCCCTAGTTAGTAGCCCAAGTATACCTTAAACTTATGCAATATGTCTTCGGCGACTGGATTTTAGAGATCGGTTTTGCGACCGACAATTTTTTTTTTATTACCACCCCAAAAAATGTATAATATTTATTGGAACTGAAATTTTTACAGAATTCAGTGATTTAGGTATAATTTAGATGCATGTAAAAAACAGGGTTATACAGTTTGTAAAACTCTGTTTTTTATATGCATCCAAATTACACCTAAATTATTAAATTTTGTATAAATTTAAATTTCAATAAATATTATACGTTTTTTGGGAGGCAAAAAAATAAAAATAAAAAAATAAAATTCGGCCGGTTGAAATACCGGTCGCTAGGCCGCGGTCGGCGTAGAAGGACTGGAAACTTATTTATGCTCCCAAAAAAAAATGGCAGATAGAGATCCTTGGTGCAAGGGCCCAGCCCAATAATATCACAAGACATTGGTTCACCTCAAATTATTTATATCCAAATTTTTCTATAAGCATGCAACGTATTAAAAAGAAATGGATTGGATGAGAATTCTGTATGAAAGCCTGGAAGGATGATTGAATTGCAATTAATATGAAACTCAATCACTTCTTAATTTTTTTTCTATCTCATAAATCCACACAAGAATATAAATGTGTTAGGAAAAGTACGCCTAAAATAATCTTAATCACAGTAATTACTTTTCCGTCATTATGCAATTAAATAGGAAATCAACAAAACCAAATTTTATGCCCTAAAACTAATTTTATGCCCTAAAACCAAAACTCCGAATCTCCACTATATCACTAATAATGGGCTTACAATAATCCTCCCAAATTTTATGCCCTAAAACTTAGGTTACACAATAAAATCAAGAAAATACAAATTTACTTTTAATTAGGTTGAGAAACCTAATTAACTTCACCACCCAAAACACCCAAATCAATAAGTTTTCAAGCTTCAATTGATTGGAAACAGCGATGGAAATAGAAGAGCAACTGTATCTCCCTAATTTGATCGGTCGAACAAAAGTCTTTTGCCTTGTTTCGTTACCGAGATTTATCTCATGTATAAAATAAGACTCCCCCATAGTCTTATTTATAGTACTATTTCTAATCCATTCCTATTATGGATTAGAAACAATTTATTTTCCTAATCAAATTAGGGATCACATCTCCTTATCAAATCGACTCCCCCATAACCTTATTTATAGTACTCTCTCCTTATCAAATCGACTCCCCCATAACCTTATTTATAGTACTCTTTCTAATCCATTCTTATTATGGATTAGAAACAATTTATTCTCCTAATCAAATTAGGAATCACATCTCCTTATCAAACCCTTTTTCAACTTGGATTCCTTTCATGAAATCTCCAATTCCAATATTGCTTCTATTAACCCAATTTTTAATTAAATTAATATCAAGTAAACTCACTTACTTGCTCACAAAGAAAATCAATTCTTTTCTATCTTGGATTCTATCTCATGAGTGAGGACCCACACTCAACAAAATGAACCAAATCACACCCAACAAAATGAACCAAATCGAGTTGAGTATTGAATTGTTCAGATTTAGTTCACAAAATTTATCAAACATAAAATAAAATTTGATTGAACTCCTTTAACGAACTGAATCAAACACGATCTCGAATCGAGCCCGAACAATTTAAACTTTTCTAACAAATATAATCCTAGTATCAATAAAAAATTATAATTAGAAAAGACTTGAATAATTTATCAAATTTTAAAATTTACTCGTATTTGAATCATTTATATTTCGAATCGAGTTCAAATCAAACTTTTAGTCGAGCCAACACGAATTTGTTTGCTCATTTTACGGCCTTGAAATGCATATCAAAATTTATGAACTGCTCAACAAGAGCTTCCAAAGACGAACAGAGTGCATGTAGGAATTATGCGACTTCATTTGTTTGTATCATACGAAAATTGCTAATAAACTTGGAATGGAAGGGATGTGTACATACAGGCAGGAAATATATATCTATTTCCCCAACCACCACTGAAAACAAACTTCAAAAATAATCTGCCATGTACATTGGCTTCTCATCCATTTTTTTACATAACTTGAGTGAATATTATTTTCATCAATGCAGATTACTAGATACGTACAAAAGGTTTTAACTAAACCAAACATTAACATACTGAATCTTGAGGTAACTTTTCCAATTCCTTTCGACAATTTACCTGCAATGGACAAGCAAAAAGAAGGTAAATATAACAAGAAAGTCGCCGATGGATATGATAAAATCATCATAACGAATCTAAAACACTATAAAACTGCGTCACAGTGTGAGGATTTGATGACCCACTCTTTACTTGAAGACAGCAAGTACCCCCCTGTAAAGATATTCCCTTGAACCAACTTAAAAAAAAAGTAGAAGATTAAAGTGTTGTATTTACACTAAAACACAGCTGCCCATCATATCATAAAAAAGCAAAAAAGCTGAAATGATGATTTCTACAGAAAGCAAAGCAAAGCAGACCATGCAAAAATCACGTTATACAAGCCTTATAAATCATTTCTTCTAATGCTTTCTTAAAGCAGTGCCCCGAATTAGCACCAAAAGAAACGCTTTCCCAACCACTTACAATAATTGTATTCGTGGGATTTAGCCATTAGATCATTATACTTTGATTAGCCTCGCCAGTGTTGCATATTCTTTCTGAAGATGCAACTTCAACACCATGTTTTAAAACGCAAGCAATTATATTTTTCATAAATATATATATTATGGGATTATGTACACAGTTCAATAATGTAATATTATGATAGTACCTTCTAAAACCAATATAGTGCAAGCCAATTAAATGACTTGCTGGTTGGATTCAGGTGGTTGGAATGCTGACGATCCAATTCCTTATATAATTCAATCATATGACTGATGATGCCAAGACAGCTCTTCCAAAAATATCTTCAGCCAACAAAATCATGCAAAAGTTGCCCACCAATATAATCTCTTCCGAATTGTCTATTTTGTGCTTCAAAGGTACCCATTACAAACCCCTCATTACTCGCATCAAGACCAAAACGACGAGCTGCATTCATAGCAAAGGGCTCGGATATTCCCATCCCATTATTCTGATGGAGGCCTAGTGTTAGGGAAACACCACCGCTTCCAACTACACCCTTCATGCCAATACCAATATGTGGATGCTGTAATGTATTTCCATATAATAAATTCATAGGCTCTTCACCAGCCATAAGATTATTAGAGTAGTCATCTCTAGTGCGTTTAGATGAGAGGTCTTGAACCCTTTGGATCGAGGTAGAAGGGTTTTGAGATGCATGTGAGTTGGCTGCAGGCAAATGATCATTAATCATGTCGGCATTTTGTTCCTCCCTTGGTAAAGGTTTTTGCCCTTGCCTTGTTTCCAGAGTATGAATTTCTTCCACCATAGGCTTCCAAAGTCTTACTCTTGCATTGATAAACCAGTTGGAGACCTGGTCCACGCAACCGACATTTTCATTTAGGTTCCGTCAAAGTTTCATAATAAAAACAAACAAATATTAATGGAAGTACTGAAAAAGTAAAATATAACTAATTTGATGTAGAATGACGAACAACAAGGGGCACGGTGCACATGTAGGAATTTACAAGCAATGAGCTATTGCATACCTGATTTCGTGAAAGACCAGTCTGCTTAGCCAACATTAGTTTGTCTGTGTCAGTAGGGTACCTGTTACAATATTATAGCAATAAAAGTCATAATAGTTTTTAAGAACGCGTAACCGAAGTTCATAACTGAAACACATTCTCAAGGACTACATGAGTAATAACCACTAGAAGACCACAAATTTCACTTTTAACTGTTGGTTGATGTATTAGAACCACTTACGGATGAAGAAAGTGCTCAAACAACCATGCCCTCAACACAGTTACAGCGCGCTCAGGTAGGCCTCTTTGGGGTCGCCAAACAGGTTGATGTTCAGTAAATCCTATGTTTTGAATAGGCTTTTGGCCATAAAGACTTCTGTCGGAGTTCCCAGCCCTTGGAATTTCATCTTTCCCATAGTTTATTTGGCCATACGATTTAAGCGTAAATTGCAGCTGGTCAGTAATTGCATTCTTTAAGTACCGAAAGTGTTTAGACATTGCCCTTAAAGCCAAGTTTGCGAACGGAGCTGCATTACTAAGTCCAGCAACGGATTCAAATGATGCCACAACTGCCTGCATCTGTTGGTAGTACTGCTTGTACCTCCTGTAAACCTAGTGAAATCGGAAAGGATAAGAACACAGGGCGGATACTAAAACACATCAATACTACTAATAGTTGCACATACCAGTTGATTATAAATGAGGTGCAGATGCTAGCTGTTTTAAAATAAAAAACAAAAAGTTGCTTAATGCTAGTAGACACAAGTTACGCTAATCAACTAATTCATTAAAACCCAATCAAGGGGAAATTAATGGTCGAACTTCCTTTATAGCAGAAAACAGACCTTTAGGTCAGAAAGATAATTGACCTGCATGAAAGTTGGACAAGCCATTCACTTGACACCATCCTAATAATAACTCATGAAACTACAGTAAATATCTTCACCAAGAGATTGAATTAGAACAAACAATTGAACAAGTCTTGTTTTATTGTGTTATTGCATCTCATGCATTTTGATGCACCGACTAGGTGCACATGTTTGCCACTTTTCACAGGCAATCATTATTTGATTGGACCGAGCAATAACCCCTTGCCAATACTAAAAGTATCCACCCTCCAAATTGGCCTGAAGGTCTGCATACATTGTCTTTATCACTGTTCTAGCATCTAGATTGTGTTTTCCCATGCATTATGCTTTTCCAAGCTACCTAATCCCAGCTCATTGCTCCAAATGAAAAAAAAGGGGTAGGAAAATAACTAAAGTGAGAAGAAAAGTGAAATTGAATGTCTTGTACATTTTGATCTCATCTTCATTAGGCTAATGATACCATCATGCATATTTCCATGCACAGTACTTTTCTCAAGTATAAATGTGATACATCTTATCAAATAGATTCCTTCAATAACTTTTTATGCACATTATACCCCAAGCTTAGTGGCATTGCATGCAGTAACCCATTACACCTCTCTTTCTATTGCTGTCAGGCACTTTATGGCACCACTCTTTGTGCATATATTCCCTCCAATCACCATTTTGAAAAAAGATGATTCTGTAATCTCTCTAACAGCCTCTATGCCTAAAATTTAAGCATCTAATCACATTAAATGAAGTTTAGAACAATAAAAAACTAAAGAAAGAAAAAAATACTCCTTATTGCAAGCCAATCATTCATGAAGCACCACAACTTGCATGTTGGGACAAATTACTTCAATGACTAGCCAACATTCAAGTATTATCCATCTACTATAAAGTACTACCTCTGTCCTCAATAAAATTGAGGAACTGGAGAAAAAAATTGAGTCAAAAGTTAAAAAGCCAGGCCCAGTGATACTTCATCTTATTAAACTAATATTTTAATACCTAGTTTTAGCACATTATTAAATAAAAAAGTAATACTTTTATATTAAATATAGTAGTAGCATTTATTCTGGACCCACAAGTAAATTAATACAGAGTTTACTTCCATAATTTAACTAAAAAATGTGTGTTAGCCACGACAGAGTAATAGGCTACAATGCATATTTAGAATGACCAAAATAAATTAGCTCATAAACAAGAAATTGTTGCAGCTTATTTGTACCATGTTATAACTTATAATTACCCACCCTATCCCAAAATTAGATGCATATTTCTTCTAGTCCGTTCAGAAATTATTAATATTTTTAACTACCTCTAGAAATTCTATATTAATTTACAAAATTATCTTTAAAAGTTGTCTTTCTTAAAATATAACTTTAATTTTGGAACTCCACGACAAAAACCAAGTTTAAATGAAAGATCAAACCTGTGTTTTGGTGCAGCTTAATTATACAAATACGAGTAAGTTATAACCAACTCTACATATATAATACCTCATCTAGCATGGAAAGTAGCTTTGATTTCTTCGTCCGGAGTTCGCCGTAGCTACGCGGATCATCGGGAACTTCATTTCTACTCAAACAATCCAACGAAGGAGGAGGATCTAACAAAGCTGAATCTCCTGTAATTTTCTCCACATAATTAACCTCGCAACCCACAGCACAAAGCTCTTCCAACATTTGCTGAGCCGGTTTCAAGAATCTCGATCCCTTCAAAATCGAAGCATAACCCGTAAACGGCCCTAAAGGAACAGCACTGCTCAATAAATCATACGGCTGCTGGTCATACTTCTGCAGCTGATTTAGCGGTGAAGGAACAGAGTAGTTTTGATCGGTTTGCTGGGAGGAGAGAGAAAGTGATAAACCTTGGCCACTAGACAAAACCCCGGATCCATTATTAAAGGAGTGATCAAGAACCCTAAGGTTTTGAGGAGAGAGGAAAAACGGGTTGTTTAAATCGTGAATAGAGCTAGGGTTTATGTGGAGAGAGGATTGGGGATCCATGTATAGATGGTGGGTAGTTGAAGATGAAGAAGATGAAATATAACCCATTAAATTCATGCGTTCTTCTTTAATACAATTTGGGTTTGTTTTGGAGTTTTCGGAGAGTGGGATTTGGTTGTTGTGCTGATGGAAGTTGGCGCAGGTTAGCAAACCGGAGGAGGAAATAAGGGAGGGATCGTAGAGAGGGAGTAAGCCTGCGCAGGGGTGGAGGTTGTCTACGCACCCAGCCACTCTGAGCTTATCCCTTCTGCTTTGTTGTGGGACATGGTATGGTGAATCAAAACCTTCAGCCATGAGTAAGAGTAGGACTGGACTAATAAGACTATCACTAACCTATCCTTTTTTTTCCTCTTTTTTTTCTCTCCCTTTTTTGTTTGCAGAGAACAGGAAAGAATGAAAGGAAATATACTCTTAAGAGGAGAGAGAAAATGGAAAGGGTAGATGGATGGAGTGATGGATTTGATGGAGAGTGAACGGAACGAGGGATGAAGAGGAGAGAGAAAGTGGGAGGACAAATTACAGTGAAAGGTTGAGGAGATGTGGTGATGATGAAATGAAAGGCTATTATGATCTTCTGAGCTACTAGTACTACGTGCAGTATTGCTTAAATCTTGCAAAACAAATTAAAATTTATACTATACCTATACTATCAGAGAGGATCTCCAAACGGAGGTATGAACCGACGCCATATCCGGTCTATACTATATTATTATGATATAAATCGTCACTATAATTTTAAAAATTATTTTTATAATTGGTCTGTCAACAGATCAGTCCAATAAAAAATCGGTCTGCCTATACTATACGGCAGGAACAGAGAAACATTTGAATATATATCTTGTGACGCTCCCAAAATAGGTTCAACACTAATTCATTTTGAATCGCAAATACATGGTACAGAATTCAAATATAATCTTTTATAATATATGATCGTGTAAACTACGACCATATAAACTGTGAATTTCAATACAAATCGTATATAATACGAAATATAAACATTCAAATCCACCCCTTATTAATTACAATCATTATTTCACTATTTTATAGAATAGTGAAGACTTTTACTAATCTAACTCTGACCATCACTCTGATCCCCGACTAGTTTCTTCGATATTCTCATTTCTTGAAGAGAACAATGAAAGAAAAAAGTGAGCTCAACTAGCCCAGTAAACAATATTATGACTAAGATAATGAATAATAAATTATCGTTAGTATTCAATAACTCAGATAAAATATAATGGACAACAAATTTTAGATCAATATTCGCAGCGAAAATAACAATTCATTAGCAGAGTTAAGTAGAGAATAAAGTCTATTATCTTCTATGATTTAAAAATTCATCATCAATATTTTATCCTTGTAACATCAATCAATATATATCTCAAATCAATATTCATCTTTGCACTACGGCCAAAGATATTCATTTGTATAACTAGTTGGTCATGTTCATCTCAACACCTGTTCATCTTTGCACTACGGGCCAAATATATTCATCAAGTAATCATTCATCTTTGCACTACAGGCCAAAGATATTCATCAAGTAATCTTTCATCTTTGCACAACAGGCTAAAGATATTCATCAAGTAATATTTTATTTTTGCACTACAGGCCAAAGATATTCAATTATATCACCATTTAGGACTGAGGATGATGAAATACAATATAAAGAACGAATCCAGTAAAATAAAAGGCAAGAATTAGGGATTCGTAATGTAGTTTATTCAAGTTCAATAATACTCCGTAATAATTAATTATGAAATAAAATTCAAAAATGAAGTTCAAAATTTGGATACAATAAAAAAAATATTTTTTTTACCGTGAATAGTAACTCGATATAAAATGATAAGAATTTCACGAGAAAGTTCAAAAAATTATTCCGGTGAAATGATACTAGATGAAGCGCAAAACTCAAGAAATTACTGATCATTTCAGAAATTCTAGAAGCAATACTTACCGTAGTAAGTTTAGAGTTAGGAATCTGAAATGAAATAATATACGAAATTGCAATTGAATTTTCACCCGTCTGGCGGTAGTCCACTAAGACAGATTATTTTTATAATTTAATAACAACTAAATAAGAAGGGTTATTCACCAGGCATGTGGTAGTCCGCATAGACAGATTATTTTCACATAATAATAAAGAATGGAATAACAACAGGATTTCACCATGCATGCGATAGTCCGCGTAGACAGGTTATTCCAACAGAATAATAAAGAATGAAATAACAACCCTTACGAATATTGAAAGAAAATAACTCTCTTTATGAATACGAAAGAAATAATACCCCTTACCTAAAAAATTTAGAGACTGCACTAGTGTAATAGTAGAATACTCTTCTTCTTTCTCTCTATACTTTCTCTCTCTATAGCTTTAGTGAATTTGTGAGAAATAATGAAGAAATGAGCTTCTATTTATAGGCTCGACATAATAAGGATAAAATAGTCTTTTCGTCATAATTTATAATATCATCGCTTACATCATCAATCTATGATATCATTGCTTACCCCATCGCTCTGATAACATCATTGCTTACCTCATCGCTCCGATGACATCATTGTTTGCATCATAAGAGTTCAAATTCAATTTACACTCTTCCACCTCGTTTAACTTTTATACCATGAATTTACTATATTAATGTTACCATTCAAATTATAAAAATCATACTATTATATAATCACATCATACTACTATAATGTAATATTATAATAATATATTTGAATGAATTATTTTATCGGACAAGATAAAATATCAACTTTCAACAAATGTCACGTGTTAAAAATTCCTCTATTTAAATTCACATATTTATTTCTTTATCATATGTATCAAAAATTAATTATTCACAAATAATATTACAGAACTACAATATTAACAACCAGGTCGTTCTAAGAAAAGAGGGGACTTTTCGATAAGAATTTTTTCTTGCTGGCACGCAATTAATCAACCCCTTTTCTAGACAGAACTTCCTTAGATATTATCAATAATGCTATCTAATAATATTATTCAAATAATATGAATTATTGATTTGATAATTTAAAATAATATGCAATGACAATTATTAAATCAATAATATAAAATAGCAAAGTAGCACTTATGGATATAAAATATCAACGTAGCAAATAATGAACCAACAAAATATTATGCAATTATTGAATCAATAATATAAAATATTGAACAGTAATTACTGTAACAATAATTGAGTAAGTGTCTTCCTACATAAGAATCAATAATTCAAAATACTGTGCAATACCGTGTGCTACTGTGCAACACCACGTATTACTGTATTTTAACCACTGAATATTTCAACAGTACTAACGGTAACAGTTTTGTCGTTATATTTCTAAAAAGGTTACTTCTGTCGCTTTCTATATCCGACATTCATTTCGTTGTGGGGTCCACCAATGACTGCGCCGTCGTACGAATATTTTCTGACAAAAAAAATATTCCTCGATCAAACGAATATTACCCGACACAATGAATATTTTATAATCACTTGCTTACTATTTCAAAATAATATATAAAAAAATTAAATCTTATTCATAAAATTTGGGGTCTTACATATCTATCTAACAAAATACAAATGATTTAGAATTTTTCGCTCACTCAATAAATTATCTGAACCGTTCAAAATTTGGAATAAATCTCACCGTCGATGTAGTGTCGAAGGCACGGGACACAGCTAGTCTATATATATTATAAAGCATACTTCTTTCAAAAGTTTGATGTATGAAATTTTTATTGGCTAATATGTAGGTCATGCGTATGAAAATATCAAAAAAATGATGTGAAAATATCAGTTTCTTTAATGTATTTGTGTCACACTTTTTATTATTATTTTTTTATTCTTATAACTTTAGATATATTATTGTTTTATCTTTTTTTAATATTAATTTTTTATATCCTTTTATTTATTTTTCTAAATTTATAAAATTCATATTTTATGTCACAATTTAACACGCAACATGTGTGCGGTGACCACTAATAATAATAATAATAATTATTATTATTATACGATGATAAAGGATGGTTAAAGAAAATAATATAAATAATATGTAAATTATAGTTAATGAATATTTCGTTATATATGGATAAATTCAATAATTATAATTAATAAATATCATTCATATTATTTTGTTTTTATTTTTTTGTTACTAACATTATTAAAAAAAACTCAACGCAAAAATACACTTTTAGATTATACTCCTTCGGTCCTTAAAAATATGATTCAACATATAACTTTTAAAAAGATAGCAATAAATACATAATATAAAGCACAAGCATTTAATTAGTGAGGTCAACAAGCAAATTTTTTTTTGCCATTTTATGTAATCTTGTGAGGTTATTAAAAATAAATTTAATTTTTCTTTATATTTTTGCCATTATATTGTTAATTAACTAATACAGTGTCAACACGCAGGGCCGAAAGGTGAGAGGCGTGTTAGCACTGTATTGATCAATTAACTAACTTACCATAAAATTAACTTCATGATAATCGAATCCATATAATTAAGGAGTGATTAACGTCATGAAATTAACTTTGGTTAATTTATCAATACAATGTCGACACGTAGATCGAAAAATAATTTTTTTTTACGTATTAGTACTGTATTAATTAATTAATTAGTTTATTATAAAATTAATTTCATAATAACTAAATTCATATAATTAAAAAATAATTAATTTTGGTCAATATATAATATAGTGTCATTTATTTTGAACGAAAAGTTCTGCATGGGTTGGTCTTGGCCATAATAGATTAAGAAGGAGAGACGTAATAAAGAAGTACAACAGAAATCAGGGTTTAGTTAATAAAGTGGTACAGAAGTATAAATTATTTAAGAGGTGGCAGTTGGTCTTGTGTGTTGACTGACAGAATGATGAGTGATGACCATATCATTAAGCTACCCTACGCCCACTTTCTCAGTAACTTATACACATAGATACAGAGTACAAGAAGCAAGGTATACTTAGATATATACTACTACTATTCACTAGTAGCTTGGCTATGGTATGTCGAATGTGTACATAGATAGTCATGCTAATAACGAACCGGCTATAGCGACGGTCCCTTTAGCGAATCATAAGAAACGAACTAATAACGAACCGGCTATAGCGACGGTTTTTTTTGTGGCTATAACATAAAAAATCGGCTTTTTATATTATAGCGACGGAAAAAACTGTCGCTATAGCCAGTTCGTCATTAGTTCGCTCTTTATGGTTCGCTGAAAAGACTGACCTTATATATATATATATATATATATATATATATATATATATATATATATATATATATATATAAAGTCCTTCTATAGGGACAACCGAATTGGATATGAAAATTAGATATTTTGATTTTTTGTTTTTGTTTTTGTTATGACTTTCAAAAAATATATAGTATTTAATCAAATTGAAATTTTTATAAAAAAAAATATTTTAGGTGTAATTTGGATACATATATAAGAACAGTGTTATACAATCTGTACAACACTGTTCTTGTATATTTATCCAAATTATATCTAAAATAATTTTTATAAAAATTTTAATTAAAATAAATATTATATATTTTTTGTGAGTTATAACAAAAACCAAAAATAAAATAAAATTAATAAAATTAAAATATCTAATTTCCATGTCCAATTCCACTGTCTGATATATAAAATACGTACTAGCATGTCTTATAGCTCTGATGCATGTAACTGTACTAGCATGTGTACCTAGTCAAACATGTGCACATAGATAGTCACACTTGTCTCATGATTTTTATGAGGTGAGTGTTTAATTCTTGATGATAATAAAAAGAGTGTGTCAATGAAACGAGATATATATATATATATATATATATATATATATATATATATATATATATATATATATATATATATATATATATATATATATGAGGATCGATTTATATCAAATGTTATAAAAAAGAATCTAATCTTATAATGCATCGTGATTTTTCGTCTGAAGATCGAACGGATTAATAAAACTCTCGTTCGCAATTTAATTTTCAATAGCTACTGTGTCAGATGCATATAGTTGGTGGTGTAATTTCTTGCTTATGACGCACCAAGTCTGTTTCATTTTGTATTGGAAGGGATTTTCGAACTCCCAAAGGAATTTTTGATAGCCGAATCCTTCTCGAATTAATCCGTCATAGTCCCAATTCCGAAGTAATATTAGATTATTTGACATCCACAGTTTAATTCCGCGGAGCCTAAAAAACTAAAAAAAATCTGAATTTGGCCCACACAAAACGACGTCGTTTTCTAATTGACCAAAAATAATTAGCGTCCACAGTTTAATACTGCGGATGAAAGGGTATTTTGGTTATCTATCTCGTTCGCAGTATTAAACTGCAAAATATTAAAAATTAAACTGCGGACGGTAGTTCTATTAATCCGTTCGATTTTCAGATGGAAGGTCACGATATATTATAAACCTAGACTCTTTTTTATAACATTTGTTATGGATCGATCCCTTATATATATATGCTAGTTCAGAAACGAACTGATCCATTAACAAATCAATCTTTAGCGATAGACACATCCGTCGCTAAAGCTCATAACATAAGTCCGTTTAAAAATCCGTGTATATATATATATATATATATATATATATATATATATATATATATATAAGCAAAACTAATGATTTAGCCACTGTAGTTGGCAAGTTTTACTTAATACGTCACTAAACATTTAATTTTATAAATTACTCCATTAAACTAATTATTATTTTGCAAATGAGTCATTCTGTTATCTCTGAGCTGACGGTTGTTAAGTTATTTTAGTCATTATCTTACATGGACATGCAAAATAAAATAAAAAAGAAAGAAATATGACATGGCATATCACCCAGCAACCAATTCTTTAAAAAATTTAAATCCAAAGCCTAAAAATTCAACTTTGACCGACATTTCCTCTCCTTTATATTACGAAGAATCAACTGCTAGAACAGTATAAATCTTCAATGACAATTTTTTTTTTATAACATTAAAGAATTTAAACAAATCATCATTTTTTAAACTCAATCAACAATGTTCTTATGAAACATGTCGATGTTGAATGACTTTGGAAGAGAAACGCCATCTAAAACATGAAAAGTAGAGATTCTGGGCATATCAGGAAGCTCTCAGCAAACATTTTGAGAGTTGATGGACTTAGGAGCCTATGCCTATCATCTTCTGCCCATGTCCTGTCCGAATTAATCCCAAACAAAACCAAACAAATCACAAGGAAGTACATCATCCAATTTCTATCCAGTCTTGGCTGCATCAATGGAATGAACCGACACGGCTAGAGAAGCAGAGTGAGAGTGAAAATGATGTGATAGTCAAGGGAGAGAATATATAGAGAAATTATATGCTGGCAAACCAGATCAGATCAACAGCAACAGAAACAACTATCACCCACACAACAACCCAGATCCATAATCTGACGACTACCCAGATCCAGATCCAGATCCAAACTCCTTCAAACCAGATCCAACACCGATCCAAAGCAATAAGGAGAATATCAGCCCAAGATCCAAGAAAAAAGAAAGCGTTGAGGGTTTTATCCCTCCGATTATCGTCTAGAAATTCAAGTGGTGGGCCGATGAGCTGGACGAAACCGAGGCGGAGACGGAGGCGGCTGGGGGTTTGAACTGTCCAGTGTCAGTGAAGGCAGTGAATGCTCATGTTCACAAGTGCCTTGCTCAATCATCGGGTAAAGAACAGATAAGGACGATGAAAACAAAGTCAAGGGTGCCTAAAAAGAGATCTATTGTTGAGATTTTTGTTGTGGTACCATAGGTCGACAAGGTATATTACCACGACGAGGACGAAGATGAAGATGGTGGTGAATCTAGTGACACTCAAGAGGATGAATTTCATGATATGAAGTTATTGTCCTTGATTCATGTCGGTTTAAACGAAAAACGGAAGATGAAAATGAAGTTGAAGGAAGGGAGTTTAGCCATTGTGAAGAACTTAGTTAAATCCATTTAAAATAAATCAAAACAGATTTAAAAGAAAGAGAGATCAAAAAATAAGCCATGTCATTTTATTTTATTTTCTTCCTTTTTTGCACGTCCACGTAAGATTTTTTTTTTTTTTTGCAAGTCCACATAGGATATTGGCTGAAGGATTTAACGGCCGTCAACTCAAAATAACACAATGATTTAATTATAAAATAATAATTAATTTAATAAAATAATTTAAAAAAATAAAAATTCAGTAGTGTAATCAATAAAATTTGTCAATTACAATTGCTAAATCATTAGTTTTATCATATATATATATATATATATATATATATATATATAATGTATGTTTCTAGCTCTGTTGCATGTGTATCTGTATGGTAGACTTGGCAAAATATATTTTTGGTTTAATTATGGGTTATAAAATATAGATATGGTTGTCTTAATAATTAAAATCATATAATTTATTTTTAATGAGTTGAATGAATTAAAATTAAATATTTATAAATTCAATATAGGTGACTTTATTTTTTAAATTTTAAGCTTATTATTATTATTATGACCAAATAAAATAAATTACTTAATATATTATTTTTTATATTCGTTTAATTTCTCTCTAAATTTTTAAAACACATTTTTTCTCTCTCTACAAACTTTTGTACACACTTTCTCTCTCTAAAATTGTGTACTCTTTGAAATATATTTGTGGTGTTTCGAAATTAGACCAAATTTAGTTGCATGGATTTTAAAAGAAAAATAATACTACTATTACATAAAAAAGTTTATATAATGCTGATATACACGTATATGTATATTTATAAAGTCCATATATTTGGCGAGGTTTATAATATATATGTGAGCATTATATAATTTTTTTTTTATGTGATAGTATCAATTGGTAAAAGAAAAAGAATTTATTTTGGCCTGGCTGCTGGTGTTGAATTAACGTCACTTAGTCAGTGAGTGAGTCGGAGAGATCTTTTGCTTGAGAGGAGATGGATCCTCCTTCTCTGTCTGTGTTTGGCGTCGCTCCATCAAACGGACCCGCACTCACTTTATTCCTTCTTTCCAACTTCCATGTGTCAACCTCTCCCCTCTTTCCCTAATCACAATCAAAATAATTAGGATGAAATTTATTTTGAAGTAAGTTAATTAATTGATCAAAAGAATGCTGATACGTAGATGAGACTGTATATGTGTCAGTATTTTATTGGTCAATTAACCAATTTATCCTAAAAATAACTTCATGCTAACCGGATCCAATCACAATTATCGTGATTAATAGATTATGTGGATTAAATAAAAAAATTTATAAAATTTAAAGGATTATATAAAAATTTAATATTAACAAAAAAAATAATATAATATTAAAATTATAAGACTTATTTTAAAATAAATTCAAGTTAAAATATAAATTGACTTATAAGTTGTGACTTATAAGTAAAAGTGTTTGGTATCAATTTGACTTATAAGTCAGAAATTAAGTTAAAAATAAGTTATGAAGGAGTTAAAATCAAATATAAATACTGCTAAAAATGACATTAATAAAAAAGGGACAAAACAGACATTATATTTGATCAAACTAATTTATTTTAAAATGACTTATAAGTCATTTAAAATAAATTACAAATCATTACTTATTTTTTGATTTAAAAATTAACATATAAGTAAAAAAAATAAGTCATTCTCAAACTGAAGAATAATGACAAATGACTCATAATTGATCACTTCCGAACATGCTCTTAGTGTAGTTTAGCTTTTTTCTCTTATTTTTTTAATTGTAGTTGCACTTCTTTTACCTTTAAAAAATTGATTAACCAATTTGATTGGATAAAGGTTTGAAATATGTAACTTAACATGTGAATTATAATTAGAGGGTGCAAGAAGATATCTTTTGAAGTTTAAGGTGTGGCAGTGCTCTAATATATAAACTTTTGGTGGGTTCAATTTGTATTTTAGTAGTAGAAATTAATATTGTGTAATTGAGCGTGGTTTCATGTTAGCATCTAGGGAGTAGTTAACATCAAGTTAATTTTGATCAATTGATCAATATAGTATTAGATAGAGAAGTCGGGAAGTGATTTATCTGTCTGTCAGCACTGTATTGATCAATTGATTAATTTATTTTATCTGTCAGTACTGTATTGATCAATTGACCAACTTATTATGAAATTAATTTTATTGTAACCGTATCCAGCATGTGAGATCTCTCAGGTGTTGCGTGCTGAAATATCTCTATCTAATAGTATCATCATCAGTGCAAAAAAGTGCAGAATTTGTCAATTAGTTGCTCTCCTTTAATTCTGCATCGTCTGATTGAATATTTCCTCCACCTCGAAGTTGTAAATCAAAGGCCCATCTGGTCTGAACTGATCAGAACAGATCACGACCCTGTTTTGTTACAAAACAACCAAACTTAGCCCCACAAACGTCAGCAACAAGGGCTCCACGCCCTACAAGCTACATATACGGACAGTACTAGGTTGGTAGCTAAGGTTTATGACTTGATTAATTTCCTCAGCAATGACCATCTTCTTTGTAGTAATATTTCTGTTCTTTCAAACAAGGTTGGCTCCAAGGTTGTGAAATGGGGACCGGATTCACGGTTGAACCCGTTAAAATTAAAACAACAATGCTATTATCATATAAAAAAATATTATATAATGCTCAGTTGCTTACATAAATACATATATACTGTAAGTCCTGTTTGACATTTGGAACCTACAAATATATATGTGTGTGTATGTAAACATTATGCGACCCTTTTTTTATGTGATAGTAACATTATTTAAATTAAAATTAGTCGGTATTTTGTTCTGAATTGAACCAATTACTTAATTTTAACTAAAACTCGGATTGAATCGGTTGATCACTGATCGAACAGGTAGTTCAACCGATAAAATTAATTTTTAATTATTTTTTTGTACTATAATTTATTATTATTAAAATTAATAACTTTTAATAATATTGTAACTCAACCTTATTATGTTTTAATTAATAAAAATGAGAGTTTCTTAATTTATTTAATTATTAATAATATATTTTTTATATATATTTATAACTTCACCTATTCAGTAACTGTTGAATCATTGATTAAATTAGTAACCTATCTATCTGATAACTTTTTCGATTCGGGTCTGAAAAGATTGGTTGGCTTTATTAGCATTTGGAAAATGGTATCAGTCGTCAACTTTCAACATCTTGAAACAGACTGTCTAAATTTGTGTACCTTAAAAGCGAGAAAATATTAAATATTATGGCTTGGGTTGTAAAGAGTTGACGAGTTTGAATTTATAATTAATTAGGCTTTAGAGGAATAAAATTAATAAAAGAATGTAATATTAAAATAAAATAGTGAGTAGCGAATGATTCGTTATATTTTTCACTGAAATAAATCATTGAATGAGATAGTTTCATTCTATGTTTAATGTAACAGTTAAATATAATTTTTTTTTTAATTCTATAATAATAGATTATTCTATTCTCACTTTATTCTATTCTCACCTTCATTTAAAAGAGTTCATATTTATTATTATTTGATGAATCCTTCATTTAATGATTTGTCCACTCTTTTATTCGAACATAAAAAATTGTTACAACAACTCACTGCAAACCCATCCATTGGTACACTAGAAATTGCGTCTAATGATATTCATGTGTCTGTGGTTACACATCTTGAAGAATTCTCTTCTATTGTTGATATTGATATATCTAACACTTTGAATGTTGATCAAGTATTGAAAATCACCGACATTGATATTTCTTCCTCTAAAATCTTAAGTTCTATCGGGCCCATAGCTGTTGTTGAGACCTCAAAAGTCCACCATTTTGGTGTTCCAAATTCAAAGCTTCTTTCTTCTTCTGTAGACATGACACCATCTAGCATTATACATATTACAACAAGTCCACCAAATACTTCTTTTGATGAGATTTTTGAGTAGCGGTTCCAAAAAGTTGCACTCTTCTCAAATCCCAATTGTTAGACTCTTTTTACTTGTGTCTATGTGGTAGTTCTCATTCTCATTCAATTTTTCTTGCTAATTCATTTTTAATTTTTCCTTCATCTTCATTCTATATGGAGCCCGACACTATTCGTTTAAGTCCAGAATCCTTTCATATTCACGATGACTTGAACAACATTGGTAAACATATTTACGGAGTATTATATTCAAGAGATGTAGAAGACGGATTGCAAGGTTCTTATTTGTTGCCAGTATGCTTACAACCACAAGCTCACTATTTATGGCTTGCTATTATAGCAATGTATGTTATGCTCTTTTTCAATGTGGCGTTGAGATTGTTCGTGTTGTCTATTGTTGGAGGCTTTATTATTTTGTTGCTTCTACATTTACGCAAATGTTCTTTCAAGCTCAACCTCCAGTTACTTACGTTTCGCTTGCGGGTGTGTACTAGAGAAATAACATAAGATTGTTATTTAGGATAATTTTATATTTATTAATTAGTTAGGATATTGTTTTTGAATTAACTTAATTATCTTTTTGAAATATTTGATTATATCAATCCCTTGATTTTAACATATGTGATTTTATAAATCACTTGATTCTAGATTAGGTGGTTATCCTACACATATATATATATAGGACAACTCTCTTTGTAAATGAAACAAGTTATATAATATAAAACTCATCCTTCCATTAGTTTTAACTCAAAATTAACTTTTAATTTTGTTTAAAAAGACCGATGTATCTTATCATATATATCTATCTATACTTAAAATAATGAGAATATGATATTTTTGATATTAGTAATAAGAGTATGATATTTCAAATGATAAATTTTTATTCGATTTTTTAAATAAAAGTTATAAAACGATGTATACTTGTGAGGAAGGTTTAACAATTATTAGTATAAAATTGAAGGATAATATTGTCAAAATATAATAATTAATGAATGCGGTTAGTATGAAGTGAATTTTTTTTTCTCATCTTTGCAGTTTTGTTCAAAAAGTTTTTTTTAAAAAAAAAAAAATTAGTTTAAAGTGTTATTAACACGTGTACGTACGTTAGCTTTTATAATGTGTTTTTCTTAATCAATAATTAATAATTATAGCACACCAACTGAGAAAGTATGACAAGACTTGGAAGAAAATATTGATCACAAATCAATCACGAGCATTAGATAGACCAGAACCAGATGAATGAAGAATCTCTCCCCCTGCCACCTTCCCCATTCCCCCTCTCCCCCTCTCCCCGCTCCCCCGTCCTCCCTCCCGCCTCCTCTCTCTCTCTCTCTCTCTCTCTTTTGATTCGAATTAAAGACATACAATCGAATTGGATTATCATAAAATTAATTTTATGTTAAATTAATCATTTAATTAATACATTATTAACACGCATAGAGAGATTATTTTTCGGCCGCTATCAAAGTTCGAATATTGAACCTTATTTTGTAAAAGAGCAATGCTACTATCACATAAAAACTATCACATAACTCTCACATACATACTGCGGGTTCTCACCTGACATGCGGGACCCGCAGTATATATGTATGCATGTGTATATGAGAGTTATGTGATAGAATTTATACGATAGTAGCATTATTTTTTGTAAAAAGCCTAACACTAGCTTTGAGTATTGCTCCTTTTTTTCATTTTTTTTCTAATAAAATACTAAAGTTTGCATTGGATATAATTTCATATAAATTCCTTGGGTGAAATCTTTTTCACTATTAAACTTTAAAATTTTGATTTATTATTGAACAACGTCTCAATTGTCAACTTTAATAGATTATAAAAAGGGGCACAAATATAAATTATTATCATAAATTATTGACATATTTTAACCTTTAACTTTATATATTAAGGTGATCAATGAAATTTTTAATTTTTCTGACATAAAGTCAAATTAGATATGTTACATTATAAATTAATAACGTGTTTTTGCAGATTAGGCCAAATGTAATTAAAAATATATTATTTTTAGTTTTATTAAACATCAAAGGATTTTTTTTAAAGAGCACTGTTATACATTATGAAAGTTTACGGTTGAATTATAATTGCGACTTATGTGAATATGTAAAAATGAGATAAATATGAATTAAGAAGGGTCTTATTTTAATTTATTTTATATTATCTCATACACTTTCATGTTTATCGCAATTTAACTTGGTTTAATATTTGTTGACATGTAAATCATTTTCTTAATTTTAATAAATTAAAGTTCATTTAAGTCACATTTATATTAAAAATTTAATATAGTAATTAAAAGACTCCAGAAGAAAAAAGAATTGCTTCCAAGTGTGAACAGTTAGAAGCTACAAATCAAATATGCATCTCAGTTTTAGCTGTGAACTGTGGACTCAAGCGTGGTTTTGGGCCTAGAATATCGGAACATATTTTGTTGGGCTCCCACCAATCTGTTACAAGGCTTTTTCTAGGCTATTTCAATCAACACCGGGCCTAGAATTTCTTGGGCTCTTTGTCCAGTTCAGGACTTGTTCAGCTTTCCAATTTTTGATGAGATGTGCTTACAAGTTACTTGGGTAGGGGGTTAGGTAAAAAAGAAAAAAAGGTGGCTGTCTATTTGTGATTAATATATAAAAGAGAATTGATATTTTCACAAGAAAAATTAATATTTTCACAAGACCTCACTCACATGAATGTGAGTCTCATTTACTATTCATGTGAAGAGAGCCTAGTGGAAATATCAATTCCTTAGATAAAATTATACACCCATATACTATTCATATGAAAGAACTCTTGTAAAACTAATCATTTTTTTCTTGTGAAAATGTCAATTCAATCCCCTTGTTATAAAGTCGTCAACGCATATCACTAGATAGTATAAAAATTTATATATTTTCATATTTTTGCATCCGTCTTGTTCAATTGTTAAGTGAATATCAAAGTCAATTCGGATCTGAAGTTTACTTTAGATAAGTTATCTAAATTCAACCCTAAAAATATTTTATCGAATCTGAAGTTTACCTTAGATAAGTTATCTAAAATCAACCTTAAAAATCTTTCACCCTTCTTACTATTGCAATTCACTGCAGTTTCCATGCTACAAAACTTGTCTGCCTAGACTTCTTGAAGTACCACCTAAGTTAAATACTCTGGGTACGATTTAGAATTTTTTATTTTCCAAAGATAACCTACCAACCAAGCCAACACCATTATAAAAAATAAAGCATCTTTGCCCTACCTTTATTTATCGATCATTTCACTTTGATTCCACGCCTATAATAATATAAAGTATTACCATAAGGTCCATAATAGTTTGTGAAAAACATTCAAGTCTATCATACAATAAGAATGGAATGTCACAATACTGGAGTTATTAATCCGTTAGATTAGTTAGTTCTTCTTTCATACGAATGTGAACCTTTACTATTGGAGGAGAAATTTATGAAATTATCAAATTTATTTATTCTGATTAATTCCCTACCCACAATCGGAAGAATAAAAAATTGTTCTTGTTTTTTGGCCTTTTCTTTTGGTGGGGTCAAATTGTTGAATAATCGTATAAAATAAAGCAAAAATATTTTAAGAAACGAAACTAGAAAAATAAAACAATGCTACTATCACATAAAAAATATCACATAAAATTTACATATACATATGCATATTTATGGACCTTGCCACAATATGTATGTGTGTATGTGAATTTTATATTATCATTTTTATTTGATAGTAGCATTATTTAAAATAAAAATAAAAATTCAGGACACGAGCTGGATCCACCGTGCTACACTTGGCACACCCAGGTTAACAGTAAACACCATGTAGTAACCAGGCGGCGCCACCCTCCCATCCGGCGGTGCCGTACAACCGATCTTGTACAGTCCGCTACCGTCCGGCAACGCACTCGTCACTAGCAGCTTCACCAGCCTCTGTCCCTGCGAAAACGAATGAGTCGCAAAGGGCGCACTCCCCATATTCACCTCCACTATCCCCACCACCGGCAGGGGGACCGTTACAAAAACGTCGAACACCTCCCCATACCCTACTTTCTCCGGCATTTCCACAATCTCCGGCCTGATGTTAGCTCTGTCCGAAGATAAATACTCCGGAGAAAATGCCTCAATTCTCAATTCAGTCGGAAACTCGGCTTCAAACTTGTAAATATAATGCGGGTTGCTTCCGGCGAGCAAGACTCTACCATCCGGCAACAAATTGGCGGTGGAGTGATACATTCTGGGAACCGAACCGGGGTTTAGAGTCATGAACCGAAGCCCCACCGGTTGGTCCTGCCGATATAGAACCGGATGCAAGCACGGGTTTGATGCCAATTCAAAACCCTGAGTCCCCGCCTGAGCGCCGTTAATAATCAAAACCTCGCCGGTCGGAAGCATCACCATATCACCCATAATTCTACCGAACGGCATGTCCTCCATTTCCCAAACCGGGTCGGGTGATGTCGCCACAATCCGGCCACAGCTGCCGTGCGCCGGCGTGTCGGTACTCCTGTCAATGTACGCCCCGTACTGGGCGCCACCGCATACAACAATCGTCGCGGTGGAGTAATCCCCTGCAAGCGCCAGCATCACCGACGATCCCGCCGACGGGTAATTACGTGGGCCACCCTCTAATTCTGGATATTCTCTCACTATAACATTTGCATCAAAATCGTACAAAACAGCTTTGTTATTAGCAAACACAAATAAATTACCGTTGGGAAGTAAGTGTAGGTAAGGGTATAGATTGTCCATTTGATTATCTCTGGCTTGAGCAAGAAACGGGAATTGTACTGCGCCGCCGGGTCTCGGCGGATAAAACTCCACGCTACTGGCAGCGCGGCCACCCACGACGACGACCGAACCGTCCGGTAATATTTGATTAGTGGCGTACCATCTCCCTTCTGATAACTCAGCGTCTTGGAGTTCGTGCCAGTCACAAATCTCGGTGGACTTGCAAGGGGAGAATTTTCGGATTTTTTTTAACCCATCGAGGTCGCCGCCGGTTTGGAGAAGTGTGCCGTCGGAGAGAAACTGGCCGGAGGAGCACCAGGTGTCGGTGAGGATCATTAAGGGTCGGACTTGATTGGTAATTGGGTCGAATAGGACGGAGTGGGCGTAGCAGTCACGTTTAAGGACGGCGTCTTTTGGGTCGATGCGGCAGTGGCCTTTTCGGAGCATTTTGCGGGACGGGCCGATGTTGGTGCGGTCGAGGAGGACGACGGTGTTGAAGTGAGTGACGGCGGTGTGCATCGAGGCTATGCCGGCGTTGGCGAGGAGGAGCTCCCAGGTGCCGGGGAGGTCGGCACGTGAGATGGGGATGGCGGAAGGGATGATAATTAAGAAGAGAAGGAGAAGCTTCCATGGAGGAGGCATGGCTAGTTCTGTAAACAGTAAAAGAGGTGTTGAGAGATACCAGTAAGCGAGTCTGTAGTTGAACTAAAAGAGAGATTAAAATTGTAACGTAAGTAAATTATTACTCATCCATTCTTGTGGAGAATTAATTGAATGAATGTGGCCATGTGGGGTGCTTGATGATGATGGGAATGAATAATGGAAAGGAAGAAAGAAAGTTATGCGTTATAAAGTATGAATTTATCTAGTAAGGGGAAGATGAGGATGGATGGGTGGTGGTTGTTTTCTGTACAACGGGCCGAAGTGGACCGGGGGATTAGGGGAATTTAGCGTTTTAGTTTAGAGTTTTGCTATAATTTTTTTGTTCTTTTGCTATGATGGGTGCTTGGGTGGGGTTTCATAAGAACGTTTGTGATTGGTATCATATAGTTTTAAAGTTGATGGCGCGGTTTCATTTGATTAGGTTTTGGTTTTAAAAATAATTGATATAGTTAAAAATATAGAGTAGTTAGTATCAAGTTAATTTTGGTCATTTGACCAATACAGTATTGATATACAGGTCGGGAGGTGATTTTTGTACGTGTCAACACTGTTTTAGTCAATTGATCAACTTAGAAATATTTCTAGTTATAAACAAAAAGTTTACAAATGCATAACATAATTAAATTTGTCTACTATATTTTTAGGAATTTGCCTATATAACTTTAAAAAAAATATATAATATATAAGAGCGGAGCAGTGCAGTGTGAATCAAAACTGCATCCAAACCGCAGATGCAGTTTTATAATCCGTCTAAAACCGTCACATATGTTGGAACCGTTGATGCGGCTCAATTGATATGATTTGGTCCATTTTTTTGAGCAATTTCGGGATTAATTTCGATTTCTTACTTAGCCCAAATGATAGAACATAATGATATACATGCCTAAAATATGGCTTACGTTATTTTTGTAAGAAGGCTTCGGAAGCTATTCTCATTGTATAGTAGTTTCTTAGGTGATTGTCAGGTTGCCCTGCATTAAAATTTAATCACCTGCTACTTGAAATAAAAATCGCAATGCTTTTAGCATAATCCATCTCCCTCCCTCTCTCAGTCTCTCCTTTGAATGTTGATTGGATAAAACAAAAAATTACATTAAATTCAATTCACCAATATTATATATATAGTCTATTTCTTTAGCGATGGACCAGGCGACGGTTCGGTACGTCGCTATAGAACAAATAAACGGTTTATATGTTATGACGACAGTTTGATGCGTCGCTAAAAACTAAGACGACGGTTATTTGATATACGCAAAGGACCGAACCGTCGCCGAGTCCATCGCTAAAGGTGTTGAGCAAGATATGTAGAATTAAGTGGTATGCCCTTGATGTTTCCATATATATATATATATATTCCTCAAGTCTTCATTGTTGCAAAGAAAGTGTCTGGATATTTTTACCATATAATGATCAGAAGAAGAAAAACAATGCTGAACACATGCACTATCAACCGAGCAACATTTATATGGTACAATCCCATTCATTATTGAACTACACGAATAGTATGAAATCAAAGCAACAATTCTTAATGACATAATCTTCTTAGCAATATAGTAGAATTTTAGGATTATTATACATACATATACAAGTCTATATTAAGCTATTGCCTCTATACCACCATCACCTTCGTAGCAATCTGCCACTGCCACAGCCCCCCTTTTCTGCACATTCTTGTAAGAATATCTCCGTGCCACCGCCACATAAACGCCCAAGTTCACGGCAGTCATGGCTGCCAACAACCAGTAGAAATAGTCCAACCGGCTACTGTTCAAATCCTTGCCAAACCAACTCTTTCCACCCTTCTCCGTTACTCGATCCACAATGGTGATCAAGAAGCTACTAAGGAAATTTGCAACACCAAGAACGCTCAAGTACAAACCAATCCCTAAACTTCTCATTGAATCCGGAACTTGGTCATAGAAATATTCTTGCAATCCCACTAGACTAAATCCATCTCCCATCCCAATGATGAGAAATTGTGGAGCTAACCAAAATACACTCATTGATAATGATCCCTTGATCGGATCCTTGTCCGCAAGATTTAGTCTTTTTCTTTCAACTAAGGCTGCTACTACCATTGTTGTAAATGTGAAGATCATTCCAATACCTATTCTCTGAAGAAGATTGATGCCTCTTTCATTTCCTGTCGTTCGCCTTAAAAATGGGATGAGTATTTTGTCGTAAATGGCGACTGAAATGATCATGCCAATGGCAGAAAGGCCATAAACTGAGGCTGGTGGGATGAGGAAACTGTGGGTGATGTTACGGTTCATTGTAGTGCTCTGTTTGATGAAGAAGGTTGAGGTTTGTGCTACACAGATGCCAAATGGTAAAGAAGTTAGCCAAATGGGAATTAACTCGAGAATAAGCTTCATCTCCTCAACCTTGGTCACTGTTACTAGTCTCCATGGATTTTCTTGGTTTTGAACTGAACTTTGTTTGCCTTCAATGATTGCAGCCTTGTCCAGAAACCTGACAACATACAACTGCAATTATCAGTTCTTCATTTTATTTGGGAATCTATTGAATTCTACAATACAGGGCAGTCCTAATTTTGTTATTAGGCTATAATGCAAATTAGGGTTGGGATAGAAGTAGCATTTATATATACTCTCTATTGTAAAACTCCATGAACTCACCCCTCCGCTCCCGTGGACGTACCCAAATTGGGGAACCGCGTAAATCTCTGTGTTAATTTTTTACTGTCGTGTGCGTGTGTGATCTGATTCTAACAAGCTCAATTAACTAGCACAACTAAGAACTAGTCAGTTTTATCATCAGAATGATTGTTATAAGGAGAACATGGTCCTATCCTATGCAACAATATTATACAAGTAGGAAGTTGCTCACTTAAGGTTCTTGGTGTGGCATAGAAGCCTCCCTCGAGACTTTGCTGATTTGGGAACTTCATAGAGTTGAGCAGGGCTAGAAGGATGTGGAAGGTTTCTCTTGGAAATTGCTGCCACAAGGACTTGTAGCATTGGCGTTAAAGGGCTCCCTGTAGGGATCCTAAAGCGATAATATGGCCTTCCAACGCAGAAGATCACTATAGTGGAAGCCATTACACATGTCAGGATAATATCTGCAACACCCCAGCTCACATGGTCTTGCACATAAACAATTACAGTTACAGCAATTAACAGTCCAGAACAAAGTCCACAATTCCACCAGTTGAAAAAGGACGATTTCTTTCTTCTTTCTTCAGGATGGTCATCATCAAATTGGTCCGCCCCAAAGCTTTCTAGGGCGGGCTTGTGCCCTCCAGTTCCTATAGAGATCAAGTAGATTGCTAGGAAGAAGACCACTTCATGGAACTTCCTAGGTTTGAGGCAAAGGCTCGAGGCACAAGGTTTCCAGCTTGGGATTACTCTTGACATTGTCAAGAGAAGCAAACCCTGTTTTTAATCGAACAAGAATTTTTTTTTCGCGTAATTAGATCAAGCACAAGGTATGGAAAGAGGCAAATATAACTCTTCAGTTTTTTTGATTGATGCATTGCATTGTGCTTCCATATCTTGGAAAAAACAATGGCTATGAACAACACACATGAACTGACTTTAAAATGGCAGTCATGAAGATTAAAAGATGAACAAGATTACCAGGAGGTAAATAATGGATGAGACGAGAACGGTGGAGAATCGACCCACGTAGGCATCGGCTACAAAGCCTCCCACTAGTGGCATCATAGTGGTTACACCAGCCCAGTAGTTGACACTTTTTGCTGCTGTTTTGAGGTCTTGATGAATCACCTTGGCGAGGTATATGATTAAACTTGTTGCTATCCCAAAGTAACTCAACCTCTCACTAAACTCAATTGCTGCAAAATTAATAATAATAAAAAAATTGAGGTTACATAAATTGAGAAATATAACAGTAATCTTATTTATTTTATTTATACCGTTGCTAAGATGACGATGAATGTGCATGCTCCCATTATAATGTATACTTAAATCTAATTTGGTTTACACAGATGGACTCCTCAGTAACCATTAATCAGGCCATTACACATAAAGAGTGATAGAAAATGTGCCTAAGCCACTGTAGGATAAAAAGCATACTCTAGTATAACTTCACTCAAGGCATCTGATTCATTCAACTAATCAACTATATGGAAAAGAATCCCTGAACAGTATTGAACTTTTTGTTATTCTCTTGGGATGGTCCAGCTATAGGCTAGGTTTAGACACATTCCTAAGGTGGATTATTACTATTTTGTTTTCTTCTTTGGCTGCAATTACAATTTTCCTTGCTCTTTTTCAATCAAATGCCTTGTATGCCAGCCATGGAACTGAAGGATTTATATGAATGTAAACAAAAGAGCATTGCAACACATCTCATGGTAGCAAGTATAAGCTTTTGCAACTAAGGGCGAATGAAATGTTATGAGAAGAAAGTATGCTGGACAGTCCGACGAGAATCATATGTTCTTGAATCATATATGCTCATTGAAACTCAAGATTGATGCAAATGGATGACATCTTGTTTATATATGTAAATTACAACAAGATGGAAGAAGAATGTACATTTTCCTTCCAGAAATTGACGTAAAGACAACTAGGTCATGCATATATAAGAAAAGAACAACACGAAAGATAGCAGTGTGAAATTTCAGCATATACAAATGTTGAAGAAGCAGAAATTTCAAAATATATGGAGATTGCATATAGTATATGGTTATTCTTACAGATAATGAACAGAGATGCCCTCCATGCACCAGTAGAAGCTCGAAGAGGAACCTTTCCTTTATGATCCACAGAAAAATCATGTACCCATTTCTCTTCGTCAAGATTAGGGAACGATTCTTCTATCTTTATTTGCTCCATCTTAATTCAGTACTTATCACTACTACTAGTTGGCCAAGTATGCTTTTAAATACTACAAAGGGGAGGATATGCTTACTTAAGCTATTATGACTGCATTTGCTGGTGGGGTTGCAGCTTTGGCTTCAAACTTATTATATATAGGGATGATCATGGTTAAACTATGCTCACAGAATAATAAAGTAAACGATGATTGAATGACTCGTCAACAATTGCGATAGAGAAAAAAAAGTAGAATTATTCCACTCACATTCAAGTGTTGCTTTCTAAGAGGGAATAGCATCTATAGAAACTCAACTGAAACTCAAAAAGCAGCAGCCATTATTCTGTTCCAATTGCTGATCCAAAGTCATAGCAACAATGGGGTGGGGCAGCCATTATTCTGTTGAGGCTGTTTAACTGAAACCTATAGTTTAGATCTTATCAGATGCAAATCTACTTAAAGACAAGTCTTTCCACTAAAGTACCATATCAAAAATGAACAATACCTAAAAGGATCGAAAACAAATTACTCGTTGTCAACCTGGTTTTTTGTTTCACTAGTCGGCTAAAGAAAACACATGTTTCATGTGACCTCTCACAAAAAAACATGTGGACTAATGTTCCAATATCGATGGCAAAATTCTTCATTTTTTTTCTTTACTAAGGTGGAACCTACCCAACCTCGCGCCAATATCAGACTCATGGCTGCATGCCTGCATCGTAAATCTCTCGGATATACACAACAAGCAACAAGCCACGCGTCCATAAATTCATAGCATCTTGAAGTTTGGTGTAAACTAAAATCAAGAATTTCATAAGCCTGAGATCAACGTCATTTTAGAAGGAATGATTTGAAAGTGGTGGTACAGATTTACGTGTGGTATTAGATGAATAATAATAGTATTTGGGTTCCTTTGAAAATCTACAGAATCAATTCCATGACAACCAAGCCTACACTCGGCAAGAAAATGACTGAAAGCCATGGTCCAACTTTGTTAAGGTGTCAGACTGTAGTTCCATTCTGCTCCATATTAATTAAGTTTAAATTCCGTATATGGGAATTAGGCTACAGAGAAAGAAATATAGGAGCAGTTAGAATTTCAAGGAAATGAGCAAATGGTTCCAAGATCATTTTTACCCATCTGGAAATGGTTACAAAGTCATAGTCACTTTGTTTCAAATGTCTTTTGAGAGTCGGTTTACGTTGAGATAAGCCCAAGGTTTATCTAGTTGTAACGAATATAATGACAAGTATCTTGAAAGAGCTCTTCTATGCGGACATGAAAAATTGGACATAAAAATTGAAACCGAGTGTATTTGAATTTCACATATTTATATTTTCACCTATTTTCATGTCCACATAGAGTTTTTGATCTTGTTTATGGCTTCATGGGTTCAAAACTCCAAGAAACCAGAGATTTTTGGATAGTGATCGAGGATTCTTCGGAAGAAGGGAAGAATACATTTTTTATGGACATGACAATCAAGAATAATACCTCAATAAATGGAAAGATTCCAATAGAAAAGGTTTCATTTAGTAATTGAAATTAAGAAGTGTGATTAGATACTTGCTTATTAAACTAGTGCCTGAGCTTTGAAAATTAAAGCAGATAATTCAACTCTGCAATGAGTAACAAAAAAGTTGATCATTTGTTTTTTTTATTAGATTTCTTCTTTTGGATTGTGCTAGCTTTAGAATAAACTAATCTTATTCAATCAATGATCCATGTGTTCTCTCTCTCTCTCTCTCTCCTCTTTTTGCCAGTGTGAAATATAAAGTGGAGAAAGCTTCAACAGAAGTGATAGATTTGCGAGGGATGAGTCCCCCACCACCTTTGAGATAAGATCCATGCAAGTGGATACCATTGGATCTCTTAAGAAACCATGGATGTTGCTATGAATTATGACTAGAAGCTCACATTTTTCATCTTCTAGTTTGGGATTTGATTGTTTCTATCCTTGTTTTTAGTCGGAAAGGTAACAAATAAACCACATGTTAAATGAAATGTAATTGATTTTATTGCCAAGTGGAAATTTTAGATAGTTGAGGGTCTTCACACATTCTCTTGTTTTTTCCAGCCACTGGGGTAACAAATATTCAAAGATTCTTGTGTTTTTATCTTTAAGTACAATTATAATATTATGTTTCTCTCTCTCTTCACGTAACCTAATAACATACCTAGCCTAGAGGGAGACCTCCCGGACATATCACATGCAGATGTTCACCATAAGGGATACCTAATTATCTATTATTCATGCATCCATTTCTACTGAGAAATATTTCTAAACATGATCTGCATCTTCTTTACATAGTAGTAAAAACTGAGGTGAACATGAAAAGAGGCAGGCCAGTTTCCAAATAAAGCAAGGGTCTTGCTTGGCTACAAAAACCTTCACTAAAATGTAGGCATCCACATATATCCCAACCTAATAAAATAAAACATCAAGTTTATTTGAGATCATCAGCATTCAGCACTAGCAAAGAAGGTCATTCTAGAGTGCCAGTAAGCTCTAGTTATTTTCATTTTTTTTCAAGACTCCTTCATAATTGGCATTTGACCAGCTGAAGAGCACCCTTATAAAAGAATGAATGGGAAGGTAAACCAGCTAAAAACTTTCTATCACATTTGTGACCAAGGTCTTCAGTCTTCACATAAAAAACCGACTACTCTTATCTCTTATTAAAGAAAATTCCACCATTAAATGATAACAAGAACTTCGAGCATAGCTGTACCATTTCAAAAGCAAAGACCATATTAAACCAAGATTAGGTCAAACATAATGTACCCCTTCAGAAAATGAAGGCAGTTAACAATCAAACATTGAGAAAATGTTGCTTAGCTTTGTCGCTATTCATGTAGTAATTAATATATATCAATGGGAACCAAAAAATAATCTCTGGAACGATTAATCTACATATGTTGCTAATGGGGCATCTTATCAGTGGACAACCCAACAAATCAAAAATGCAAAACAGAGAAGAGTTGCCAACAGGAAAAAAATAATAAAGGAAGTTTCCAGCCTCATATTATACGTCTCATCTATCCAAAATTTCCAAACTATTTTAGTAGATCATTTTGTACAGACAAATTAAGCTTCAGAGTGCAGACAAAGGAAAGAGGGCACATATGCAACCACAAATAGAACTAATTGTGTAATTCCTTAACCATTAAGAAAAAAAAACATATATATATATATATATATATATATTTCACTAAATAGAGCACTAATCTAGAATAAAAAATGAAACATATTCCACTAAGATCCATTTGAGAGGTTGGTGATGGTTATATAAGAGCCCACTCATCAACTATGCTCAAAAAGTCCAATTGTTGAGATAGCAATGGATAAAGGTCGACTGCCAACAAATAAGAAAGTGAAAACAAAAGGCAAAAGATATGTCGGTATCGTAGCCCAAATTGACAAAAGCCAATAGATGCAAATTGGTTGATGCAGATTGCTTCAATTATCAATTTTAAAAGTAAATAAACCAAAGGCTTTTATACTGGAGGACAATCTAAATCCTAGAAGATGGTCAAACACATTACCTACCAAATTGAACAAGACTCTGGTGGTCGCATAGATCTGTTGAAGAGGAAACTCAAATTAAGGGTCTTGTTTGTTCTTGTAGTCAAACTGGGGTGTGGAAGGCCCTGTGAGCTAGCAGAGCAAACTTTTGAGCAGCTTCAAGACTAAGGTGATCAACTGACCATTATAAATAGTAAACTCATCCTATAACAAAATCTACAATTCACAGTTGAAAAGAACAAGAAAAAACATATGCGCGATAGTGACAGTTAACATTTATCGATATACTCTCTGCTACAGTAAGATATAAGAATTCTTCACCACCTAATGGAGGAGCCTATACGTAATCATGAATTATATACATAGTAAACAATTTTATGTACAAACAAATACAATAGAAAATAATTTGAGCAATGTCACCAACAATTCAAGCCTATTTAATGTAATTCTTCATCTTTTCAGCATGAGATCTAGTCTAGTTTTCAACAGCTAAACTATTTCATCGCATATGACATATACCATCGAGCTCTCTTTCAATCTATCCAGCAATTTAGCATAGCCCAAAGATTGGCCTAGTAGATGAGTGTGATTAAAATGTTACTAGTTTTTATGTTATTTTGTGACTCCAATTAAAAAATTTGCTCCCAATCCTTTCACTATTTAGTACGACGTACATGCATTCCTGACCCTGTCAACATACTATCTCATACTCTCCTCCTTGGTAAAATCAGTTACATGTTATCATAATCAAATGAGAATGCAGTCAAGCACCACAAAGGTCTTGATTTTATCCCTGAACTACCAGATCTGTTAACTAGTTACTATACTATCCAACTTCATTGATATCTCAAAAATGAAAGTTGATAAAGTTTTGATACCATTCTAAGACCTTTAAAATGGAGAGTTGTACTTCGTTCATTCATATAAATACCATAACATTTCTTCTCGTTCATATGACATTTACTTAGTCTTCAATTACAATGGCATTCTATTAATTTATTATGGCATTGATGAATTTGGTCTAAAGATATTTTTTGTTTCTTAAATTCATCTTCTAAAATGCTTCCAAGTTCAACTGCTCTACTTTAAAGTATAAAATTTTGATAACTTCACAATACCATATTCTACGTAAGCAATTTCCTTAAGCCCGTATCTGGCATTAAGTTATGTAAAAAACAAACAAGCCTAAGTTGAGGGCACTTTGGCTCCTCACTTGAGTATGCTAAGCCATCTTCATTTTCTTTTATGTTTACTTTATTCCTGATGTGTCGCAAAAAGTTAGAAGACCATGATTAGGTAGGCCTGATTGCCAGAATGATAATGAGAAATGAACTATGATTATTGAATTTTTTAAGTTCTCAATTTCAACCAGAGGAAGTGTCTAGTGCCCTTCCGAAAACAAGCAGATGATATCAGGAATATATTTTAGGTTTTAGCATATTTGTATTTTGTAGTTTGACAAGATATCCTAAGAATTTGATTCCCAAAACCTGACCAAAGTTGCCACATTGAGCAACATATATTGCAACTACCATAATTTACACGAGTATGACATAATTTCTAATTGAAAACCACTTATAGTGTATGCATCATTACAAGCAAAATTTCCAGTTGATGACTAAAAAAATCTATTAATATTTAAGACTTGATATACAATCTGACCAGCAAAAGTTATAGCAAGAAGATGTATATACAAATGTGCTTTTTGGAACAATGATTGTTCATTTTTGTTACCTGATCAACTTCCTGATTTTGATCTCATGTACCTAAAATAACAGACACCAGTCTTGGGATAACATCACTTAAAACTGGCAACTTTGGAATCATGAAGACAACAAATGCCACCAAACTTATCTTTCAATGTTAATCCAATGCTCTTCAAACTTAACTTGCTGATTACATATATATAACTCAGCTGAGATTATCTTACTTATGAATTCTTCTCTCCTAGCTCCATTAATTCTTCCCCACCAGCAGTTCCATCGAGTCTTTTAAAAATAATCCTTAGCCCCCAGTACTCATTCATGTACCCAACTCCCTTCTTGAAACCCATAACTGCCATCATGCTGCAAACTCATATCATAAAATTCTGAATTTGAACCTTCCAATTTCTGTGGACGCATACCCCTACTAAAAGGTCCATCTTTACTTTTTTCCTGATCAAAACCAACTCTTCTTGAATTATCCAACTCATTCTCGGTATTGCCTGAATTTGCTAACCCACTCCTTCCATTTCCCTTTTTTCTAAATTTCCCCTTAGAACCCTCTCCACTTCTTCCCTCATTCAACAGTTTTTTCGACCCAGAATAATCTTCGTCTGACCCACTCCTCAAATTTTTCTTAAACCTGCTTCTTGATACCCCTAATTTTTCTCCACTTCCATTCTCTAAATCTGAACCCAAATTCCCAAATTCATCAACTTCTTCTACATTATCATCACCAATTCTCCCATAGGGTTTAATACTATGAACAACCCCTTTTGGAAAAAACCTTGCAGATGGAACTCCATCAACAGTTTGAAACAACTGCGGTCCATCTTTCTCAGACCACAAATCAAACCCACCAGGCCTCTGAAACCTATCAGCCAAGACTTGGACTTGCTCATCGGCGCTAACAGAAAACAACTTGGGCGCTTTCTCCACAACTTCCCAAGGCCTTTCCAGTTCTGAAACGGCGGCTTTCAGCTCGGCTCGCTTTCGCATTTCGTAAATTTGGCGCTCGCGGGCGAGTCTGGCCTTTAGGAGTTGTTTGGCTTTCTTTGCTTGCATTCTTTTCCATTGCCACTTGTTGACGCCACCTGGGTATGTTCTTGGGCCACCGCCCATTCGAATTATTGTTGTGGTGGTTTTGGAGGTGGTGGTGGTGTTTAGTGAGATGTGAGAGAATTTGGGGATTAGAGAGAATTGGGTTTGGTCAGAGAGAACTCTACATGATGATGGAAGATTATGAAGAGGAGTTTGTAGTGGGAGGGACATATTGAGGATTGACATTTTTGGATCTGCCAAACAAGCTTCAGAAATTAGGTAAAGGATATTACTGAAGCTCCAGAAGGATGAGTGGGTTGAATTCTTTGAATAATCTTTGAAGCGGTGTGGCCCCTATGCGGATTGGGGGTTCAAATATTTGTTATTTGTATTTTGGGCCCCAATTTTTATGTAAAATTTTCAGAGTTTTTAATTTTTAATAATAGAATTCAGGTTATATTATTTTAATATTTTGTAATAAAAAATAAACAATAGTCACTTGTTTTACAAAGAAAAATTCTATGTTTTTATATATAAAAAAATTACTTTGAGACTTCAAAAAATGTCTCAGCCTCATGGACCATGATATGTTCTAGTTTGTTGGAAGATTTCCGTATATAAAAAAAATGTTTTGGTCGGTACAGTTACTTACCATATCAAGGAAAATATGTTTGGTATGTTCCCTACCAAATTGATCAACCCTGACGCTCTCAACCAACTGAACATACCAAATATGATTGGTATGTTTTAAGGAAAATATGTTTGGTATATTGTATGAATGTTTTGTTTTGTTTTTGTTTTTGTTTTTAAATTTTGTGCTTTATTCAGTGTATTGAGTTTGTGTTATGAATATCAATGTGAACTTGTCATATGTGGGGTTGATATAGGCAACTAGGATCATAACATTCCACCACGCTCCGCAGTCCCGGCGCCCACGCGGGCTGACTTGGCCTAGACGAATCTAGCTCCGGACGAACACTGCAATACCGATGTCACCACCCTAGCAGCACGATTGCAATCAAGAGGTAGTGGACTGCTTTGATACCAATTGTTATAAACCATGAGAGAGCCACACCTCTCTTGGATAGTTAGATTTTCAGGAGGAAATAGGATTTGAGCCTATATTTGATATCAGACGATATAGACTCAAACCCAGGTATGTGCAACATTTCAACGCTCGAGACTGTCACAATATATATATATATATATATATATATATATATATATATATAATATATAAAAAAATGCATTGTCCCACTTACTGGTATGCCGAAGGTTCATTCATAAGCTGGAACATGATCTCCAACAAATTATCTTTGTTTAAAATGAACCACCCACCAGAATTCAATAATGTTAAGAGACACCGACTGACAGATACCCCTTGCTAATCAAATGAGACTCTCTTATGGTCCTCTAGACTTCCATATACTAGGAATTAGGTACAATACATTATACATGCAACTTCCTATTTGTTTAACAAATTATTAATCTACATCATCATGTCTTTGATTTCTGGAACAATTCGCCATGAATGTAGCAAGAGAGTTCCTGAATGGAATTAAAAGTCTCTAGTCCCTGACATTAATTCATGAACATACACGTGCTCCGGATTAAGTTGCATAATCAAAACAGCCATAAAGTCTCCTTCTTATAGATACACATACATTACAATAAAAATATAATAAGTAATAATATATGGTATGCATACACAATATTGACGTATAATAGATTTTTTTAATCACAACTGTTTATAAGTAAGTAATTCATTATTTATTTTTAAAAATAATATAAATTAGATTATTATTTAGTTTAAACTATTATAGAGAGATATACATATATTGAGAGGATATGAGTCATATGAGGTTAAAATTTGATTGACAAAGTTATAAATTTTCAATTTGACCTCGTATAATAGAAAATTTATAAAATTTTAGTGGGGTCAATTTATATATAATATTTAAAAATTTTAAAATTTATCTTACATTATAAAACAATTTTTTTTTCCGGTGGGGTCGATTGATCCCACAAGTTCTATGTGGCTTCACCACTGAACCCAGTCCCACATCAAAAGATTTGAGAAAAATTTATTTGTATCACCTTGTGCAAATTCTAGATTTATGGGAATGGAGCTTTCTTTCTTTTTTAACTTCAGTACTCCAATAATTTATTAATATGCATTAGAATCGTACATATAAACATAAAAGAATCTAGATCATGTTCCCTTGATTGAAAAACCAGTTGTATCCCAAATATTCTATAGGCTTACACGTGTATCGTCGTTTGATTTCCTCCATTCTGCAGACAATTCATTAAAAAAACATACAAGCAACATGTTGCCTATTATATTTTTGGAAAACATCTTAGGGAAGTTTCTATGATCAATCCACATTCATCAAATCCTTTGCTAAACTAAAGCTAGCCCCTATATATATATATATATATGTATATATATATAAGACCCGAAAGGCATGGTCTAACCAGCATTGCCTCAAAGATCATAAAGCATTTTCATACACATCCAGCAGTATTCATAATGGCTCAAGTTTTTGCTCTTTTCTTGATCTTGATACAAATACATGTTTTTTTCATTATTTTTGCAATGGCTAGTGAGACAGTTCATACGGTGGGCGAGCCTAATATCGCACCAAGTTCCAGCCCATCGAACCATGATACTTTACAAAGAACAGCAGCAGCAGCACCTGCAATCCGAAAACTTGGGAAGCACCTGCATAAGTTAGCCAAGTTCCCTGCCCAAGCACCACATTTGAGTCCATCCGAATCGCCTCAAACTAAAATTGATCGTTGGCATTCTAACAAAGAGGCCAGCAGTTTTGGTCATCAGGATCCTGAAAGCACACAGCTTATGCAGGAGAACTACCAAAAAAGGCCCCATCATCACTCATCAGTCGATAAGTCTGTTGCTGGGGGTGGAGTGCTTCTTGGAGGCCTAGCCACCACTTTCTTTGTCGCCATTTTCTGTTACATTCGAGCTACTGGAAGAAATAAGGCAATGCCTCAGCCTACCAGTCCCTAACTAGCTAGCTTTAGCTTGTATTAATCATTGGCAAATATGTGGACATACTGTAAAGATATGTGGACATACTGTAAAGATATGTGACATAAATGAGATCGAATACCACCAGCAGCAATTTGTCAAGGCCAGAAATGGTTGATGGAGCCACAGGGACGCGGGCGTAAGTCCGTATGAAAAGACTGACCCGGGTTCGAGGAGATTAGTTCGTCTGCGGTTGAGAAACTCTCAAGTTATCAAAAAAAAATTATTTTGCATATCTTATTATAAAGAATGAAAATTTGAGCATGTTGAGCAAATACTGTTTTAACTTATTATGTTAACTGGACTGTAAATCTGAATTTTTGCCATTTGTTCAAAGAAGAATCTTCACAGGCATTGTGACTTTTTAACCGCATTGAATTGGCTCTTCCTACATTATTCTAAAATTGAGCCAAGGAATGAATGATCAGAAAAAAGTTGGGTTATGGGGTTGAAAATAAATAGATATTGTGTAATCCTTTGAATATTGTAAGAACAATGAGATCAGCAAAAGTAGAGTACAACGGAAAAATCACATGAACATAAAGATTTATGTAATTAGACTAAAAGATCTGTAATCTCTAAAATGATCCTTAAAAGAATTGTCACGGACGGAAGGATCTTTATGTTCATGTGAAGAAAGTTTGTGTGGAAGTGGGAAAGAGGGAAGAAAGAGTAGATTAGAGTGAGAAAATGGTATATACATATATTAATTCTTTTTAATGGTAAGATACAGTGAAATAAGTTGAAAAATATAAAAATACGGCTTTCTTGGTAAATGTTATCACTTAAACTATTTTTTTGGCCATAAATGAATTTAGAGTCATTTTTGTTTACTTAAAGTGTACTTAGAGGATGCTGTTATAAGTTTTTTTTACTTGGGTAAAAGGGGTCATATTTCGAGAGAAATAAGTGTATTTAACCCAATAATAAAATAAGAGAAAAGAAAAATTATAAATACAAAACTCACCAATCAGCGTCATGGATAATAATATATTATATTAATAATTAAAAAAAATTGATTTCGAGAAACATAATTGTAGCAATTAAATAGTTAAATATTTATTTAAATAACTAATGATTAAATTATATATTGTAGGTTATTTCAATCCATTATTAAGCTAAATATTTGAATGAATTATTGTAAATTTATTTAGTTTATGATTAGGAAAAAATAATTATTTTAATTTTATTTAAGTTTGTAATGGAATACTATATTAGTGTTTATATTGACAAAATTTGCTTTAAATTCTAATTCGAATAGAATTATGAAACTCATGTTTTAATAACTTTTAATTTAGTGATGACAATTAATTAGGAATAAATCCACTATAATTTTTCAACTAATGTTACCGATATTATGTTTCAAATTCACACATATTATTAATACAATTAATCATGTGATTTGATAAAATTTTCAAGTCTAAATGAATTAAATTAGTTAAGATATTAATTTAATATTAAAATTCACGATTAATATTAATATAATTAAATCACATGATATATTTATTTACATACGCTATTAATAATAGCGTATAACGAATATCGTTTATTTTTAATAATAACGGATCACGTTGAAAATAGTATCGTCATTTGCTACTCAGTAAGGTTGAATTAATCTCAGTGATTAAATCTTATATTAAAATGGTGCAGGCCCATTTTGATTCATAACAAATAAATAATTACCTTATATATATTACCTAAAATATATTTTAGTCAGACTTTAATCAAACACCGACTTTAAGAGTATCCAATATATTTTCCGTTTACTTGCCAAGAGGTTGATGATGTTATTGGCTCGATAGAAGTTTTATCGATTAGAACTCCTCCGTTCATCTTCTCTTTCCCACTCTCAGTAATTTCAGTTGGTTTTTAACAGTACCCAGATTAAGAAAGAAACAAATGGCCACAGAACAGAGTGTGATGGCTGTGATTAGGGCTTCGAGGCCTACTTTCCGGAGCCCGCACGACAAAGTTGCTTACGCTATCCATGCCTCCTTACTCGCTGCCGGCTACGTTCTTACTGCCACCGGTCCTCCCGCCTTCACCGACGATGCTCTCTCCTCTCCTTCCACCGGTAAAATATTACATATATTTATATATCTTTATATTTATAGTATGTGTATGTTTTTTATGAATTGGGATTGAGTTTTATTTTTTGTTGGTGTTTAGATGAGGTGGGTACTGATGGGTGGAATGAGTTTGAGGATAACTACGCATTTTTATACTCCAACCCTGAAAATGGTTCAAAAAAAGCTTTGGTCAAGAGCCTTGCCATGAACGATAAATTGCTTGTTGATGCTTTGAGAGACGGCGATTCTGAGCCTCTGCATCTTGAAATCGAGTAAGTAGGATTCAGCTCTATTCTTCTCTGAAATTTGATTAGATAGTGATTCTGTTCTGTTTTTAGGATTTCTTGTTACAGGTTTATGTCGTAGTTTTGTTGAATTATCCTGGAATTAATTGTGTGTTTGTTGGGGTTGGGGCTTATCTGCAGTGTTGGGGAATATGTTGCTAAGAATGGGGGCTCTAACTATAGTTCGCAGTACAAGAATTTGGGGAAGCTTGTAAGTGTTGTTGATAAAGAAATTTTGAGCAAATTGAGTGGCCCTAAAACGACTAAATCAACAACTATGCCTGGGAGGTAATATTTTGTATTTATTCTTGTGCATCAAGTACAGTTTTCCTGTAATTTATTTTAGTGCCACAATTGTATGATTCTATTTGAAATAGTTTGAAATGTAGTTCGTTGTTCTGTGATCATTTGGGCCTATTAGAGGAAAAAGTCCCTAGCTTTGTTTAGTTTATTTATCTTTGCCTTCAATTTTTTTTTGTTTATTAGTTTGTATATCAGTGCCTAGTTATAATTCGACTTGAATGTAAAGTAACAAATTCGGATGCTGGTAAAACTGCTTTATTTGTGAGTTCAAATCACTTGATTGCTTATGCTCCTCTAGCTTAACTGTTACTGATCTTTTTGAGATTCTTCTCATCTAAAATTGCTTTTGCTATAATTTTCTATTGATTATTGACAAATATTTTTGTGAGAACTTTATTTTGTGAGATCTTATTTTGTTAGACTTTATGATTGTAGTTCTTGAATTGGTTGTTTGCAATGTTCTGCTCTGCTTTTCCTTAACCTTTTAATGAGATCTTCTAATACTTTGGTTTCAGTTCCGAAATTAGAGGATCCAGAGCTGATACAAAGCAGCCTAATGTGGGAGTTATGGAACCCCAAGACCCTCAACCTTATAATCCTTCCGGGTACTCTAAATTAAGAAAAGCTTTCCATAGATTTATTGCAGTAAATAGGACTAGCATCATTGAAGACATTACTACTGAATCTACTGCTGTGCTTTTGATTTACTATGTCATTAGTGATGGTCTGCACCTTGTTTGTACTTCTATACATTCCAAACATAAAAACAAGCCCCAATACAAAGGCCTTTGTTCTCTAGTCTGTTATACAATTTGTTTAAATGCCCATAGCTTCTTAAATCTAAGAATCATATTCAAACCTGACGGACAACATTCTATTTGTTACAAATACAAAATTAGGGTTATTATGTAGATTACATGCAGAAAGTTGCATTTGCTTAGATTTTTGTTGTATGTAATTATGGCAAGGTTAAATTTGTTGTGCCTAGTGTTATTTTAGGACATTGGGGTTTGGGGATTTTGAATTGTTCAAGTTATCATGGCCATTTAATATAGATAGGGTTTTTTGGTATCTACTCTTTTGATTCGAGTTTTCTTCCATTCTTAGGTTTCTATGCATTCATTAAGTAATCCGCTAAATTTCAAACTAAATTTCAAAGAGTTGAATATTTATCAAGTGAAACCGAGGTGTCTTTGTAACACCCTAGTCCTCATTGAAAGATATGAGAAATATTTGTCTGTATATAAGGAATTAAATTTCTAACATAGTACTTTCAGTCATGACCTTTTGGGTGATCCTACACTTGGCAAACGGGCGGGCCGGGCCGTTTTTGGGCCGGGCCAAAACGGCCCGGCTTTTTATGGGCTGAAAAGTTACGCCCCGTGGCCCAACCCGGGCCGGGCCGGCCTGCGGGCTTTTGCCTTATTTTTTTTTGCAAAATTTATTTTACACAATCTTTTTATGTCATAATTTTGCAAAATTCAAGTTCCCTTAGCTTCATGAGTTAAGGATGTTTGTTAATGCTACAACAAAACAAATCGAACTGTTTTTTTGGAACAAAAAAAAGAGGCAAATGGGCTCTTTTTTTAGGAGCGGAGGGAGTAGGATTTAACATTTGTATGATTAACGTTTGGACGACTATTATACCTTACCAATAATAACATAATTGTTCAGTAGAACTGTTATCACTTATTCATATATTAGTTTCATTATAATATTAGGTTGGGACCAAATGTATGTTTACATGAATATTTGTTTCTTAATTAATGAAAACATACATTTTTTGCGTTTATAAAATGTAAGTTGATTAAAAATATATGCTTACAAAATAATAGTGATATAAGAGGTTGAGATTAATTTGATCTAAAAAAATTTAGTCTCAAACAAGTAGTTGTTGTAGCTCAGTTGGTTTAACTCTTATTTAATAAGTTGGAGGTCTTGTGTTCAACCCTCACAAGCATCATTGTTTTTTTTTTAAAAAAACACATGAACGGGCCACGGGCCGGGCCAAAATGGCCCAGCTTTACATGGGCTGAAATAATAAAGCCCATAGCCCGCTTTTTTCTGGGCGGGCCGGCCCGCGGGCCCGGGCTTATTTTTGCCAGGCCTGATCCTGTGGTGGGCTAAGATGATCCAAGAAGATACTATTGGAATAGTGGTTTAAGGTCTTATTTGGATGAATTTGATTCGATTTGGACTTGAGATTTGACCCAAGATTTGTTCCGGACTCAAGGTTTGACCTTAGTTGTTTCAGTATTTGTGCTGGAAACATTAATGACATGTAGCTATTGGATTGAGGGTTAATAGAATTCATCATTTGCATTTTTACATAGTCAAGGATATCAAAAATCACCACCTTCATTTTTTTCGTAGATTTTTAATTTTTTATTAGTTCATTCCTTAGTAGATAGATTAGCCGATAGGGTAGTTGATCAAGGGTAAACCAAATCTTCAAGGTCAATGGCCAAACCAATTTGGCTTGACAAAAGCTTTAGATATGTTTCTTTTCACTTTCTTATCATTTGCTCTAATTTGATTTTGCATAAACTTCTACAACTTTTATACCTGATTGTCATCAAGTGTTAAAGGGCTCCATTTCTAAACCAAAGCTAATTTTTGAAGTTAGCCTATTAGAATTGAGGTCTAACTTATGCAAAAACAATAAAATGAAGAGAACTGAGGTCAATCCCACTTTAGAGGAATAGGTGTGAAACAGTTCAAAAGATTGTATGTTTAAGGAATTTTTACAATCATTTTCAACGCTAGTATCCTTTGGCAATTACACTTTTATGATTGTGGTTACAGTAAGATATGCTTTACATTTGTAGTTCCATTGCTGCAGTTTTGACTATGTTGAGTTCCTCATTGCTGATATTTTGAGTTTTTTTTTGGGTGGTGGGATGTATCAATCTTGTATCCTTAACAAGATGTATGAATTTGTTGGCAAGACTACCGTACTATGTGATAATAGAGGTTCACGGAGTACAAATATGTTGATACTCTCCATACACTTGGTGACCTTAAAATTTTCATTTTTTAATAACTAATTTCTGATTTGCAATGTAGGGTAGTTGTTCCTCCAATCTATCCTACTATTGGCGGCAGTGATCTCTTTCCTGGGTCTGGTGCAGGAATGTATCCGCCAAGGTGCATTTCAACTCCATGATTTTAAGTTTTTGCATTTGTTTTAGTAGTAATTTATGGCTTGCTGTCCATGTTAATTATTAGGGATTCACCATTATTAATTAGATTTTTATCAACCTTTTCAGGGGCGACTTTGGTAGTGGAGGGGGCATGTTTGTAGGTCCGTAAAGCTAGTCTTATATTTCATCTGTTTGACAAATGAGCACATTAAAACCCTTTTTATGCTTACATATTTCAAATTTTAAAAACAGGACCAGACCATCCACTTTTTGGTGGTCGGATTGGTGGACAGCAGCCTGGTTTCCCAGGACAGCAGTAAGTTTTATTCCTGCTAACCGTACCCTCCACCCTAACCCCCCTCTATTTTGCTATCTGAAGTTAAAGAAAACTGTTGCTAGGCTGAGCTTTAATCTATGTGTATCGATTGATACAGGGGAGTTCCACCAGGTGCTCGTTTTGATCCATACGGCCCACCTGGTGTTCCAGGTTTTGAGCCCAATCGCTTTACAAGGTAATTTTAAAGCACTTTGTTTCCTGATAATGTACTTAATTGTGTGTTTAGCAGTCGACTGTTCTAGTGCTGTAATTACTGATAACTGAGGTGCTTTAGGAAGCCGTAAATTTAATCAGTGGTAGTGGGTAACTGATATGGGTTCAGAACAAGAAAATAATCTTCTATGTAATGGTAAATATCACATTATCAGTACGTGATACGTTGTGATGTGTTTTTTTTATGGTACATCGAATATTTTCTTGTTCAGAATAGAGTTGGTTTTATTCATTGAATAAGCAGGAGTCCATTTTCACTTTAGATATTTCTCTGTTGAATCTTTTTATGGACTCCCATTCCTTAAACTGGGTTACCATGCTAGTTTTACTTGGATTGAAATATATGTTTTGGCCGTTTGAAGTTGTTTTTAGATAATAAAAAAAAAGAGAAACTTTGGGGCTGTAATCTCAGTAAGTTCTCCAATTGTCACTCAACAAAAGATGGATAATATACATGCCTATATTGCGTAAACAACTGAAAAAAATGCCTATATTGCATAAACAACTGGAAAAAAAAACCTATATTGTTGTGTTATGCATTTGTCAGTGTTTGATATTTCTCTTCTTTTCTATGAAATGAAATGTTCTGTACAGGAACCCACGAAGGCCCGGAGGGGGCACGCACCCAGATCTCGAGCATTTCAGGGACAATGATTTCATATGAAGAGAGATGTCCAATGTTTTTGTGGTTGTAGTTTTGAAGCTTTGAACATCAGTAACATGTTAGCATAATTTTCCTAGGATTTGACCATGTGAAGTTTTATCAAAACATGTAAATTAACAATAATAATAAATTTTGGGACCTGCTATTTTGTCCAGTATAATTTGCTTATAGTTCTTGTTGCATATTTGCTGTTGTAGCATGTGGTTCATCAATCTATCTATATCTATCTATATTATAAAGCCGGAGGAAAGTTGCTGTAAATAAAATAGTGAAGTTTTTTATTTTCCCATTTTAAAAGGATAGAAGCTGTTATTTCTTAAACTCGAAAACTTTTATTCTCTCTAGTTTTGCATGAGGGGTAATTTTAGAAAGATTGTGATTAATTTTTTTAAATTATATAAAACGTCAAATAATTTTAAAAAAATAAAATCATTTAAAATGTCATATATTATGGGATTGAGGGAGTACGCAATTGCAGTAACAACTATAATACCCTTTACTATATATTTATTTCATACTCTTTCATATGTAATATTTTTTTATGAGGGATAATTTTTAAAAAATTGTGGTTAATTTTTCTCAATTATATAAAATATCAAATAATTTGAAAAAAAAATAAAATTATTTAAAACGTAGTATATTATGGAACTACGCAATTGTAGCAACAACTAGGAGGAGGGTTGAAATTTTTGGTACTCTTACCTCCTCAAGTCTAAAAAGGAAGTTTCCACCCAAACCCTCCCACAAGAAGACGTAAACGTGTTGTATGCCCTGTTCTAGAAGCCTACATTCAGTATATTTGTGGGGGAGTAGATTTCAAATAGAAACAGCCAGAGAGTCATTCTTTTCTTATTCTAGATCGATTCCCTTCATTTTTCCAAACAAATTACATGAATTACATTTCATAATCTTCTAGACTTGGAAGAATATTTTAAGTGTTCACATATATTAATCCATGCACTTACGTTTACGTACGTACGTCAATCATATTGTGTGTATATATATATATATATATATATATATACACATATATATATAGACAAACTCAATCAAGTTACTCTTTCAAGTACCAGAGAAAAAATGGAGTTTTTTAAGTCGTCTTCTTCTTCTTCTTCTCCTTCTCAATTACAGGTGCTGATTTTGGTGATAATTATTGGCTTTTCAACCAATCAGAAAACAAGTGTTGCAGAAGCCAGGCCACTGTCTTCTTCTTCTTCTTCTTTCACTTCCTCCAAGTTTTTGGGAAGTTTGGGAATGGTTTGCAAGTGTTGTGATGGCGCCGGGGGAGAGTGCAGAACTACATGGGTTGAGCCTTGCTCTCACCTCCAATGTCATCCATGGAAGTTACTATGATTATCCATATTCTTTCTATCTACTTTCTGCCTTTTTGTTAGACCAATATTAGTTGTACATATATATATATATATATATATATATACTAGCGGATGAATGATTCCAAGCAATTCAAAATGTGCATTTTGTACGAGGAATATATATATACGATTACAAGTCTCTCTGTTATACAAATTCAACTCATTTCTATCGGATTGAAATAGGTTTTAACCTGCCCTGTTTTTGAAATTCTCATTTCACTTCTTCTCCCATCTACTAGCTACTACTAATTGTATCATTGACCTAGCTAGCTACTACTAGTAGATAGCAGTTAATTTCTCTCTACAAGGACGGTGACCACTTGATGAAACATTGACTCGGCACTCACTCTCGGAGGTTTCATTAATGTTCATACCACACAAGTGGTTGTATTAGGCTGTCTAACATTGATTAGCCACCACAAAATGCCAGATTAAAAGAGTTGCCATCTCGCAAGCTTCTTTATAAGCCAACGAGGTCTGAAATCCTTCACTTCGAATCCTCGTTATGGTTAGTCATACCATATCTAAATGTTTGATATTTTCGTCAAGGTCAGTGAAACACAGAATCACAATTTCAAAGAGATGTATAGACTCCAAACCCACCACACTATGATAGATGCCCGCTATGATCATCTATAACTGTTAGAATCGGATCACACGTACATACGCACACGACAGTAAGGAATCAACACAGGTGGTTCTCCAAACTCGGGTATTTGCGACATAAGTTAGTTTTATTTATTATCTCAGTACATAGAGTTTTTACAATAGAGAGTATATATAGCCGCTATTTTTATCTCAATCCTGAAGGGTATTTTGGTCTCCTAGTATTACTAGGATAATTGTTGATTAGATGTTAGTTTCAGTTTCAATAAGTTTAGGAGGTTGTTTACAACTTTGACGTTTTCTTTGGGATTTTCTGTTTTGACTCTTTCTTGATGCACCTTATCATATCTCTGTTAGCATGTGCTACATTTTAGCTTTCTCAGTTCCTGTAAGGCTATTTAATAGCCATCATTAATGTTCAATAAAGTGTGTCATTCAATCCAGTCTTGTTGAGTTCTTGTTTACAGCAATTTAGTATCTTGTTCTCAACATTCTGGTATCAGAGCCTCCACTGGGCCTGAGAGGAAAAGCCGCAGCTTTGAGTGATTCCAAACATCGAGAGAGACAAAAAAAAAAAAGAAGAAGAAGAGGGAGATGACTACCGAAGGAAACTTTGTGCAAGCTTCCATACCACGCTTTGATGGTCATTACGACCATTGGAGCATGCTTATGGAAAATTTCCTTCGGAGTAAAGAATATTGGAGTCTGATTGAGACCGGTTACATGGAACTGGAACCAGGAGCACAACCATTGACTGAGACAGAGCAGAAGAGGCTAGAAGAGTTGAAGCTGAAGGATCTCAAGGCAAAGAACTACCTTTTCCAAGCAATCGACAGATCAATTTTGGAGACGATCTTGGACAAAGACACTGCAAAGAAGATCTGGGAATCAATGAAAAAGAAATTTGAAGGAAATGCTAGGGTGAAGCGGTCTACACTCCAAGCCTTGAGGAGAGATTTTGAGACTCTAGAAATGAAGGTTGGTGAAACAATTACTGAGTATTTTACTAGAGTAATGACAGTGGCCAATAAGATGAGAATATATGGAGAGACTATGACTGATGTTACTATCTGTGAGAAAATCCTTAGATCCCTCACCGACAAATTTAACTATGTGGTTTGTTCGATTGAGGAATCTAAGGACATAGATACACTCTCCATTGATGAACTTCAAAGTTCACTCATTGTGCACGAGTAAAAATTCAGCAGAAGCAATGGTGTTGAACAAGTGTTAAAGGTGACAACTGATGAAAGGTTTGGAGGAAGGGGCCGAGGAAGAAATGCTTACAGAGGAAGAGGACGTGGAAGAGGTCGTCAAGCTTTCAACAAGGCCACAGTTGAATGTTACAAGTGTCACAAACTTGGACATTTCCAGTATGAATGTCCCACTTCGGACAAGGAAGCAAACTATGCAGAACTTAATGAGGACGATGAAATGCTTTTAATGTCTTACGTTGAGCTACATGAGGCTAGAAGAGAAGATGCATGGTTTCTTGATTCAGGGTGCTCTAATCATATGTGTGGGGATCGAGTTATGTTTACTGAACTAGATGAGAGCTTTCGGCATTCAGTCAAATTGGGGAACAATAGCAGAATGATTGTAGCTGGAAAAGGAAGTGTGAAGCTGTTGCTGAATGGAATCAACCATGTTGTCACGGAAGTATACTATGCTCCAGAGCTTAAAAACAATCTCTTGAGCATAGGACAACTTCAAGAGAGAGGCTTGGCTATTTTGATTCAAGCAGGACTATGTAAGATCTATCATCCGGATAAGGGCTTGATTATTCAAACTATTATGAGTGCCAACAGAATGTTTATATTGCTAGCACAGACTCAGACCTCTTCACAAGCTTAGCAAGAAAGATGCTTTCACACAAACTCTCAAGATCTTTCTCACCTTTGGCACCGGCGGTATGGACATCTAAGTTACAAGGGATTAAGAATCTTACAGTACAAGAAAATGGTGCATGGACTTCCACAGTTTTCAACTTCAAATGTAATTTGCACAGATTGCATCAATGGAAAGCAACATCGAGACCCCATACCCAAGAGGAGTACATGGAGAGCAAGTCAGAAGTTAGAGCTCATTCATGCAGACATTTGCGGGCCTATCACTCCCACATCCAATAGTAGCAAAAGGTACGTGTTATGTTTCATTGATGATTATAACCGAAAATCATGGGTGTATTTGTTAGTAGAGAAGTCAGAAGCATTGAATTTCTTCAAGTGTTTCAAGAAAATGGTTGAAAAAGAAACAGGGTTATATGTCAAGTGTTTGCGGACTGATAGGGGAGGTGAATTCACCTCGAGTGAGTTCAACGATTTTTGTAGAATGAGTGGAATCAAGAGACAATTAACCACTGCATATACACCGCAACAGAACGGCGTGGCCGAAAGAAAGAATAGAACCGTAATGAACATGGTTCGATCAATGCTCTCTGACAAGAAGATTCCAAAGACATTCTGGCCAGAGGCGGTGAATTGGACTTTCTATGTTCTGAACCGGTGCCCGACTTTGGCGGTCAAAGATATCACCCCAGAAGAAGCTTGGAGTGGAGTGAAACCCTCAGTAGAACACTTTCGAGTATTCGGTTGCCTAGCTCACGTGCATGTTCCAGATGTGAGAAGAGGTAAGCTTGAAAATAAGAGTTTTTCTTGTGTATTGTTGGGTGTTAGTGGAGTCTAAGGGATATAGATTGTTTGATCCAATAGCTAAAAAGGTTGTTGTGAGTAGAGATGTTATTTTCGAAGAAGAAAAACAGTGGGATTGGGATGTGAGTTACGAGGAGCAAATTTTGTTAGACTTAGAATGGGGTGAGGCTGATGCAAATAATGAAGATGTAGAAGAGGTGAGTGAAAACAATGATGATAGAGAAGTCAATTGTGATGACGGAGGTAGAGAAGAAGAAAATGGTTCCCTTAATTCTAGTAATGAGATCAGTGAGGGTGAAAAGAGAGTAAGGCGTCCTCCGGTGTGGATGCACGATTATGCTACTGGAGAAGATTTATTAGAAGATGAAGGTTTATCAGAAGATAAAGCAAACATGGCGCTAGTTGTGTCAACTGATCCATTACATTTCGAAGAAGCAGTAAAAAATGCAGATTGGAGACTCGCTATGGACCGTGAGATCAACTCTATTGAGAAGAACAAAACATGGACACTCACTGAGCTGCCAGCTGGAGCAAAAAAAATCGGAGTGAAGTGGGTTTACAAAACAAAGTACAATGAACATGGGGAGATTGATAAGCACAAGGCACGGCTAGTCGCTAAAGGGTACTCACAAAAGCATGGCATAGACTACACAGAAGTCTTTGCACCAGTGGCAAGGATGGATACGGTGAGGATGATTATTGCCTTAGCTGCACATAAAGGTTGGAAGATTTTTCAGTTGGATGTCAAATCAGCCTTCCTTCATGGTGAGCTAAGCGAAGATGTTTACGTTGATCAACCGAAAGGGTATGAGAAAAAAGGCAGCGAACATCTAGTTTACAAGTTGCACAAAGCGTTGTACGGATTAAAACAAGCTCCACGAGCTTGGTTTAGTAGAATCGAAGCACATTTCATCAGTGAAGGTTTCCAAAGATGTGACAGCGAGCAGACATTGTTCACTAAGAGAAGCAGGGAAGGAAAGATCATCATTGTAAGTGTTTATGTTGACGATTTAATCTTTACTGGTGATGATGAAATTATGATGTCTGAGTTCAAAAGTTCTATGATGAGAGAGTTCGAAATGTCGGACTTGGGCCAGATGAGATTCTTTCTTGGTATCGAAGTGTTACAGAGGTCAGATGGTATCTACATATGCCAAAGGAAATATGCACTTGAAATTTTGAAGAGGTTTGGTATGTTCGAGAGCAATTCGGTTAATAGTCCAATAGTTCCAGGTTGCAAAATCAACAAAGATGAAGATGGAATTACTGTTGACGGGACATACTACAAGCAATTGGTAGGGAGCTTAATGTATCTCACAGCCACAAGACCGGATATGATGTTTGTCACTTGCCTCATAAGTAGATACATGGCAAGACCAACAGAGCTTCATCTTCAAGCAGCAAAAAGGGCACTTCGATATTTAAGAGGTACTGTGAATTTTGGAATTCATTACAAGAAAGGAAGAAGTGGTGATTTGCTTGCATTCACGGATAGTGATTATGCCGGAGATATGAAGGATAGGAAGAGTACGAGTGGGTATGTATTTATGCTAAGCTCAGGTGCAGTTTCATGGAGTTCGAAGAAGCAGCCAATAGTGACTCTATCAACCACAGAGGCAGAATTTGTGGCAGCTGCAGTGTGTGCGTGTCAAGCTATCTGGATGAAAAGGATTTTGAAACAACTGGGGCATTTTGATGGAGGCTGCACACATGTGAGATGTGACAACAGTTCAACTATCAAGCTGTCTAAAAATCCGGTGATGCACGGGCGCAGCAAGCATATTGATGTAAGGTACCATTTCTTGAGAAATCTTACTAAGGAAGGTACGATTGCATTGGTTCATTGCGGAAGTCAGGATCAGGTGGCAGATTTGATGACCAAACCGCTGAAGCTTGATGCTTTTCTGAAGTTAAGGGAGCTGCTGGGTGTTCGAGAAATTTCTGATATAAACTGACTGCAATTGCAGTAAGTTTAAGGGAAGGAATGAAGGGTATTTTGGTCTCCTAGTATTACTAGGATAATTGTTGATTAGATGTTAGTTTCAGTTTCAATAAGTTTAGGAGGTTGTTTACAACTTTGACGTTTTCTTTGGGGTTTTCTGTTTTGACTCTTTCTTGATGCACCTAATCATATCTCTGTTAGCATGTGCTACATTTTAGCTTTCTCAGTTCCTGTAAGGCTATTTAATAGCCATCATTAATGTTCAATAAAGTGTGTCATTCAATCCAGTCTTGTTGAGTTCTTGTTTACAGCAATTTAGTATCTTGTTCTCAACAAATCCTAATTCACATTACAGTATAAATACTCATAATGCCCATGTAACATCGTAAGCTTCGCTCTGCACCGGTCTTTTTCAGAAACTTTTGAGTTATGAGCCACAAGTTTGAACAATAACAATCCTGCTAGACTCAAGTTCGGATCAAGTCTCAAATTCACTATCTCAAGACTTGACCCATTACAAGTTCACCCATAAGATCATGAGGTTGGTATGCATGGTAATACCCTTAATGACTTGATCATTAGAACTTGTATTAATATATTTGTTCTTGAGTGGGCAAGTTATTCCACCCAAAATTTAATTAAAAGTATCAGGCAGAGCCCAGGCGGAAATTTCTGCATAGCCCAACCCATTTTGTATTTCAGTTGAAATACTTAGGTAACTTGTAGAAACTGTAGGCCCAATCATTCTCTGAATGAAAGTAACAATTCAGACACTTACAAATAAATATAACCCATGCTTAATCAGTTAAATATTGACTTAGCATAATAAAGATTTCAAGTTTTCTTTATGATCGATCGATCCTCATCTTTAATTGTTTGGCCTGTTTGTTTGCCATAGTTGAGGTGTTGAATTCTCCTCCACAACACAATTATATCTCATCAACAAGGCAAATTAACTGATTCCTAATTGGTCTATTTATAATAAACTTTAGATCATCATATCGGTACGTGTGATGAGATGTTCACACATCAACATCATTTGTGCATATATATATATATATATATATATATATATATATATATATATATATATATATATATATGGGTCCCGTTCCACAGTTTACATTAATTAGGGTAGTACTATTTTAACTAACAGATCTGTGGCCGTCCAACAAATAATCTAAGCGTTGCGATTAAATAAGGCAAGGGTTCGGCCGCAGGTATTACGGTGTAACTCTTTGCGGCCAGGCCATTTACCAAATTGCTTTTAATTTTTTTCTTTTCATACTGGCCGCAGTAAGGACATGCGGCCAATATGAAAAGAAAAATTGAAGCAGAGCTTCACCATAATTCTCAAAAACTAGTGTCGCACCTAATACGACGTAGTTTTGATTGATAAATTAGTAAAATATTAAAACAACCATTAATAAAAATGGTTAAATGTCAAAAACACTAATGAAATCTATTAAAATAATAGAACACAAACTTATTTGTGTCTAACACACATACTCCATTTTTCCACACACACATATATATATATATATATATATATATATATATATATATATATATATATATATATATATATATATATATATATATATATATATATATATATATATATATATCAAACAAAGTGACAAAAGTAAGCTCAGTAGATAGAGGGAAGAGACGTATACTACAATCTTACCCCTTATATCATCCTGTGTTTCTTAATTTATTGTTTCCCTCCCGCACTTTCATTACCGACTACTAATGCAAAGAAAATAAATGGAGTTCTAACTTTTTAGAGAAATTAAATGAGTAAAAGAGAACATGAATGGTTTTAGTTTAGTAAAACAATTATAACAATTCATGTCAAATCTCGAATCTGAATTGAATCAAATTCATTCGTCCAAGGTCTTAAAACTTCTAACTCAATAGTAAAATTTGTGACTGAAGATATTAATGATAATCCTTATCTACATACCACGCAAGAGTAAACGTTGTGGAGCCTAGAGCCCGGGAAGCTTTAAGGAATATGAAGGGGCTGGAGGTAAAAGTATTTGCCGCAACAGATCGTGTGAACCAAAACCCTACTAATAGATACATTACAAACTCTCTCACTTAAAAACCCGACGTTATCGTCAAGCGGAACACATAGTCACACACACATATCCCATATCTTTGTCAATCTAACCAGTATGGGATAATAGTCCAAATATTTGTCCATTGTGACACCTTAGAAGAATAAAAAATAGAACACGTAAAAAGATGATATATAGGAGAACATTATCCAATATGGAGAGGGGCCGGGGTAATAAAATATATGTAAGCGACGGGGACAAGGCATGTGATATGGATCGGATACGGCCACACACGTAGTCGTAGAGCATGCGCATGCGGCGACCCTCAGTGGCACTAACCGACTACCCCTCCCTCTCTTCCATCTCCTTGTCATTTCATCGGTCTTATTTTTTCCCTTCTTTGTCAATCTATCGTTTATTGTGATTTGATTGTCCACACCACACTCATATTTACCTTTTTACTCTGAATTTAATTTAATTTAATTGTTGGAGTGCCCATGTATTTTCGCGGATTTGACAACGGTCGAATATTGAGTTATTTAAATTTGATTCACAAAATTTATCGAGTATAAAATATAGTTTGATTTAGGCTCGTGTAAACTATCAAGTCGAGCAAGATCTAGAATCGAGCCCGAACAGTTTGAATTTTTCGAACGAATATAATACGAGTATTAATATTATAAAATTATAATTTGAGGAGGTTCGAGTAGCTTCTCGAATTTTAAAATTTACTTATATTTGAATCATTTATATTTTGAATCTAGCTCGAATCGAATTTTTAGTCGAGCGAGTACGAATTGAACCAGAACTGTTTGCTCATTTTACAGCTTTACTGACAAGTGACTCAATCCTAGTATATCCTAGCATGTAAATTAAGAAATAATAAAGTTGTAATTTAATTTTAATCATTTGTTTTTTTTCTTTAAATTATGTGTCACTCAAACACAATAGTAACATGTTAGATTTTAAACCGAATATTTCAAATAATTTCATACTGAAATCAAAGAAGAATTGAAAGTAAACGACACAAAATATACTTTGATTCATGCATAATCTGGTTTGTCTGATGTATTCATATGTGTGTCTGATATATCAAAAGCAGCAGGGAGAAATCATTTATGGAAAGACTATTCTTTCTCCCCTAAAATTCTCTCTCCTAAATTACCAAGTCTTTAAGCTTCGGACACTGGTGTTTCTTTAATTAACGGAACAACCATCCCACTACAAGTAAATCCCTCTTAATCTAATATATACTTAATTAGTTGTTAAATGACTTCAAAAAATAAATTTTCGGTGTAATTTGATTACATTTCAATGTTCACATGTTCTAGATAAGTAGTAAATTGTAGTTAGTAGTCATTTTTTTTACATTAACACACGCCACAAACACATATGTTAACTTACCATATGTACGTTAGCATAAATTAGTTGGGGTGACTGTTTCTTATTTTTACGAGTTCAACTAATATTCTTTTCTGTTATAAAATTAAAAACACGTTTATAAAACGACGATTTTTAAGAATAATTTTATATTTTTAAATATAATTTTAAGATTAGTTAGGAATTCGATTGTGGCGGTGTGATAGTAAAAATGATAGTAAAAAAGAAATGACAAATTAAGAACATCATGTCATTTTATAATCTTAAAATAAAAATATATTTTTAATTTTAAATCGGATTACATATGTCTCTAATTTTGAAATAGAAAAAGTAATTTTTTAAAAATATACAAAAATATGAAACTAAAATATTATTGTTGAAAATTAAAACAGAAAAAAAGAGAGAAAAGATTGAGGAGAGAGAAAGTGACAGTAGCTAAGGGTTGGGACGATCACAAGTTCGATATTATCCTCTACATGGGTATCCGTGGCAGTAAAAAGGTTGGAAGATCAGAAGAAGGACCCACCATGGCGAGGGATAAGTTACAGGTGGCTAAATCCTGCGCCTTAATTTGGACAGCAGCGACACGACTTTAACGCCGAGTAACTGAAACTGAATGAACATCCCCCATTCCCTGAATCCCCTCCCAAGAGCAAGAAATCAAAATTGGTCTCGAAATTCTACAAAAAAATAAAAAATAAAAAATCAACCAAACTGCAATTAAATTAGTCGCACTAACGGTTTCTCTATATGGAGTAGTTTTAAAATGTGTAAAAATCATATATATATATATATGTGATTTGTGTGCGAGTTTGAGAGACTCTCGTACCATTCAAGCTGCACTGCACAGCTCTTTTATATATATATATATTAGAAGTTATATAGACAGATTTGTAAAAATATAATAATAAATTATTTTAATTATGTTATGGATTTTTAAACTTTTTATTTGTGACTAGAAGTATTTTTAATCGAATTGTAATTATTTGAGTAGCGTTGAAGAATTTATGAGTAGCATATTACATGATTTCATAAACACAAAAATAACATCAAATCAAATGAAACTACTTTAAAAGTGGTGTCATTTGCAATTTTAAAATTATCAAATTGCACCTGAGCAATTTTATGTCCAATTTCACCGTAGTATTATGTCAAATTATCGTATCCGCATAAAAAAAACTTATCAAATAAATATTTGTATCAAGTTCGTGTTATGAATGATTCCCCGTCTCTCTCTCTCTCTCTATATATACACGTCTGCATCTCGGTGTCGTTGTTTATATATATATATGTATTGTCGGCATCCCAGTGACGTTGTTGTTATAAATTGTTGGGGAGGGACGGTTATCGTTTTGTCTTTCACTCGTCGGCATCCCGGTGGGGCTGTTTATATATATATATATATATATATATATGAATCGTCGGCATCCCAGTGGCGTTGTGGTTAATAAATTGTTGGGAGGTGAGCAGGTGACGGTTTTCGTTTTGTCTTTCACGTGTTTTTCCCTCTCTTTCTCTCTCCTTCCATTTCTGTAGAATGCCCTTTTATCTGTTTGTTTCTGGAAAATCAGTCGGCTGTTTCCTTGGGGGTGGATTAATTGTTGCTTATAAATACACAAGGTTTAACCCCCTCTTCACCCACTCTTATTTACGTACGTCCCTTCTTTAGACTGAGTGAGAAAGCTATAAATATAACTCTACTATAGTCTATATATATATATATATATATATATACACAGAGATAGAGATAGAGATAGAGAGATATGGAGGGAGAAAAGCGCGCGGATTCTTCATGGTCCTTCACTTCAGATCTTTTTGGTTCCACGGACCCCTCCTCTGCTTCTGCATCTGCTTCATCTTCCGCTGTTTTAGCCTCTATCTTTCCGCCTAATTCCCCCAAGGTAGCTACCCTTTTGTTTTAATTTCCTTTCGATTATTATACAAAGCTTTTACAATTTGATTTAATTTTGAGGTATTTCTGTTCGGAATAATAGTCTTAATGTGAATGCCGTGCGTGGCTTTTTATTTACTAGCTCTGCTGTGCGAATGGCAACAAGTTTAGTTTTTCTCCCCCTTCTTATGGATCGTTCCGAGACTTTTCTTTTGAATTCTATAGTGTGATTGATTCCTAATGGGGTTTCCATTAATATTAATTCCAGGTTTCGGGGACGGAGTCCAGCTTGCGCTCTGAGGCAGTTGACACGAAACAAAACTCTGCAAGTAAGGCATGGAATGCCAAACCTGGTCCTTCAGGTTTGTGAAGCCACAAGAGTCCTGCACTCTAGTTTGTTACTCTTAACCTTCTGTATTGTTTACATATACATATATATATATATATACATATTTTATTTCTTAAACAATTCCATGAATCTGGTTTTCTAAGAATTCTGAACATTTTATTTCATTGTATTGTATTGTTTATAATAGTTTGGCATTAATTCTTAACATGAATTTAGTCTCTGGATTTAAATTAACTGTAGTTTCTTTTAAGTCTGTATCCCTCAGAGCAAGGAAGGTGAAAGCCAGAGCCAGAGGCAGAGCCCGAGCCCATCAAAGGAGGATATGAGTTCATTTTGTAATGAGCAAAAAGTACAACCATGTCATCTCAGCTCATCCATATATTATGGAGGTCAAGACATTTATTCTAGCCCTCAAAATACCCAGAGCTCTGGATACTCGACCGTGAGTAATTAACATTCTCATCAACTGTTATGGTTCCATGTTGCATGACTTTTCAGCTCATTTCTTTCTAGGATTCTGTTTATAGACATCCAAGTTTTTGAAGAATGAGATCATATAAGATGATAATCGTGTTTGTAGCATAATTGTTGCTGCTCTTGTTGAGAATACGATCAATTATGGATGAGTATTATTGAATATCTTTCATGTTCAAGAATATGCTGTAACATATATAATCAGGTCAATAAAGACGGCGGAGAAGATGACTCTGGCAGTGATTCTAGAGGAAACTGGTGGCAAGGTATTACTTAAAAATAAAAGAAACAAAGTGTTATGGTATTTCTGTTTGGCTACCGTTTGTATGATTATCCTCTGAATGGTTTGTTGTTTTAATTATTATTTGGCAGGGGGTGTCTATTATTAAAGTAGACGAGACGGTTGAACTTTTTTGTGATACAGAAGATGGATGGATGGATGGATAGTGTTGCCTCCACCTGCTGGACATGAATGAATTATAATTATGTTATATGTAATCATATAAGTTGATTTTTTTTTTACTTTAATTAGTATAATAAAGGATAATGAACTTGTTGTTTTTACTGTAAATTTAGAGACTCGTATTACCATACGCATAGACTGTGTGATGCCAAACTAAGTTATCAGCTTATACGTGGTGGTTTCTTTAGCAACTTTTTTCTGGATCAAGAAACATTACAAAACATCTTGTGGCACAAGGGGGAAGCAATCTTAATAGGGTGGGTGGCTGAGGTCACCCCATAGGTCAATTCTTTTCTTGTAGTAAACTAGAACCAACCATTTGTGGTTGTGGCTACTAATAAAACAGGCAGGATTCTTTTTGGCTATAAAAAAGAACTCAAGAACCCCAGAAAGAAAAACAAACCAAAAATCATAACAATGGCCAATCAAGAAGTGAAGTTGTTTGGTCTCTCAATAAGCCCGTTTACCAATAGAGTGGAAATTGCTCTAAAAATGAAGGGGGTGGAATATGAATACATAGCAGAAGATGTCAAAAACAAGAGCCCTTCCCTTCTCAAGTACAACCCTGTCCATAAGAAGATTCCTGTGTTGTTGCACAATGGAAACCCAATAGCCGAGTCTCTAGTCATTCTTGAATACATTGACGAGACGTGGAAATCCGGCACGCCCCTTTTGCCCCAACATCCTTACGAAAGAGCCATTGCGCGTTTTTGGGCAAAATTCATCGATGATAAGGTACGTACTCACGTGTATATATGCTCGTTCTGTTTCAAAATATAACATCATTTTCTTTTGTATTTTGCACATTGTTTTGAGTCATAAAAAGGCTAATTGTTGTATTTCATTCTTTTTGGTTTGATTAGTGTGTGCCTGCAATATGGAAGGGTTGTTTTGGCAAAGGGGAGGAACAAGAGAAGGCCATTGAAGAAGCTAAGGAGCATTTGAAAACACTTGAAAATGAACTAAAAGGCAAGAAGTTCTTTGGTGGAGAGAGTATTGGACTGGTTGACATTGCTGCGAACTTCATTGGCCTTTGGACTGGAGTTTTTCAAGAAGTAAAGGGGCTAGAATTGTTGAGTAAAGACAAATATCCCAAATTAATTGAGTGGAGTGACGAGTACTTGAAGTGCAGCATCATCAAGGAGAAATCGCCTCCTAGAGATGAACTAGTCCGCCGTTTTCAAGCTCTCTTCGGTTAATTACTAAGAGTTGTGTTGAACAAAGATGATGGAAATTTGAGTGCCTTTCATTTTCTTTAATGTTGTTTAATGTTTGTTGGCGAGGGTTTAGTGTTAATTTGTTTCGGAAGTTTATTTTTATTTGCTTGTATCAGTAGAGCTTGAGCATGAAGTGAAATATGTAGTAGCTTGCTTATGTATGTTTAAGAATGTTGGGAGTGATTTAATTTGGTTTTTGCTAGAATCATTTCCCTTCAGTTTGTGCAGTTTTTGACTTGTGGTTCAGAAGTTTCTGAATATATTCCGATGCTAAGTTTCCTATATAAACAAAAATCCTTTTCATTTCAAATAAAATGGAGGTTTTATTCTTGTATATTCATTTCTCTAATTAACTTACGACATTTTTTTAACAAAATATTATTACTATAAAGGGATATCTCATGCAAAAACGTGAAGCAACCCTTAGCTCCCGCGCTCTCATTCTTATTTGTTACTTTTATTGACTTTCTATTAAATCTTGAACTTACATATTAGAGAAATTGGTGGAATCTGTGATCCTTTTGATACATTTGGATGGATTAAACGAATAAAATGAAGACAAGAATAAATTAATTTTTTAACGTCTGTGCATGCTTAGTTGATGGTGGGGGTGGGTGGTATCATAGGAATTAGGATGTTCACACCCATATATCTTTTTAGAATGAATCTCATTCCACAATTTTCTCAATAAAAACCATTAGAATGAATCTCATTAGAGTTTATTTTTTTGGTTATTGGGGGATGCTAGGTAGATTACAATGTCTGTAGTGAGTGTGACGTGTCTCAGTGAGGTTGTGGTCATCACGTGGCTACACTAATTCGTAACTTGTCTTGTTCTTCCTTTTATATGTGGGTCCCCTTCCCTTTAACCAATTACTCAGTTTTTTTTCCTTTGTGTTTTTTCTTTTCAATGTTAATGTTATATTAGATTGTTTGGTAGATTAATTTTTTTAAAATTTAAGTTTTCAAAAAAAATTCAAAGTGGTAAACGACAGCCCATTCCAGTTCCAAACTTCGCCCATAAATGCGGGGTGTGAAGAAGATTCAATTAGCCTTGTACCATTCGAAATCTAGATTTCTAGATTTAGCTCGTCAATTATCGACAAATTCTGACGGAAAAACTTAAGCTATACAAGTAATTAATTCTAAGAAATGGTTAGTATCCAACGTGTTACAGTGCAACAAACAATAAAAAATATTTTTGTAACTTTAGTGGGTGACGTCGCCCATGACCCAATAGGCCAGTTTCTTGAATCAATAATTGCTACTATCACATAAAAAAAAACACAGTTATATATCGCTCACATACACTCATATACATATTATGATGGTCCACGTGATTTGTTCTGCACGTGGGTCATCATAATATCTATGTGAACGGTATGTGAACTCACCAACCATTTACTTTTCTGAGTCTTTGACTTTTCTAAGCCAATTAGTATCTTGTTGTCTAATTCAAGATTTGTACAAGAAGCAAGATAGAGAAATCAGAATACCAGAGCCTCAAAGATACACAGTTTCTACTTGTTTAAAGAAGCAAGCAAAAAAAAAGTGCAAGAATGGGTGATGAAGCAGTCAAGTAGTTGGGCGCTTGGGGAAGTCCATATAGCCGAAGAGTAGAAATTGCTCTGAAATTAAAGGGAGTAGAATATGAATTTATAACACAAGATCTGTCCAACAAGAGCCCTCTGCTCCTCAAATACAACCCTGTTCATAAGAAGGTCCCTGTGCTCTTGCACAATGGCAAACCAATTGCCGAGTCTCTTGTCATTGTTGAGTACATAGACGAGACCTGGAAATCCGGCACACCCATTTTGCCTGCAGATCCTTATGGCAAAGCCATGGCGCGGTTCTGGGCAAAATTCATTGACGATAAGGTATAATACTACTACTCTTTCATGTCTTCTCTTCTGTCTATTATTTTCTTGTTTCTTGGTAATAAAACTAATTGATTCTTTAATTTGCGCCTAGTGCTTGCCTGCGATATTTAAGATTAGGCGATGCCAAGGCGAGGAACAAGAGAAGGCTATTGAAGAAGCTGTTGAGCTCCTAAAAATACTGGATAATGAACTCGAGGGGAAAAAGTTGTTTGGGGGAGAGAGTATTGGACTGGTTGATATTGCTGCTAATTTTATAGGTCTTTGGCTCGGAATTTATCAAGAGATAATGGGGATACAAGTGCTGACAAGTGAGAAGCTTCCCAGATTAAGTGAATGGGCTAATGAATACCTCAACTCCACCATTATCAAGCAGAGCTTGCCTCCAAGAGAGGAACTATCCGCACGGCTACGCTCTTTTTTCAAACCAACAAAATAATTGACCCTAAGCTGCACAAAGATCATGGAAAGTTGCATGGCAAATCATCTATCACAAATTTTCCTTTGTTGTGTTTTTTTAATGATGTCTAATGTTTTCATGCCAGTGTCTTAACCTTTTGTTTTTGTTTGATCAGTGGAGGGAAAACTGATGTATGTAGTCTTAGTAGTCTGTGTTCAACAATGTGTTGAACCAATTCCATTTTCATGTTTCCTAATAAAATCATTTTCCTTTACTCGTTTTTGACTCGAACCCGATAGTTTGTTTGTCAACACATTCCAATTCAAAGTTTCCATTAGCTTGAACATATTCAAATTGAACTTGACTTTAATAAAATGGACTCTTATTAAATAAGCAAAGATTTACGAGTTCTTTTCCACAAGGGAAATCAGTCCTTTTAAAATTTAATAAATCGACTCTTGTCCCGCGGCGTCGGATGGTTGTAGTTTCAATTCAAGAATAGATCTTAAACCATCAATAATTTGAAAGACCGAAAGACTTTCACCCGAGTGGTATGACCGATATTAATCATGAGGTTGGGGATAGATCTAATTATACTATCAACAGAGGGAGCATTTTATTAACATAATATTTCACTTTTGTTAGCAATATATGGGATGGTATTACAATATGAAAAACCAAATCAAACCTCGTAGAAGAAGGAATAAATAAACTCACGTACAAGTCTTACATAAAGAGGAAACAAACTTCTCATAATAAGAACCAATCAAATCTCACTAAAGGAGGAACTGAAGGAGAGAGAAATAAACTCACAAACAAGCCTCACATAAAGTGAAAACAAGCTTTTTATAATGCAAGACATACACTTACTTCAGCGAGAATCGAAATTGAGACTTAAAGATCTCATTATCTCAATTTTAATCACTAGATTAACCCCTCATCGGCCACCATATAGATCACCTAGAATAGCTAATATAAACAGATTAAACATTTAGGGCGAAAGGTGGCTTAGAGTTTAGATCATTCAAATCACTAATTCAATTTGATAGAAAAAGACAAAGTAGAAAGAAGTAAAAGTAAAGACGATGACCGGCCGACCTATAATCAATAAAGTCATCAAAAGAAGTGAGACTTGAGACCAATTAGCAACGTCTGGGTATATATATATATATATATATATATATATATATATATATATTACTTGACTGATTGTACCTCTTTCATATGGCCAGTCAAAACGATGTCGTTTTTTCTGACGGCAGGAAGAAGGTGCAGGGCAGGCTGAATTAGATTTAAAAATTAAAAGGCATTTAAGTAATTTCCGTAGCCGTAAGAAGGATTTGCACCGGCCGCAAGAAAGACGTGCAGCCGGATTTAAGTCGAAACTAATCTCAGCTTTCGATTAATTGAATGAACGATTGAAGATCTGTTAACTGGAATAGTACTCTCTACTAATAATAATTATAAAACGGGACCCATATATATATATATATATATATATTTATTTATCGGCCTTGATGAAAACCGTGGCTGACCTCACCCCATAGGTCAGTTCTTCAACTTAAAAAGATTACCACGGAACAATATAAGCAATGAAATCATAATACGGAGGCTGAAGTCACCCCTTAGGTCAATTCTTGTACTATGTTTTGAATATATGGCTACTATTAAACACAGGCAGGATATAGACGCATCTTATTTGGCTATAAAAAAGAACTCAAGAACCCCAGAAAGAAAAACAAACCAACATCAAAACTACAGCTCTCTGTATCTCTTCAAGTCTGGGAACCACAAAAATCATAACAATGGCCAATCAAGAAGTGAAGTTGCTTGGTGTCTCAATAAGCTCGTTTAGCCGAAGAGTGGAAATTGCTCTAAAAATGAAGGGGGTGGAATATGAATACATAGAAGAAGATCTCAAAAACAAGAGCCCTTCCCTTCTCAAATACAACCCTGTCCACAAAAAAGTTCCTGTGTTGTTGCACAATGGAAACCCAATAGCCGAGTCTCTAGTCATTCTTGAATACATTGACGAGACGTGGAAATCCGGCACACCCCTTTTTCCCCAAGATCCTTACGAAAGAGCCATTGCGCGTTTTTGGGCAAAATTCATCGATGATAAGGTACGTACGCACGTGTATATATGCTCGTTCTGTTTCAAAATATAAGATCCATTTCTTTTGTATTCTGCACATTGTTTTGAGTCATAAAAAGGCTAATTGTTGTATTTCATTCTTTTTGGTTTGATTAGTGTGTGCCTGCAATATGGAAGGCTTGTTTTGGCAAAGGGGAGGAACAAGAGAAGGCCATTGAAGAAGCTAAGGAGCATTTGAAAACACTTGAAAATGAACTAAAAGGCAAGAAGTTCTTTGGTGGAGAGAGTATTGGAGTGGTTGACATTGCTGCCAACTTCATTGGCCTTTGGACTGGAGTTTTTCAAGAAGTAAAGGGGGTAGAATTGTTGAGTAAAGACAAATATCCCAAATTAATTGAGTGGAGTGACGAGTACTTGAAGTGCAGCATCATCAAGGAGAAATCGCCTCCTAGAGATGAACTAGTCCGCCGTTTTCAAGCTCTCTTTGGTTAATTACCAAGAGTTGCGTTGCACAAAGATCATGGAAATTTCTGTGCCTTTCATTTTGTTTAATGTTGTTTAATAATCGTTGGCGAGGGTTTAGTGTTAATTTGTTTCGGAAGTTTATTTTTATTTGTTTGATCGGTAGAGCTTGAGCATGAAGTGAAATATGTAGTAGCTTATGTACTCATCACTCCTCTCAATTAATATGAAGTATAGCTTATTTTTATTTCGGAAGTTTATTATTTTCAACAACGTTTGTTAGCATCGTTACTCGTTAGTTTTAAATTATTACGAGAAAAACATAAAAAAAAAATTATGCACAAATATATCCTAAAACTGCTTTTAATATGCATAAAACCAATTTTTTGGGAGAGAATATATAAAAGTTTAATTCATGATACTCATTGAAAGGGTGGGAGGGGAACATTAATTTTTATAAGCGGCAAAAAAGGAGGTGAGCTTGAAGTAGCATTCAAAATGACGTCGTTTTTGTTAAAAAATATTATTATTATAAAAAGATATCTCATGCAAGAACGTGATGCCACCCTCACCTTCCGTGCTCTCATTCTTATTTGTTACTTTTATTGGCTTTCTATGAAATCTTGAACTTGCTTATTAGAGAAATTTGTGGAATCTGCAATCCTTTTCATACGTTTGGATGGATTGAACGAATAAAAGGAAGACAATAATAAATTAGTTTTTTAACGTCTCCAGTGCGTGCTTAGTTGATGGTGGTGGCGGTGGTGTTTGGTATTGTAATACCCAAAAAAAAATATATTTAAATTTATATTTTTAAATATGTTAATTGGACTTTGTCATTTATTTGGGTCAAACTAGTCATTTAATTCATATGGGTTAATAAATATTAATAAGTGATGGGTAAATTTACTTAGTAAAATTTGGGCCTTAAAATTAATTGGGTCTAATTTATATTTTTGTAATATTAAAATCTTAATAAAGTTTGGAAAGTTAATAAGATATATTAATTAATAAGAAATATTTAAACCCTAATCTATCTCACGTACCTCTGATAACTGGCCGAGAAAAAAAAAAAGAAGAGGCGCTGCGACATAACAACTGAGGAGAAATTTGTTAAAAGTGGATTTTTGGCAAGATCTATCTGGTAAGTGATTACTATTTTCTTTTGAAATTTTGATAGTTCTTTTCATATAGAATGTTCAGTGCCCCTCAAAGTTAAAATACATATTTTATATATGTATATTGCTTCCGTAAAATTTGATATTTAATGGGTTATGGTGGATTGCTTCAGAAAGATGGTATATATATATATATATATTGATTAAAAAAGAAAGTAAGTTTTCCTTGAATGCTAATAGATTCAGGCGAATTGCCAATGTTAACATAAAAATGCATTAGTTTAAATTATATTGTGGGCATAAAAATAAAAAAATAAAAAAAAAGTTTTGCTAACAGACTATAATTGATTAGAGTTTTCTAATATTGGTACCATGCGAATAAAAGACAGTAAATTTTCTTATAAATTATAATAATTAGGTAATGAAATTGGTTAAATGATATGTCATAGTAACATAATTATAAGAGATTAGGATCATTAAATTTAATAGTATAATTATTACTAAGTTTATAAGTTAATTATTTATTTATTCTTTTAATTAGTTCGGACGGAAAGAGTTTAACGAACTATATTGGGATTATAAATTTGGGTATTACATTACTTAATCCAGGTACGGATTTCGTACTCTTTCAGCAATACTCTTGTTAAATTTGATTTATTCGTTTTGTTCCTTATTTCGAAATTCGTTATTATTTCACATAATTGTTGCTTGTGAAATTCATATAATAGTTTTATTTTGGAGTTGATTCATATGACACGAATTTGTACTCTTTGAATTAAGTTATCATGTTTAGTATTTATTGTTGATAATTGTAGAGCGGTACATGTTGCTACTTTCTTTTTGAGGCATTGAGATTATGATTTGATTTGATTCAACATGTACGTATAGAACCCTTTTGTTGGTATTATGTCGCATGTGTTGTGACATGGTATTTTTATTAGAATATACCGTAGGGTATACCTGAGCTATAACCACCTGTGGGGGTACCACAGGCATGTCCTCTTGGCACCAAGGCATGACACCTTCCGTGGCGGTGTGATCAGTCCACGGCGTCTCCGTTTTGTGCTCCGATGGGAGTTGGTCATTTGATGTTTTGTTGTGGGAGGCGTATGGGTCGACCCTAATTTTCTGTTCTGTTCTGCGGATTGGCGATGTTTGTGCCAAACACGCCTTCCGATTTGCATGCATCTGGATCGGCCGGTCCGATGTATGTTATGCCTGTGTGGCACTATTTTGATTGCCTGTGTGGCATTATTTGACTTGCCTGTGTGGCAAGATATATTTTTGTGAGCTCGGTATGAAATAACACCCAGCCATTTGTTTCAGCCTATTATTTCGTTGTGTTAGTTTTGTTCGTTCAGTTCATTTATTTGAGTTAGTTATTTCGTTTCATTATTCTTGTATTCTATATCCGTACTGGGCATTTGGCTCATGCTGTGTTTTTCTTCCGGCAGGTAATCAAGGGGATCAAAGGCAAATGTGATGAGAGCTTCATTCGATCCAATGATTTAGATGTTTTGCTTAGGTTGTCGAATGGTTTATTTGGAGTTGTAATAACTATTTCAGATTTTGGTTTGGGCCAGCTTGACATTTATTATGATTTGACCTTTTGGTATTTATTGGTTATAAATACTCTATTTTCGTAGCCTAGAGGTTTTGTTCAGTTTTGTTGTGTTTTGAGTAACCTCTCTTTCTATTTCGGAAAGGGGGTGTTACAGAGTTGGTATCAGAGCTTAGGTTCTTTCTTGTAGAAAACCTATTTAGGTTTGACCTGTGAGTTATGGGTAGATTTTTGGGTTAGGTTTTTGTTTCGTTTGATTTTCTGTTCAGCTATATTCGAATCTGTCACTATTCTGTTTTTCTATCTATTCGTTGATTTCTTTGTTAAATGGCTTGTAATTCGCTAGAGTTGCTGGGAGGCAACGGTGGGGGAAGGGGCGAAGAGTAGCCCAATACGTAGCCTAACAACCAGAATAATTCTACGTTGACTACCTCGGTGAATTAGGCGGTTAATCAGGCTTTGCCATAATTGGTGGCACAAGTCGTACAGGCGATGCAACAACTGCCATAGCCGAGAAATAATGTTTCACACGCAAACGGAGAGGAATGGAATGCAGATGGTGTTGATCAGCATATGGTTTTGACGTACGGGTGGTTAGAAGGTTTCAAAAACAAAAATCCAATTCATTCAGTTCAGCTTTTTGTCCAATTAATGTAGAGAATTGGATTTCTCATTTAGATAATATTTTTGATGTGTTGGGGTGCTCGGATAATCAGAGAGTATTGCTTGCAGCTTACAAGCTAGAGGGAGTGCTAATGGTGGGAATGGCATAGCTAGAATCAGAACAGAGGTTATCAACAGATGCCTTAATAAGGGCATAATCGTCAACTTCAACTACTTCATGGCAAAATCATCAGCTGTGACAGAATTAAGGTTGTTATCCGAGACAAGCTGGTGAGGGTAACCCTAATCTTTTTCGATAGCTCTTTGTGCTACATGCGGGGTCATCATTCGGGGAGGCAGCGTCATAGAGTTATCGGTGCATACTTTTGTGTGGATAGATGGGCCATATTACTAGAGATTGTACCAGTCCACGTGGTAATGGTGGAGGTGGTGATAATAGTGGCAATGGAGGTCAGCGTCAGGGTGGTCGAGTTTTTTTTGCTTTGACGTATAATCAACCGGCAGGTGCGCCAGGTACTGTTTCTGGTATTCTTTTAGTTGGCAGTCGTGAGGCTTCTATTTTATTTGATACAGGTTCTACTCATTCTGTTGTTGCTCAGTCTTTTGTTAGGCACCTTGGTGTGCCATCTCAGTCTTTAGATTCTGTTATGTCTATTGCTACCCCGATGGGGACTTCTGTTATTATTTTTGATTTATGTCGAGGGTGTGCGATCAGTTTTGGGGATAAGATTCATAGGGCTAATCTTCTTCCGATATGTATGCACGATTTTGATGTTATTCTCAGGATGGACTGGTTGGATAAACACCAGGCCACCATCGATTGTCAGGCGAAAAAGGTTATATTTGGATATGTGAAGTCTCCGAAATTCGTGTTTCAGGGTTCACAGCAGAGTAGAGTGGTGCAGTTGATTTCAGTTTTGAAGGTTGAAAAGTTAGTGGCAACGGGTTGTGAGGGGTATTTGGCATATGTAAAAGATACTTCTAAGGGTGAGTCTCGTTTTGAGGATATTTCGGTTGTTCGTGACTTTCCCGATGTGTTTCCTGAGGAGTTGTCAGGGTTTCCACCACAGCGAAAAGTTGAGTTTACTATCGAGCTTGTTCCTGGTGCGGGACCTATCTCTAAGGCACCGTACCGGATGACACTATTAGAGTTGCAGGAGTTGAAGGAGCAGTAGCAAGAGTTGTTAGATCGTGGTGTAATTTGGCCGAGTGTTTCACCGTGGGGTGCTCCGATTTTGTTTGTGAAGAAGAAAGATGGGTCTATGAGGTTGTGCATAGACTACAGGGAGTTGAACAAGATTACTATCAGGAATCGGTATCCATTGCCGAGAATTGAAGACTTGTTTGACCAACTTTAGGGGGCGAAGTATTTCTCAAAGATAGACATGAGGTAGGGTTACCATCAGTTGAGGGTGCGAGATGAGGATGTCTCTAAGACAGCTTTTCGTACTCGCTATGGGCATTACGAGTTCTTGGTGATGCCATATGGGTTGACTAATGCTCCGGCGGTGTTTATGGATTTGATGAACCGGGTGTTCAAGGAGTACTTGGACTAATATGTTATTGTCTTTATTGATGACATTTTGGTTTACTCCAAGTCTAGGGAGGAGCATAAGGAGCACCTTCGAACAATGTTGGAAATTTTGCAGGAAAAAAAAATTGTATGCTAAATTCTCTAAGTGCGAGTTTTGGTTGGAGCAAATTGCATTTTTGGGCCGCGTTGTTTCGGCTGAAGGCATTAAGGTGGATCCTACGAAGGTTAAGGCTATCACTAAATGGCCGAGACCTACTACTGTGACAGAGATTAGGGATTTCTTGGGTTTAGCAGGGTATTATAGGAGATTTGTGGAAGGATTCTCCTTGCTTGCCTTGCCATTAACTCAGTTGATGAAAAAGGGCACGAAGTTTGTGTAGAATGAGGAGCGTGAGAAGAGTTTCGAAGAGTCGAAGAAACGGCTGGTGACAACTCCTATACTTATATTACCGTCGGGGACATGAGGTTATCAGATTTATAGTGATGCTTCTAAGAAGGGCTTAGGGTGTGTTTTGATGCAACACGGTAAGGTGATTATATATGCTTCCAGACAGCTTAAACCTTATGAGGTGAACTACCCCACTCATGATTTGGAGTTTGCAGCAGTGATCTTTGTTCTAAAAATTTGGAGGCACTATTTGTATGGAGAGACTTGTGATATCTTCACCGATCACAAAAGTCTTAAATACAGTTTCACTCAAAAGGAGCTTAACATGAGGCAGAGGCGTTTGTTGGAGCTTCTAAAAGATTATGATGCGAGGAGTCAGTATCACTCGGGGAAGGCAAATGTGGTTGCAGATGCTCTTAGCCGAAAGAGTTCAGGAAGTGTAGCAGCTCTTATTACACAACCTCAGCTTATTTCGGATATGGAGCGACTAGAGTTGGAGTTATTTGTACAAGGTTCAGATGGGCTTTTGGCAGGTATGAAAGTAGAGCCCTCTCTTATTTCGAGGGTTAAAGAAGCTTAAAAGAAAGATGGGGAATTATGGAGTATGGCACAGAATCTGGAGGAGGGCAAGCAGCCCAAGTTTCATATTGATGACCATGGTGTGATTTGGTTGGGTGAACGGTTGTGTGTGCCGTCAGATCCAATCATTCGGGAGACAGTTTTGGCGGAGGCTCATAGTTCGTCATTCTCTATTCATCCAGGTTCTATAAAGATGTACAGGGATTTGAAGAAATTTTTTTGGTGGAATGGGATGAAGCGAGATGTGGCTGAATATGTTGGGAAGTGCCTCACTTGTCAACAAGTGAAGATAGAACATCAACGAGCTAGTGGTTTGTTGCAACAGTTAGACATTCCAGTTTCGAAGTGGGAAGATATTACGATGAATTTTTTGACTGGTTTGCCGAAGACTTTCAAGAAGAATGATGCCATTTGGGTTGTGGTGGACCGGTTGACCAAATCGGCACATTTCTTGGCTATCCATGAGGGTTACTCAGTGGATAGGTGGGCACTGATCTTTCAGCAGGAGATTGTTAGACTCCATGGTACTCCGGTGTCTATTGTTTCAGATCAAGACCCACAGTTCACTTCACGGTTCTGGAAAAGGTTTCAACGAGCTTGGGGTACTCGGCTCAACTTTAGTACTTCTTTTCATCCACAAACTGATGAGCAATCCGAACGAACCATTCAGACGTTGGAGGACATGTTGAGATCTTGTGCACTTGAGTGGTCGGGTAATTGGGATGATTACTTGAGCCTAGTTGAGTTTGCGTATAATAACAGTTGGCATGCAAGTATTGGGATGGCTCCGTTTGTGGCGTTGTATGGTAGGAAGTGTCGGGCACCAACTTGTTGGGATGAGGTTTGCGAGAGGGCCATAGAAGGGCCTGAGTTAGTTCAAATCACTACGGAGAAGGTAGCAGTGGCTAAGGAAAAATTGAAGTCGGCTCGATCACGGCAGAAGAGTTATGTTGATAAGAATAGGAGGACTTTAGAGTTTGAACCTGGTGAGCATGTGTTTTTAAAAGTTTCTCCTTGGAAAGGCATTCGACGATTTTAATATGCACAAATATATCCTAAAACTGCTTTTAATATGCATAAAACCAATTTTTTGGGAGAGAATATATAAAAGTTTAATTCATGATACTCATTGAAAGGGTGGGTGGGGAACATTAATTTTTATAAGCGGCAAAAAAGGAGGTGAGCTTGAAGTAGCATTCAAAATGACGTCGTTTTTAAAAAAAAATATTATTATTATAAAAAGATATCTCATGCAAGAACGTGATGCCACCCTCACCTTCCGTGCTCTCATTCTTATTTGTTACTTTTATTGGCTTTCTATGAAATCTTGAACTTACATATTAGAGAAATTTGTGGAATCTGCAATCCTTTTCATACATTTGGATGGATTGAACGAATAAAAGGAAGACAATAATAAATAAGTTTTTTAACGTCTCAAGTGCGTGCTTAGTTGATGGTGATGGTGGTGGCGGTGGCGGTGGTGGTGGTAGTGTTTGGTATCATAGGATGTTCGCACCCATCTATCTCATTAGAATGAATCTCATTCCACAATTTTCTCGACATGTCAACCCCCTTCTTCTGAAAGCACAGTGAGAAAAGGGATGTACTTCACATTTCCAGCACCATTCTGTGTCGTGCCACCGACATCCATACCTTAAAGCCCAACTTTTTTATATTAATATTTAAAATTTTTTGAATAAAAAAATATAAGCTACGGTAGATAGATGGTCAACTAGACATCTAGACTACCTAATCAATGAATACATTTATTTAAAAGACCGACTTGAGTTTAGTTTTCAATCAATAGAACAACGACCTTACATTTATCGCTATTGTACTGTTTATTTTAGTTCTTACTATTTTTTTGTTTATCATTTACATAAAAATAAAAAGTCAAAATTTTTTTTTTTTAATGATAGAGAAAATGTTATAAAGAGAGGAGAGATGAATATTTTATTATATTATTTTATATTTAATGGTATTTTTAGATGTATAATTTAAATATATATATATAAAAAAAAATTTAACATATGCTCTTAAAGCATATGTTATGCACACAGTTTAAAAAAATATTTTCATTGAATTATATTCGTATTCGCTTGAACTTGAATTATGTTCATGTTGAATTATGTTCATATTCCTCATCATGTGGTGAAACAAGAGTATGATTCGGTATGGTGATGATGATGATTCATGATCTTCTGATGAGGATGATAATGATGATGGAATTCAGTCTGTTTTTTGGTTATTGGGGGATGCAAAGTAGATTACAATGCATGTAGTGAGTGCGAGAGCATCTCCAACCGTACCGGAATTATAAATTTTAGATTATATTTAGTCTAGGAACACAGATCTGGCTCTAACAAATAGACTAAATATAATCTATTGAATTTTTCGGCAAGACACAAAGACTATATCAAGGAACTTGAGTTGGTGGATAATAATTGTGATTATAATTTTTAATATATTTAAATGAGAAAGATGGTTGAATAAGAAGGATAATGTAGGGTCATTTATTATTCTAATTTTTTTTATATTATATTTTATTAAATTGTCCACGGAATAATCCATTTGTTAGATAGATTGAAGAGTAAAAAATATCTGTTAATGTCATATGAATTAAATATACTCCATAGAATAATCCATCTAGTGAAGATGATCTGAGTCAGTGAGGTTGTGGTCATCACGTGGCTACACTAATTCGTAAGTTGTCCTGTTCCCTCTTTTATATGTGGGTCCCCTCGCCTTTGACCAATTACTCAGCTTTTTTTCCTTTGTTTTTTTTCTTTTCAATATTAAATGAAAATCGAATTTACTGTTATTAAGCAGTAAATCAGGATATATTGAGTTTCTGTATAAGAACTACTAGTATGCACGCATCGCATTGACAGTAAATTATTTTTAAAATATAAAAGAAAAATAAATAAAAATAATAAATGTAACTTATCTATTAAATTAAATTTAAAAACGGGTAGGTAGTAGTTAATGTTATATTAGATTGTTTGGCAGATTAATTTTTTTAAATTTAAATTTTCAAAGATGGCCGCAAAAAAATTTCAAAGTGGTAAACGATAAAAAAATTAGTACAAATTTTTTTTTATATAAAATTAATTATTATGAAATGGAGGTAATAATATATTACTAAATATCTCTCCTATGCAAAACTTCGCCACTGTCTGCAAGCCCATTCCAGTTCCAAACTTCGCCCATAAATGCACGTCTCCATCATGGTGTGAAGAAGATTCAATTAGCCTTGTACCATTTGAAATTCACGTGACTTGCTCTGAACAACTTTTTCTAACTATTAATGCAATACACATAATTTATTTTATAATTTATAAATATGATATATTTCATTTTAGCATGAACAAAATACTTCAATGTAGTCTTCGGTCTATATAAAAGTTAAGGTATAGTAGTCATATCAACAAATTATAAAATAATTATAGAATAGATTGTGTCTCTAACATTATTCCAAATAATTTTTGTAAGTTTAGTGGGTGACATCGCCCATGACCCAATAGGCCAGTTTCTTGAATCAATAATGCTACTATCACATAAAAATCAGTCACATACGGTTCACATATACACTCACATATATATTGTGATGATCCCACGTGACATGCTCTGCATGTGAGCCAACATAATATGCATATGAGTGGTATGTGACGGATTTTTATGTGATAGTAGACTTATTCTTCTTGAATTAAATCACCTAGAACCTTCTGAGTTCATATTGCAATAAAGTATTAATGAATTACAGCCAAGTCACCGACCATTTACTTTTGTGAGTCTTTGACTTTTCTAAGCCAATTAGTATCTTGTTGTCTAATTCAAGATTTGTACAAGAAGCAAGATAGAGAAATCAGAATTCCAGAGCCTCAAAGATACACAGTTTCTACTTGTTTAAAGAAGCAAGCAAAAAAAAAGTGCAAGAATGGGTGATGAAGCAGTCAAGTTGCTGGGCGCTTGGGGAAGTCCATATAGCCGAAGAGTAGAAATTGCTCTGAAATTAAAGGGAGTAGAATATGAATTTATAACACAAGATCTGTCCAACAAGAGCCCTCTGCTCCTCAAATACAACCCTGTTCATAAGAAGGTCCCTGTGCTCTTGCACAATGGCAAACCAATTGCCGAGTCTCTTGTCATTGTTGAGTACATAGACGAGACCTGGAAATCCGGCACACCCATTTTGCCTGCAGATCCTTATGGCAAAGCCATGGCGCGGTTCTGGGCAAAATTCATTGACGATAAGGTATAATACTACTACTCTTTGATGTCTTCTCTTCTGTCTATTATTTTCTTGTTTCTTGGTAATAAAACTAATTGATTCTTTAATTTGCGCCTAGTGCTTGCCTGCGATATTTCAGATTAGGCGATGCCAAGGCGAGGAACAAGAGAAGGCTATTGAAGAAGCTGTTGAGCTCCTAAAAATACTGGATAATGAACTCGAGGGGAAAAAGTTGTTTGGGGGAGAGAGTATTGGACTGGTTGATATTGCTGCTAATTTTATAGGTCTTTGGCTCGGAATTTATCAAGAGATAATGGGGATACAAGTGCTGACAAGGGAGAAGCTTCCCAGATTAAGTGAATGGGCTAATGAATACCTCAACTCCACCATTATCAAGCAGAGCTTGCCTCCTAGAGATGAACTATCCGCACGGCTACGCTCTTTTTTCAAACCAACAAAATAATTGACCCTAAGCTGCACAAAGATCATGGAAAGTTGCATGGCAAATCATCTATCACAAATTTTCCTTTGTTGTGTTTTTTTAATGATGTCTAATGTTTTCATGCCAGTGTCTTAACCTTTTGTTTTTGTTTGATCAGTGGAGGGAAAACTGATGTATGTAGTCTTAGTAGTCTGTGTTCAACAATGTGTTGAACCAATTCCATTTTCATGTTTCCTAATAAAATCATTTTCCTTTACTCGTTTTTGACTCGAACCCGATAGTTTGTTTGTCAACACATTCCAATTCAAAGTTTCCATTAGCTTGAACATATTCAAATTGAACTTGACTTTAATAAAATGGACTCTTATTAAATAAGCAAAGATTCATGAGTTCTTTTCCACAAGGGAAATCAGTCATTTTAAGCACCACATAAGTCTCACCAGGCTTCTGGTTGTTCATGCATCAGCATCCATTAAAAACAAGCCAAAAAATGGTCGCTTCTGCTGCTGATTCAAACCCATTCCTGATTGCAATATGTCCAGTAGAAAACAAGAACCAATCAAATTTCACTGAAGGAGAGAGTGATGAAGAAAGAAATAAACTCATAAACAAGCCTCACATAAAGTGAAAACAAGTTTTTCTTAATGAAAGACATAAACATACTTAAGTGAGAATCGAAAGGTCTCAGTATTTCAATTTTAACTACTAGATTAACACCTCATCGGCCACCGTATAGATCACGTAGAATAGCTAACATAAATAGTGTTAACGCCAAGATCTCGCCACGCGCCTCAATCACGAAAAGCACGCCTAATCCTGCACAATGAACACGTTAACACCGGATCTCGACGGTTTTGGGCCGCCGAGGATCGCTCCGGTGTAAGACTAAGTACAGGTCGAAAAAAGGATTAACAATGGAGGTGGTGTGCTTTAGTGTCTGGAAAGAAAAATATTTTGTTCTTACCCCCCTTGTGTAATGCTCTGTACTCATATACTATCTCACCAACTTGCATGTTTTCCCCCGATGCCTACGTCAGTTGATTGCATGCAGGCTTTACCATACCTTGCCCTCTATCCAGTCAACATTATGTCAAATCCACATTAATGAAGGTGGCTTAAGACAGCTGGGCCCATCACCTCAATCGGCCGCCTGCTAATCCCACAGATTAGGGATAATCTTTAGTCTATAAGCTACCACCTGTCACCCACTACCAACTCTGGTCCGGGCCAAATAATCATTTAGAAAATAGCCCAATGCTCCAAAAGTAAAAATGGGCTATGACCCGGAAAGACCAGAATGCATAAGATCCGACCAGTCCAAAAGGTTACGGCCCAACATTGCCCCCTAGTCTTTCATTAAACAGAGTGTTTGATGGAAGAGTATAAGAGCCCGGCCCAACCACCAAAAAGAATTCAGATAGACTTGGCCAAGTCCACTTAGAAAACCCAGAATTGAATACGGACCCCAACCCTTCAAATCCACTATCAGACGCCAACTCTTCAATTTCAAAAAGGAACCGTCAGCTGTTAACTCCTCGATTTCCGATTCGGACACCAAATCTGTATCTATATCATTACCTTCATTGAATGCGCGGCCTTTGGGTCTTGTGAATTACTGAAGAGACTCTCCTATAAATCCTACGAATCTCTCACTTGGACAGCTTTATCTGCTCATTTGAATTTCTAGCTCTCTAGCTTTTTTTCCTTCTCTGTCAAATCGTCATCAATGGCTGCACAAAACTTCGACAACTCCACTACCCAAATCACCCAAGAAACAAACCCCAGACCAAAAAATCTCATCCGAAAATAGTCTTCTTCCTTCTATTCCTGAGGTCCCCTCCTTCGATTTCACAGATCGCAACACCCCATTGCTAACACTCCTTCTAATTTCTCAGAGGATGACCTCGACATCATCCGAAAACGATACCAAGTCCCTGATACTCACCATTTGAGAGTGTCTGCTCCATCTGAGTGAATGTACCAACGTTCAGAGGGTTGGACTGCTATGCCAGTCATTTTTTTCGAGAAGGGGATTCGTTTTCCTCTTCATGCCTTCGTCGTTACCCTTTTAGGATTTATGGGTGTTGGGTTCGCCCAATTAGCCCCCAATTCCTACATTCACATTCTTGCCTTCATCGCTTTCTGTAGCGAAATAGGAGTTTCCCCTTCTATTGATTTTTTCTTCACCCTTTTTACTTCTGGCAAGTCTCGCGAAAAGGGGTTTAAGGTTTTGGGCAAACAGGCTCCCAAACCCAACTCTAAATTTGACAAACGCCCTTTGATGGACACCCCGTCAAACAATAAGAAGTGGTACGAGAAGTGGTTCTTCGTCAAGGGACCTTAGATATCTTCCATCCCAGACTAGACCACTGCTGCTTATGTTACTTCGGATCTGGGTGATATCCCCGAGGAGCATGTACGGGAGATGGCGATGATCATGGAAAAACTTCCCACGAAGGAATGGAACTTCATCCTCCTAAGCAAGCAGGCATGGTTGTACAACCATAAATGTAAGTCCGAAGTCATCGTTTGTGTAGTTTCTTGAATTTTCTTTTGATATCTAATCTGAAATACATTTTTCAACTTTGCAGTATCTCTTATCAAGCCCACCTCTTCCGAGATAAAAGATTTAGCGAAATATCTTGCTGACAAACCAACCCAAGACCCTCCTGAAGCTCAAGATGTCGAAGACGAAGACCAAACTGTTGACCCCCCAGTTACTGATTCAAACCCTGTCGAAGGGGCCAGCCAGCTTCGTCGAAAGAAAAGGGCTGTCAAAAAATCCAAACATGCCCCAGTCCCAGTCCTTACCGAAAGTCTCCTTGATATATCCGTTGCCGAACGCATTAAAATCCTTTATACCAAAAAAATAAAGGCCAAAATTACCCCTCTTACTGCCGAAGAACTAAGAGTACTTTATTCTGGAATCAACCAACCCCCAACTATTCCTACTACAACCTATGAATTTGAGGCTGAACATAGTTCTCCACTTATTCAAAAAAGGAGAACCGCTTCAGACTCCCAACCACCTTCGTCTCCCCCTAAGCAACCGACTCCTCCACCAGAACAAGCAACATCTTCATCGCCCCCTCTATCTTTCCTCTTTGGACCACTTCCTGGGGTAGCCGGTCCTCCCTCCTTATGGCCAGATCATGGGGAAGATTTCTCTCTACATCTCTACAATTCTTTCATTCTTGAGGCAGATGACCACCGCTTCGGTAATAGCTCTGTCTCTGATTTGATGAAGGAGGGTCTAATCAACCAAGCTAGGGTATGTAATTCGTTATTTAGCCATCCCTTTTGTGTACAAATGTCTTCCTATAATTCATACTTAACTTTGAATAACTGCAGGCGAACGGGGTCTTCGGGCGTCATTTCCAAAATTACAAAGAGGTTGAAGCTGACGAAGAGACGGCCTGAAAAGAAAATGCTCTTTTGAAATCTGCCCTGGCGAGGGAGAGGAGCGAACATGAGAATCTCCGCTTCAACTGTAAGGGTCTACAAAGTGATCTAGCCAAAATGAAAGAGCAACTGGTAGCGTCCGAAGCTTCACAACACGCAATTATACAACGGAATGAAGAACTTCGACGTGCCAACGAACAGTTGACTCAGAATAACCGAAACCTGGCCCTAGCCGTGTCAGATGCTAAGAAATCTGAAGAACATCATCTGGATCTTCGAGGGAAGGTTGAAAGAGAGCTTCTTGATCTAAAGCTGATGGGTCCCCCTCTTACCGAAGAGCTTCGCAGGAAGATTCAAGACGAGTACCGGAAGTCCCCTGCCTCAACTAATGAAATAGTTCAAATGTATGCGGAGGGTTACGAAGAGGCCCGAAGCAAGGGTAAATCAAAACTGGCTGCTGTTTCTTTGAACCCACTAATCCTCGATTCTTCTGAGTCCGAAGATAAAGAACAGTAGTGAAAATAACTTATTTTATTTTAATTTTATGTCCTCCGAAAACTTTTAATTAATGTTATAATTTTCGTTTATTCCCAATGAAATAAGTTTTGTTCCTTATTACCCTTTCAATATTAGTTATATAAACCGAACTCAACACTTCAAATAAAATAGATTAATGATGTAAGGTAAGACTTACTCCTTTTCGAAGGGTAATGTACACCATCATTAGAATGAATAAATCGCCGGACTTGCAATAAGGGTATTTGCTCCGAAGAACTTGTAATGTCATCCAGCATTATAACAACTTGATAATCCCATTCTTCTCCAAGAGCCGAAGAGGTTAAACAAAAAATATTCACTTCGCCGTTCTAAGGCTGAAGGAATCCAACCTTATAATTTGGCGAACTTGTTTTCTCCGGGAGCCGAACGGGTTTAACCCTCAATAGTTTGCTTCGCTACGAGAAGACGAAGGAATCCAACCTTATACCAAGCTGGCAACCTCGTTCTCTCCAAGAGCCGAACAGGTTCAGCCCAAAAAATATTCCTCTTCGCTTGTCAAAAAAGTCAAAGGGATCTGGCCTTATAACTTGGCGAACTCGTTCTCTCCGGGAGCCGAATGGGTTCAACCAACAATAGTTCGCTTCGCTACGAGGAGACGAAGGAATCCGACCTTATACCAAGCTGGCAACCTCGTTTTCTCCGAGAGCCGAACAGGTTCAACCCGAAAAATATTCCTCTTCACTTGTCAAAAAAGTCGAAGGGATCCAACCATATAACTTGGCGAACTCGTTCTCTTCGGGAGCCGAACGGGTTCAACCAACAATAGTTCGCTTCGCTACGAGGAGACGAATGAATCCGACCTTATACCAAGCTGGCAACCTCGTTCTCTCCGAGAGCCGAACAGGTTCAACCCGAAAAATATTCCTCTTCGCTTATCAAAAAAGTCGAAGGGATCCAACCTTATAACTTGGCGACCTCGTTCTCTCCGAGAGCCGAACGGGTTCAACCAACAATAGTTCGCTTCGCTACGAGGAGACGAAGGAATCCGACCTTATACCAAGCTGGCAACCTCGTTCTCTCCGAGAGCTGAACAGGTTCAACCCGAAAAATATTCCTCTTCGCTTGTCAAAAAAGTCGAAGGGATCCAACCTTCTAACTTGGCGAACTCATTCTCTCCGGGAGCCGAACGGGTTCAACTAACAATAGTTCGCTTCACTACGAGGAGACGAAGGAATCCGACCTTATACCAAGCTGGCAACCTCGTTCTCTCCGAGAGCCGAACAGGTTCAACCCGAAAAATATTCCTCTTCGCTTGTCAAAAAAGTCAAAGAGATCCAACCTTATAACTACCAAGAAGAAAAGCTATCATTGGAGAAAAAAGTCACTTTTATTGAAAATTGTCATAGTAGTTACAGACTTCCGGACTTTGACACTGGCTCTACTGAAAATATTTGCGGAGCCTTTCTGCATGCCAAGTATTCTTAATCTCAGATCCATCTAAAGTTCGTAATCGGTAAGTCCCGGGCTTTGGTACGCTAACGACTTCATTAGGGCCCTCCCAATTTGGCATGAGTTTACCCATATTCTGAGGTGTAGAAGCCTCTACCTCCCGAAGAACAAAATCCTTAACTTTGAATCTCCGAAGCTTCACCCCTTTGTTGTAGTATTTAGCCACACGACGCTAATATGTAGATAATTTTATCAAGGCTGCCTCTCTGACTTCTTCGAGCAGATCTAAGTTGGCCTTGAGTCCCTCATCATTATACAATTCTTTGAACTGATTGACCCGAAGACTTGTAGATCTAATTTCCACCGGAACTAGAGCATCAGAACCGTATGCCAGTCTGAATGGGGAATCTCCCGTTGTAGTCCTTGGCGTAGTTCGGTAAGCCCATAGCACGCTAAGTAATTCTTCAGGCCATTTTCCTTTGGTGTCATCCAGCCTTCTCTTGATCCCATTCAGGAGTATTCTGTTAGTCACCTCAACTTGGCCATTAGATTGTGGGTGAGCAACCGAAGTCTTCTGATACTGAATCCCTAACTCCTTCAAGAACGACTCAAATTTTGATCCCATGAACTAGCGTCCATTATCTGAAATAACCACCATAGGAATACCAAATAGGAACACTGCTGACTCCTTCAGAAACTTCAAGCATTCTTGCTCCGTTATCAGCCGAAGCGGCTTCGCCTCTACCCACTTAGTCATATAATCAATTGCCACTATAACAAAACTGACTTGACCTCTCTCTTTTGGGAGTGGACCCAGTATATCTACCCCCTAGACAGCGAAGGGTATAGGAGATAAAACCGAGTATAGCTCTTCTGGTGGCTGATGTGGTATTGAACTATTTAACTGGCATTTTGGGCATTTCTTCACATAATCGGTAGCCTCTTTGAAAATTGTTGGCCAATAAAAATCCTGACGAAGTACTTTATACGCTAATGACTTTGTAACCATGTGATCACTGCAAATACCTTCATGAACTTCTCGAAGGGCATATTCAGCTTCAGATGGAATCAAACATTTCAACAATGGAGAAGAGTAAGCTCATCGATACAGATCTCCATCAATAAGCACGAAGTTTGCACTTTTGTATTTTACCTTCATAGCTAACATCTGATCTGAAGGTAGTACGTCATCTGTTAGATAGTTTATGTATGGGGTCATCCAACAATTAGACCTTTCTACGCACATTACTTCGCCATGCTGGATGCTAGCTTGTTTCAGGATTTCCAAGTAAACTGTCTCGTTAAAAGCGCTTGATTCAATAGTAGCCAACTTCGATAATGCATCAGCGTTCGAATTATCAGTTCGACCAACACCTTGAAATTCACACGAGGCTAAGTATTGAAGTCGATCTTTCAATTATGCAAGATACCTCACCATTTTAGAGCCTCGAGCTTCGTATTCCCCCTAAACTTGTTTTATGACCAGCTGAGAATCACTGTGAATAATCAACTTTTAAACTTCCAAACTCTTAGCCAGACGCAACCCTGCTAGCACCGCCTCGTATTCATCTTCGTTATTCGTTGCCCTGAATTCGAATCTGATAGCCTGCTGCACTGTGAATCCTTCCGGACTCGTCAAAATGATCCCAGCACCAATAAGGTCCGAAGTAGAAGATCCATCGACATATAAGGTCCAAGAATCATGAGCTTGTTGAAGTGTAGCCATCGTTTTCGTAGATCCCTCCACTTCGTTTAGGCCCCCATCAGCTTCAGAAAACGAGCATTCTACCACAAAATCGGTCAAGGCTTGGCCTTTAATAGCTGTCCGTGGATAGTATTCTATGAAGAACTGAGATAGTTCCATCGTCCACGCAGCAAGTCTCCCCGAAATATCTGGCTTCCCCAGCACTTTCTTTAGTGGCTGATCTGTATATACCACTGTTACCCATCCTTGGAAATACTGCCGAAGCTTTCTACTAGCAATGATCAAAGCAAAGGCAAACTTCTCAAGGTTTTGATACCTTGTTTCTGCGTCCCTGAGGGCATGGTTCACATAGTAAACCGGGTGCTGCTTACCCCCAACCTCATGCACCAAAACTGCTCTTACGGCCAATGAACTTGCAGCCAGATACAAATACAAAGGTTCAGTAGGAACTGATTTTACCAACAGAGGTGCCGAAGATAAGTACCTCTTGATTCCTTGGAAAGCTTCCTCACACTCCGAAGTCCATTGGAACGTTTTCGTATTCTTCGGCCCTTTCAATGTATTAAAGAACTGCAAGCATCTTTTCGCTGATTTAGACATGAACCTCCGCAACGATGCTATTCTACCAGTTAAACGCTGGACATCCTTGTACGACTGTGGTGATTTCATGTCTAAGATAGCCTATATCTTCTCTGGATTGGCTTCGATACCCCTCTTGCTGACCAAATATCCCAAAAACTTGCCTGCTCCCAGCCCGAAAGTGCATTTAGTTGGATTCAGCTTCAAATCATAATGTCGAACCGTCTGGAAACACTCCTCCAGATCGTCCAGATGACCCCGAACAGACATACTTTTCACAATCATGTCATCAACATAAACTTCCATATTCTTTCCCAGCTGCTTTGTGAAGACGTGGTTCATCATCCTTTGATAAGTAGCTCCCGCATTAATCATGCCGAATGTTATTTTCTTGTAGGCATACACTGACCGATGAGTAATGAAAGCTGTCTTCGGTATATCCTTCTTACACATAGAAATTTGATGATATCCCGAAAATGCATCCATGAAGCTAAGCAAAGCGTACCCCGAAGTTGCACCAATAAGTTGGTCTATATGAGGCAGAGGATAGAAGTCCTTCGGACACGCCTTATTTAGATCGGTATAGTCTATACAAGCTCGCCACTTGCCATTATGCTTCTGTACCAGAACCAAATTAGCCATCCACTCGGGATAATCAATTTCGAAGATAAAGTCTGCATCCAGTAACTTGGTGATTTCCTCATCAATTATTTTCTGTCTTTCTGGTGCGAAGATCATTCTCTTCTGTCGAACGGGCTTCTTAGCTGGATCCACTTGCAATCTGTGCTCAACCACTTTTCGACTCACCCCCGGTATATCACCAGGAACCCAAGCAAAGACATCGGCATAACACCGAAGTAACTCCATCAGATTTGTCCGAAAAGGCTCCGGCAGCCCCAAACCAATTTTCACCGATTTTTTTTTCTTTTCAGGAATCAATTCGATCTCTTCGGTCTCATCTACAGGCATGACTAGGGGTTCCGTTCTACTTTCTGTAAATGGTTCTATTTCAATGGCCATGGTATGTTTCTGCTTGCTGACTCCCACTCCCGAAGTGATCAGAGCATTTCGATAACACCTCTTCGCCAAGTCCAGATCTCCTACGACTTCGCCAACTCCATGGGGCGTAGGAAACTTAATTTTGAAGTGGGGAATTGAAGTAACTGCCTGTAGAGCTGTCAAAGTAGGTCTCCCCAAAATGGCATTGTAAGCCGAATTAACATGTACAACGTAAAATTTACAGATAATTTGAACCTGTTAGGGAACCGTCCCGAAGACAATCGGCAGCTCAATGGTACCTGCCACTTTGACTGGGTCGTTGCTGAAATCATATAAGGGGGCCTCCTGCCCAATCTCCATCTTCTGACCATCCAGAGGCATTCGGTGATATGCATAAGTATATAGTATATCCACTGAAGAGTCGTTGTCGATCATCATCCTCTTCATATCCACCGAACCGACCTGTGCAGTGATCACCAAGGCTCCTTCGTGTGGTTCGATAGGTTCCGAAGGGAAATCTTCATCTGTGAAAGAGATTATGGAGCCCGGGTACGCCCTTTCTGCCTTCATAGGCTTATCTGTCAGAGTCATCACCGAGTCCAGATATCCTCGTCTTTTCTTCCCTGCAACCTTACCCATGTTTCCCCTAGAGATCATATCTACAACATGCCGTACTGCCTGGTTTGGCATCGGTTGAACCGGCTGGGCGACTTGTACTAACTCTCTGTTCTTCGGCTAGTTCCTTTGTTGTTCTCGCCCTGCTATATACTGTATCAGGGTACCACTTTGAAATTTTCTCTCAATGAACTCCTTCAAACTCCAACAGGAATTCGTATCATGCCCAACCGCCCCGGTGGTAATTACAATATAAAACAGGATCTCCGAACCCTGGTCGGGGATTGTTTTTAGGTAGTTCAAAATATGGTTGGTTCTTTATCTGTTCCAAAATAGTAGCCCGATCTGTGTTGAGCTGCGTATACACCTTATTCACCTTTTGAGTTGGAACGGGCGAGCGATCTGTTGGGTTTGTACGAAATCGTGACGCAATCAAATTGCAAAAATTAGCGGAAGCATGGTATATCAGAGTTTTAAAAAAAAATTCTACAAAACCATTACCCGGATCATCCTTTATGCAAATTATTAATTTAAAACGATAAATAAGAAGTTATGGAATCATACCCTTGTAGAACGAAGCTTCCACAGGTACTAGTTCAACTCCTTGTTCTTCGTGATCTCCTTGAATTTCCGGGTTAGATTCCTTTCTTTGATCAACGTTAGCCACCCAAGTGTTTGGCCTCTAGAGGTGATCCACCAAGGAAGAGAAATTATCAAGAAGGAGGGTGTTTGGCTTAGTGTTCTATTCTCTATAGAAAAGGAGTACTCTCCATTAATTAGAATTGCATCATTTAATATCTATTATAAGACTTCTCTTATATAGACATTGGTCAACCCTTCTAATCCTATTAGACATGAGATTTCTTTTAATTAATTAAACTCATTTAATTAATTTAGGCTTCCCACCACATGGGAATAATTAATTAAATTCATTTAATTAATTTGTCTCCTAATCTTATTAGGAATAAATGAGAGTACTAAATATTAAATTAATTACTAAACTCCTTTAGAAATTAAAATAATAATAATTGTAATAATATTAATAAGACTCCTCTTATTAATTTATATTTAATATTTCTAAAATATTAAATAATAAACATTAAGCTATTTAATTTATTCTATCACCATAGATTAAATTAATTATACTTAATGCATTATTACGATTATGCTATTACCTTCTTAAATAATTATTCTTCCTTTTATGGTGTGACCCTTTAGGTTCTCCATATTAAACCGGTTGTGAATAAATCAATTAAAATAATTTTAATCTTATTTAAATAAATAAATTAAACTAATAATCTATTTAAATAAATAATATTTATTCTACAATAGGGATAAGCCTCCCTAGCGATCAACGACTTTTCAGATAATATAGATTTCAACATTAATCATAAAAGAACCTGTGAGTTAATAGTTACCATACAATTCAATCCTTCCACCATACAATGTCCCAATTAAATATAAGACATGGATTTACTGTCAAGTCTTATTTTATTTAATTATATGTATTTCGATTAGAAAATGCACAACTCCAAATAATGCAAATTAAATACTCCTTTCTAATTTCATTTCACATTGGCCAAGGATTCCTGGGTTGTCATTTAACGAATCACATAGGACATATCTCCTCTTTTACTAGAGGTGGTAGATTCTTTATTGATCATTCATTATCTCCAGATATAACTCATTATACCCAAGCATACCCTATATTTGCCTTAAAAGGTCTTAAGGAATAAGTCAAAGTATAATTTGTTACATACAAGATACTATAATGATCTCAAGTCCAATGATCACTTGTACTACTATCACATTAGGAATTCCTATTGACATGCGAGTAAAACTCCATTAGGTATTCCATAGCGAATCACGTTCAGTGAACTTATTCTCCAATAAGCACCTACATACTTGCTTTAGTGTCTCCACACAAATGATCATGAGATCAATCATCCTCATTCAATGAGCAAGCAACATATGTACCAATCTATCCGGATTTACTAATCCCCTTTTTAATAATCCCACGATTGGGAACTATTTTAGTTTTAAACTTTCTAAGAATTTAGATCTCATTAGCATGATCATCATCATGATTCTAAAAGCTTTGCTTAAAACTATGGGTTATTTACATATTATAAAAACAGCAACATGTAGATAATTAAATGCCTTTAATAAATGAATATTTTATTAATAAATAAATAAGATTATTTACAAAGTACGTGCTTTATCATCATACATGATTGGCTTGTATGCACACTACTATCAATCTCCTACTTGCACTAAAGCCAATCGCCATGGTATCTCATACCCATCTTCTCTAAGTGACGATCAAACTGCTGTTGTGTTAAAGCTTTAGTAAATGGATCTGCAATGTTGTCTTGAGAGTCTACACTCTCCTCTTTCAATGATTTTTTTTAATCAAAGTGCCGCAACACATGTTTAGATTCAAGATGAAACTTAGGAACTATTCCTAGTTCTGTAATGAACTTTTCATCTGAAACATCAACTTGCAGCTTCACTTACAGTTATATACTTTGTCTTTGTCACTAACCCAGCAACTTTTGCTGTTTGAAACCTTTCCAATTTACTGCACCACCTTTTAAGGTAACGACTTACCATAAAGTGGATTTTGCTGTCGTCTTGGTCAGTCTGAAAACTTGAGTCTGTTTAGTCTTCTAGTTTAATTCAGACCCATCATGTGTCATGATGACATCCTTAGTGTCAGTTAAGTACTTTGAGATGTTTATCACTGTCTCACAGAGATCTTCTCCAGAATATGACTGATCAACATCAAGTCTTGTATATTTCATTATATACATAATAGTTACTTATGCGATCTCTCTTTTACTGAGGACAATTTTAGAGAGATACACTTCATGGCTCATCATCATGAGGCACCTTTTGGAGTTGCCATGCTAAACGCCTTTAGCATCTAATGAATATACGTTTCCATGGGTTAAGCCGAACATCCTTTTAAATCTATTAATACAGATTTATATCCCCAATGTGGGATGTTCTACCCAAATCATTCATGGAGGAATGTTTAGACAACTTTATTTTGATCGATTTTAGCATAGAAATTTTATTTCCTATCAGTAATATATCATCAACATATAATACAAGGAATGAAACTACGCTCCCACTAACCTTCTTGTACACACATGGTTCATCGTCATTTTTGATAAAATCAAACTCTTTGATTGTCTCATCAAAACGAATGTTCCATCTACGAGAAGCTTGCTTCAATCCATAAATGGATCGTTGCAGCTTACAGACTTGATTTATTCCAACCTTTGAAACAAATCCCTCTGGCTGTGTCATATACACATCCTCCTCAAGTTTCCCATTGAGGAAGGCCGTTTTCACGTCCATCTGCCAGATCTCATAGTCGTTATAAGCTGCAATCGCAAGCAAAATCCGAATGGACTTGAGCATAGCTACTGGTGAAAAGGTTTCATCATAATCAACTCCTTGTCTTTGTTTGAAACCTTTTGCAACCAGTCGGGCCTTATAGGTCTCCACTTTGCCGTCCGCTCCAGTCGTTCTTTTAAAGACCCATTTACACCCAATAGGCTTAATGCCTTCAGGTGGTGAAACCAAAGTCCATACTTTGTTTTCATACATGGAGTCCATTTCGGATTTCATGGCTTCAAGCCATTTCCCTGAGTCTTTATTACTCATAGCCTGTTCGTAATTCAATGGATCATCATCATTCATGATGTGTACCTCATCGTCATCCTCTATAACGAATCCATACCTCTCAGGTATCTTCGGTACTCTCCCAGATTTACGAACATGGTGTGGTATAGTAGGTTCTTCTACTTGGTCAGGTACCTGACTTTGATCGGTGGTAATTTGTGGTTCTTGAACTTCTTCAAGATATATCTTACTCCCACTGACCCCTTCATGGATAAACTCCTTTTTCAAGAAGGCAGCATGTTTCGCAACAAATACCTTTTGATTAGTTAGATGATAGAAATAATACCCTATAGTTTCTTTAGGGTATCCCACAAATCTACACTTTTCGGATTTAGTGTGTAGCTTATCATGTTCAAACTTTTTGACATAAGCTGGACAACCCCAAGTCTTAACATGCTTAAGATTTGGTTTCCTCCCCTTCCACATCTCATATGGAGTCTTTGGGGCGGATTTGGTAGGTACCTTGTTAAGTAGGTATGCAGCCGTTTCTAGGGCATATCCCCAGAAGGAAATTGGAAGGTCGGTAAAACTCATCATGGATCGAACCATGTCTAACAGTGTTCGATTTCTCCTTTCAGATACTCCATTTAACTGTGGTGTACCTGGAGGAGTCCATTGTGAGATTATACCATTTTCTTTGAGACAATTGAGAAACTCACCGCTTAAGTATTCTCTGCCTCGATCTGATCGAAGTATCTTTATACTCTTGCCCATTTGTTTCTCTACTTCACTTCTGAACTCTTTGAACTTTTCAAATGATTCTGACTTGTATTTCATTAAATACACATATCCAAATCTTGAGTGATCATCAGTGAAAGTAATAAAATAAGAATACCCACCCCGTGCACTTATTGTCATAGGCCCACAAACGTCTGTGTGAATCAATGCCAACAACTCTGTAACTCTTTCTCCTCTTCCACTAAAAGGAGATTTAGTCATTTTACCCATGAGACAAGATTCACAAGTTGGATATGATTCATAATCGGATAGCTCGAGGAGCCCATCTTTATGCAACTTGGATAATCTTGTTTCATTGATATGACCGAGTCTACAGTGCCACATGTAGGTATAATTAATATCATCTCTTTTCCTTTTCTTAGTTTGTTCAATTTGAAATATATTTTCTTGTAAGTCAAGTGTATAAAGTCCATTTCGCAAATTTCCAATACCATATAAAACATCGTCTTTATAAATAGAACAATTATTGTTCTTTATAACAACGTTAAATCCTTCCATATCCAATACAGAAATTGAAATAATGTTTTTAATAATATTCGGAACATAATAACAATTATTAAGATAAATGGACTTGCCCGAAGGCATTGCTAAATAATAAGTTCCTACAGCTAATGCAGCAACCTTTGCTCTATTCCCCACTCGTAGGATCACCTCATCATTGTTCAGCTTTCTACTTCTGACCAGTCCCTTCACATTATAACATATGTGAGAACCACAGCCGGTATCCAATACCCAAGTAGAATTTTGACTTTCTGAAAAATTAATTTCAATCATGAACAAACCTTGATTGGAAGTCGAAGCTTCTCCAAGCTTCTTCTTTGCCAGAAACTTCTTGCAGTTCCTCTTCCAATGACCCGGCTCGTTGCAATGGAAGCACATTCCTTTGCTAGCTGGATCAGATTTCTTTTGTTCCTTTATGTTCACTTTGCCCTTGGTCATCCGAGATCGGAAGAGCTCCTTAGATATCTCATATCTAGCAGTCCTACTTTGTTCACCATACAACTCCTTGAGGTGAAGCAGCATAGCAGGAGCATCCATGTTTACGTGCTGACGCTGAAGCTCGTTATTCATGGATGCGAGCATGATGCATTGAGCCACAGATGCATCATCTTGCCACTTATTGAAAGTGGCAATCTCTTCCTCAGAGGCTGTTTCTGAAACAGATTCAAGGACAGTTGAATTTAGGACATAAGAAATCTTTTCAGCAGTGAGAACAATTCTCAGATTTCTTAGCCAGTCCTCATAATTAGGTCCGGTAAGCTTGTTTGCATCAAGTATGCTTCGTAGTGAGATTAGTGATTTAGACATTTTTAAAATTCTGCATGTGAAAAAAAATAACATTTTAGCAAACATTCGTTTTATTAACTTTGCATACCAAAATAAATTTAGGTCTTTATTTTAAATTGGTATCTCCCACTATTTTCATCAAACTATATTACCCTCACTTATATAGTTAAAGATTTGCTAGTGAGAATAAGGATCCCATTTCAAATGTATATAACCTTGTGGATAGCACAACAAGCGATATACAAATAAATAGGTAGACAACTTTTGTCAATTACATCACCATGTAATTCCTTTTATTTTGCCTCTTAAATCATAATGGTCAAGTGTGTGCACATCCGAACTAAAATAATTTAAGTTAAGTCCAGCCTAGCACTTCCATAAATTCAAAAAAAAAAAATGTTCGTCCTTGTGGATAGCACAACAAGACTAGATCGTTCAATTTTCTTGATAAGCATCAAATGTGATTAATTAACATCTTAAATACGCAAAACTCGCCTTGTGGATAGCACAACAAGCTCATATTAAATATTTAATACTCTATTAATTTATCATGCTAGAAGGCGACGTTCGATATTTCAAATATCATTTGAACGCTTCGGACTTAATATTATTTCTTTGAGGGGTTTGTCATTATTTGTCTCATCTTGTTTAGAGCGCATGCACATATATATATAAAATACGCGTCATTTTATTAAACATGCGAAGCATGTTTGCATAAAATATAATATATATAATATTTAGCATGCAATATAGAATATTATATTCTACCCGGATTGATTATGGACTTTTATTCTAGTTTGGTTCACTAGAGCCACCAAGTGAACCAAAAGGTCAAACCTAGGGGTGCAAGAATTTAAATTTAAACGTAACTATTACATTTAAACCCGGGCTCCATACAAACGGGTCTTCAAGCGCTCCTTGCTCCTTGGTCTCTAATTTTTAAAGGTAATTCTAACTATTTCTATTACATTAAACTATTTAATTTAAATAGAAACCTTGATCAATAGTCAAGGGGAAGTACATAGGAGGGAGATAGAATTTTACATCAAGAAAAAAAATTAGAGAAGACGAGGTACGCAGACCCCATTTAATAAAACTCATTCATTCAAGCATTCAACTAAAATAAAATCCAATCACATTGGTCAAATAGTCCATAATCAATCCCCATTTATTTTCATACATATCACCATATATATCAATAAATAAATATTCATCTCATGAAATAAATATTCCATATATATATGAGTATCATTTAATGAGCAATTTTAAATTGCATGAAATTCAATTTCAAGATTAAAATAAACTCTTTATTTTAATTATAAAATTATTTAAAATATAATATATAAATATATCATATTTATTTTTTAAAAAGAAGTCACCTTCTTTTATTAAAAGAGTCCTGCAGGTTTATTAAAAAAGTCCTTTCCTGATGGGTCACCTTCTTTTTGGAGTAAGAAAGAGACAACACCTTTTCTTTGCAGAATTCAAGATTAGCACCCCAAAAAAAAAAATTGTGATTCGTCCCAAAAAAAGTTATTTTTTTTTTCTTAAAAAATATAATTTTATACAATAAAATTATGCCCAATAAATTATTTTAAATACATATCCATATGTATATGAAATCAAAAATAAATTAATAATTGCATAAAGATTTGGCTCTGATGCCACTGTTGGGTTTGTACGAAATCGTGACGCAATCAAATTGCAAAAATTAGCGGAAGCATGGTATATCAGAGTTTAAAAAAAAATTCTACAAAACCATTACCCGGATCATCCTTTATGCAAATTATTAATTTAAAACGATAAATAAGAAGTTATGGAATCATACCCTTGTAGAACGAAGCTTCCACAGGTACTAGCTCAACTCCTTGTTCTTCGTGATCTCCTTGAATTTTCGGGTTAGATTCCTTTCTTTGATCAACGTTAGCCACCCAAGTGTTTGGCCTCTAGAGGTGATCCACCAAGGAAGAGAAATTATCAAGAAGGAGGGTGTTTGGCTTAGTGTTCTATCCTCTATAGAAAAGGAGTACTCTCCATCAATTAGAATTGCATCATTTAATATCTATTATAAGACTTCTCTTATATAGACATTGGTCAACCCTTCTAATCCTATTAGACATGGGATTTCTTTTAATTAATTAAACTCCTTTAATTAATTTAGGCTTCCCACCACATGGGAATAATTAATTAAATTCATTTAATTAATTTGTCTCCTAATCTTATTAGGAATAAATGAGAGTACTAAATATTAAATTAATTACTAAACTCCTTTAGAAATTAAAATAATAATAATTGTAATAATATTAATAAGACTCCTCTTATTAATTTATATTTAATATTTCCAAAATATTAAATAATAAACATTAAGCTATTTAATTTATTCTATCACCATAGATTAAATTAATTATACTTAATGCATTATTACGATTATGCCATTACCTTCTTAAATAATTATTCTTCCTTTTATGGTGTGACCCTTTAGGTTCTCGATATTAAACCGGTTGTGAATAAATCAATTAAAACAATTTTAATCTTATTTAAATAAATAAATTAAACTAATAATCTATTTAAATAAATAATATTTATTCTACAATAGGGATAAGCCTCCCTAGCGATCAACGACTTTTCAGATAATATAGATTTCAACATTAATCATAAAAGAACCTGTGAGTTAATAGTTACCATACAATTCAATCCTTCCACCATACAATGTCCCAATTAAATATAAGACATGGATTTACTGTCAAGTCTTATTTTATTTAATTATATGTATTTCGATTAGAAAATGCACAACTCCAAATAATACAAATTAAAAACTCCTTTCTAATTTCATTTCACATTGGCCAAGGATTCCTGGGTTGTCATTTAACGAATCACATAGGACATATCTCCTCTTTTACTAGAGGTGGTAGATTCTTTATTGATCATTCATTATCTCCATATGTAACTCATTATACCCAAGCATACCCTATATTTGCCTTAAAAGGTCTTAAGGAATAAGTCAAAGTATAATTTGTTACATACAAGATACTATGATGATCTCAAGTCCAATGATCACTTGTACTACTATCACATTAGGAATTCCTATTGACATGCGAGTAAAACTCCATTAGGTATTCCATAGCGAATCACGTTCAGTGAACTTATTCTCCAATAAGCACCTACATACTTGCTTTAGTGTCTCCACACAAATGATCATGAGATCAATCATCCTCATTCAATGAGCAAGCAACATATGTACCAATCTATCCGGATTTACTAATCCCCTTTTTAGTAATCCCACGATTGGGAACTATTTTAGTTTTAAACTTTCTAAGAATTTAGATCTCATTAGCATGATCATCATCATGATTCTAAAAGCTTTGCTTAAAACTATGGGTTATTTACATATTATAAAAACAGCAACATGTAGATAATTAAATGCCTTTAATAAATGAATATTTTATTAATAAATAAATAAGATTGTTTACAAAGTACGTGCTTTATCATCATACATGATTGGCTTGTATGCACACTACTATCAATCTCCTACTTGCACTAAAGCCAATCGCCATGGTATCTCATACCCATCTTCTCTAAGTGACGATCAAACTGCTGTTGTGTTAAAGCTTTAGTAAATGGATCTGCAATGTTGTCTTGAGAGTCTACACTCTCCTCTTTCAATGATTTTTTTTAATCAAAGTGCCGCAACACATGTTTAGATTCAAGATGAGACTTAGGAACTATTCCTAGTTCTGTAATGAACTTTTCATCCGAAACATCAACTTGCAGCTTTACTTACAGTTATATACTTTGTCTTTGTCACTAACCCAGCAACTTTTGCTGTTTGAAACCTTTCCAATTTACTGCACCACCTTTTAAGGTAACGACTTACCATAAAGTGGATTTTGCTGTCGTCTTGGTCAGTCTGAAAACTTGAGTCTGTTTAGTCTTCTAGTTTAATTCAGACCCATCATGTGTCATGATGACATCCTTAGTGTCAGTTAAGTACTTTGAGATGTTTATCACTGTCTCACAGAGATCTTCTCCAGAATATGACTGATCAACATCAAGTCTTGTATATTTCACGATCTCCCCTTGGTGTCCAGTTATTGTTATATCTTTTTTGATTCCCTTCAAACCGGTCATTACCACCACTGCTCTTTCTCTGATTACCGTCTGACTTCTCCTTGTCTTTTTCTTTTGTCTTTTCCGAAGAGCTCTGCTTCAAACTAGCCATCGCCTCTTCCACCACGATAAAGCCTTCAGCCTTCTCAAACGCTTCGGCCAGGTTCTTTGGATGCTTGAACATCAACTTCTTTACCAGTTTTTCTGATTTCACCAGATCTAAACCATTCTGAAACAACCCTACTGCCTGAAGATCGTTAAGATCTGAAACCTGCCTCACAGCTTCTCTGAACCTCTTCACGTATTGCCCCAGAGTCTCGCTCGAATACTGCCTTACTTGAGCCAACGATCCCGTGGGCTTTCCCCTTCTCTTATTACTCCCGAAGCGAGCATGGAACTTGTCACATAGATCATGACGCAATTGAATCCGAAGCCAGAATTCCCATCCACTGCCTCGCATCTTTTCTCAATGTCAATCCAAATGTCTGACATTTAGCCGCATCCGAATAGTCTTAATAATCCATCAGTCTGTCAAAGGCTTGGCTGTGGTCGTATGGATCCCCAGAACCGTCATAACTTTTCATATGAGGTAGCTTTTTGCTGGGATCTGTTTTCTCCTTAAGAATTTCCGATGAGAAAGGAGACACCTTTTTGTCCGAAGTCTTCTTCCCTTGCTGAACCTCTGTTAGCTGCTTCCGAAGCTCTTTAATCTCTTTCGCCAGGTCCTCTACCACTCCGGGTGGCGAAGCAACTTCTTTCATTGGAGAATTTGTATTCTCGTGTTCAATCCGATCTCTTCCATCCGGACTATATGATCTTGAAGGACCTCGTCCGTTACTTCGGCCGGAGCGAGAACTCCCTGTGTGGTGTACCCTCTTCGGACTCTCTGGAGAATGACTTCTTGAACGGCTTCGTCTCCCATCCCTTCTACTGTTCTTGCAATATTCAAGACGGGGCACCCTTTTCAAAGTCTCGGTAGAATATTCCCGTGACCCACTTCGTCTTCTGTTGGGGTAATGACTACAAAACTCATTTTTTCGACTGCCTAGAATATTCATCCCCCCTTGCTCTTCGTCCCGGTGATCTACCCCGCCTTTCCGGTCGAGTGTAACTGGACGCTTCATCTTCTCTTTCAGCCACAAGAACCATCTGTTTAGAAATCTTTTCCCTCTTCTGTAGAAGCGCTTTCAAAGCCGTGTCGGTCTCTTGCGCCATCTTTGCCAGGGTAGAGATTTTGTCTGCCTGACCTTCTCAGTGTTGGGTCCTAGGCGGTGTACCTAACACCGTTTTCTGACCCTTGTCAGGACTTTTGCTGGTATTAGGAAATAACTTTCTCTTGGTATCACCATGACCTCTAGCATGAGGCCCTCCCAGAACTTCTTGTGACCCAAGTCTATCATGGACACTTACCGAAGGGCTCAACCTATCTTTCACTGAGATTCTTTGCAAAGAAGAACTAGCAGTCTTCAGCTGTCCTTCGACTGTAACCGTCTTAGTGTTCACCATAGCTTCCGATATAAGATACTTAATGTTTGTGATTAAAAACCAGAAACACTAGATGCCCTCCTTCTAGCGCCAATGTTAACGTCAAGATCTCGTCACGCGCCTCAATCACGAAAAGCACGCCTAATCCTGCACAATGAACACGTTAGCACCGGATCTCAACGGTTTTGGGATGCCGGGATCGCTCCGGTGTAAGAGTAAGTACAGGTCGAAAAAAGGATTAACAATGGAGGTGGTGTGCTCTAGTGTCTGGAAAGAAAAATATTTTGTTCTTACCCCCCTTGTGTAATGCTCTGTACTCATATACTATCTCACCAACTTGCATGTTTTCCCCCGATGCCTACGTCAGTTGGTTGTATGCAGGCTTTACCATACCTTGCCCTCTACCCAGTCAACATTATGTCAAATCCACATTAATAAAGGTGGCTTAAGACGGCTGGGCCCATCACCTCAATCGACCGCCTGCTAATCCCACAGATTAGGGATAATTTTTAGTCTATAAACTACCACCTGTCACCCACTACCAACTCTGATCCGGGCCAAATAATCATTTAAAAAATAACCCAATGCTCCAAAGGTAAAAATGGACTATGACTAGAAAAACCCAGAATGCATAAGATCTGATCAGTCCTAAAGGTTACGGCCCAACAAATAGATTAACCATTTAGTGCGAAAGGTTGCTTATAATTTAGATCATTCAAATCACTAATTCAATTTGTTAGAAAAATACGAAGTCGAAAGAACTAAAAGTAGAGATTAATATATTGTCTATCTATCAATAAAGTCATCAAAAGCTTCATGTCAAAGATCTCCTAATTTTCTCAAAAATTATATATGTTGGATGATGTAAAATATTAGTTTTACATACTATTATTATATAATTTATACGCTGCTAGTATACGCTGTGCGGCAAAAAGTACATGTGCTATGGCCTACAATTTCCATATGGGTGAACATGAATATATATTGAACAGAAGCTGACCTCACCCCATAGGTCAGTTCTTCAACTTAAAAAGAAATATCAAGGAAGGGCTGAGGTCACCCCATAGGTCAATTCTTGTAGTAAACTAGAACCAACTGTTTGGATTCTTTTTGGCTATAAAAAAGAACTCAAGAACCCCAGAAACAAAAACAAACCAACATCAAAACTACAGCTCTCTGTATCTCTTCAAGTTTGGGAACCACAAAAATCATAACAATGGTCAATCAAGAAGTGAAGTTGTTTGGTGTCTCAATAAGCCCGTTTAGCAATAGAGTGGAAATTGCTCTACAAATGAAGGGGGTGGAATATGAATACATAGAAGAAGATCTCAAAAACAAGAGTCCTTCCCTTCTCAAGTACAACCCTGTCCACAAAAAAGTTCCTGTGTTGTTGCACAATGGAAACCCAATAGCCGAGTCTCTAGTCATTCTTGAATACATTGATGAGTCGTGGAAATCCGGCACGCCCCTTTTGCCCCAAGATCCTTACAAAAGAGCCATTGCGCATTTTTGGACAAAATTCATCGATGATAAGGTACGCGTTCTGTTTTAAAATATAAGATCATTTTCTTTTGTATTTTGCACATCATTTTGAGCCATAAAAAGACTAATTGTATTTCATTCTTTTTGGTTTGATTAGTGTGTGCCTGCAATATGGAAGGCTTGTTTTGGCAAACGGGAGGAACAAGAGAAGGCCATTGAAGAAGCTAAGGAGCATTTGAGAACACTTGAAAATGAACTAACAGGCAAGAAATTCTTTGGTGGAGAGAGTATTGGAGTGGTTGACATTGTTGCGAACTTCATTGGCCTTTGGACTGGAGTTTTTCAAGAAGTAAAGGGGGTAGAATTGTTGAGTAAAGACAAATATCCCAGATTAATTGAGTGGAGTGACGAGTACTTGAAGTGCAGCATCATCAAGGAGAAATCGCCTCCTAGAGATGAACTAGTCCGCCGTTTTCAAGCTCTCTTCGGTTAATTACTAAGAGTTGTGTTGAACAAAGATGATGGAAATTTGTGTGCCTTTCATTTTCTTTAATGTTGTTTAATGTTTGTTGGCGAGGGTTTAGTGTTAATTTGTTTTGGAAGTTTATTTTTATTTGTTTGTATCAGTAGAGCTTGAGCATGAAGTGAAATAGGTAGTAGCTTGCTAGTGTATGTTTAAGAATGTTCGGAGTGATTTAATTTGGTTTTTGCTAGAATCATTTCCCCTCAGTTTGTGCAGTTTTTGACTTGTGGTTCAGAAGTTTCTCAATATATTCCGATGCTAAGTTTCCTATATAAACAAAGATCCTGTTCATTTCAAATAAAATGGAGGCTTCATTCTTGTATATTCATTTCTCTAATTAACTTACGACATTTTTTTAACAAAATATTATTACTATAAAGGAATATCTCATGCAAGAACGTGAAGCAACCCTTAGCTCCCGCGCTCTCATTCTTATTTGTTACTGTTATTGACTTTCTATTAAATCTTGAACTTACATATTAGAGAAATTGGTGGAATCTGTGATCCTTTTGATACATTTGGATGGATTAAACGAATAAAATGAAGACAAGAATAAATTAATTTTTTAACGTCTGTGCATGCTTAGTTGATGGTGGTGGGGGTGGGGGTGGGGGTGGGGGTGGGTGGTATCATAGGAATTAGGATGTTCACACCGTATATCTTTTTAGAATGAATCTCGTTCCACAATTTTCTCAATAAAAACCATTAGAATTTGTTTTTTGCTCCTTTCCTCGACAAGTCAACCCCCTTCTTCACATTTCCAGCACCATTCTGTGTCGTGCCACCGACATCCATTCCTTAAGGCCTAACCTCTTTTTTTATTATATAAATATTTAAAATTTATTGAATAAAAATATATAAGCTACAGTAGATAGATGGTCAACTAGACATCTAGACTACCTAATCAATGAATACATTTATTTAAAAGACCGACTTGAGTTTAGTTTTCAATCAATAGAACAACTACCTTACATTTATCGCTATTGTACTGTTTATTTTAGTTCTTACTATTTTTCTGCTTATTATTTACGTAAAAATTAAAAGTCAAAATAAATAAATAAATTTGAATGATAGAGAAAATAGATTCAGTTAGCATGAAGTTATTTTTTTGATAAGTTGGTTAATTGGTTAATAGAATGCCGACACGCATTAAGCCTCGCCTGCGTGTTAATATTTTATTGACTAATCGATAAACTTATTCCAAAATAAACTTCATATTAATCACTTCCGGAGAAAATATTATAAAGAAAGGAGAGATGAATATTTTATTATATTATTTTATATTTAATGCTATGCGTGTATAATTCAAATGTGTGAGCCAGTGAGGTTGTGGTCATCACGTGGCTACACTAATTCGTAACTTGTCTTGTTCCCCCTTTAATATGTGGGTCCCCTACTCTTTAACCAATTACTCAGCTTTTATTCCTTTGTTTTTTTATCTTTCAATATTAAATAAAAATCGAATTTACTGTTAATTAAGCAGTAAATTCGATATATATTGAGTTTCTGTATAAGAACTACTAGTATGCACGCATCGCATTGATAGTAAATTATTTTTAAAATATAAAAGAAAAATAAATAAAAATAATAAATGTAACTTATCTATTAAATTTAAAAACGGGTAGGTAGTAGTTAATGTTATATTAGATTGTTTGGTAGATTAATATTTTTTAAATTTAAATTTTCAAAAAAAATTCAGTAGTAAACGATAAAAAAATTGAAATAATTTTTTTTATAAAAAAAATTAATTATTATGAAATAAAGGTAATAATATATCTCTAAATATCTCTCATATGCAAAACTTGGCCACTATCTGCAGCCCATTCCAGTTCCAAATTTCGCCCATAAATGCGCCTCCATCATGGTGTGAAGAAGGTTCAATTAGCCTTGTACCATTCGAAATCTAGATTTCTAGATTTAGCTAGTCAATTATCGAAGTTTACTCTCCCATAAAAACGGTCACATATTTTCAAATACACTCATATGTATATTCTGATAATCCAATACAGGACAAGTTACGTGGATCATCACAATATACATGTGGGTGTATGTGAACGATTTTTATATGATAGTAACATTATTGATTCAAGAAATTGACAATTACGTAGGTCATCACAATATGTATGTGACTGTTTTTATGTGAGTGTGACTTATTCTTCTTGAATTAAATCACCTAGAACCTTCTGAGTTCATATTGCAATAAAGTACTATTAATGAATTACAACCAAGTCACCAACCATTTACTTTTCTGAGTCTTTGACTTTTGTAAGCCAATTAGTATCTTGTTGTCTAATTCAAGATTTGTATAAGAAGCAAGATAGAGAAATCAGAATTCCAGAGCCTCAAAGATACACAGTTTCTACTTGTTTAAAGAAGCAAGCAAAAAAAAAGGGTGCAAGAATGGGTGATGAAGCAGTCAAGTTGCTGGGTGCTTGGGGAAGTCCGTATAGCCGAAGAGTAGAAATTGCTCTGAAATTAAAGGGAGTAGAATATGAATTTATAACACAAGATCTGTCCAACAAGAGCCCTCTGCTCCTCAAATACAACCCTGTTCATAAGAAGGTCCCTGTGCTCTTGCACAATGGCAAACCAATGGCCGAGTCTCTTGTCATTGTTGAGTACATTGACGAGACCTGGAAATCCGGCACACCCATTTTGCCTGCAGATCCTTATGGCAAAGCCATGGCGCGGTTCTGGGCAAAATTCATTGACGATAAGGTATAATACTACTACTCTTTGATGTCTTCTCTTCTGTCTATTATTTTCTTGTTTCTTGGTAATAAAACTAATTGATTCTTTAATTTGCGCCTAGTGCTTGCCTGCGATATTTAAGATTAGGCGATGCCAAGGCGAGGAACAAGAGAAGGCTATTGAAGAAGCTGTTGAGCTCCTAAAAATACTGGATAATGAACTCGAGGGGAAAAAGTTGTTTGGGGGAGAGAGTATTGGACTGGTTGATATTGCTGCTAATTTTATAGGTCTTTGGCTCGGAATTTATCAAGAGATATTGGGGATACAAGTGCTGACAAGGGAGAAGCTTCCCAGATTAAGTGAATGGGCTAATGAATACCTCAACTCCACCATTATCAAGCAGAGCTTGCCTCCTAGAGATGAACTATCCGCACGGCTACGCTCTTTTTTCAAACCAACAAAATAATTGACCCTATGCTGCACAAAGATCATGGAAAGTTGCATGGCAAATCATCTATCACAAACTATCCTTTGTTGTTTTTTTTAATGATGTCTAATGTTTTCATGCCAGTGTCTTAACTTTTTGTTTTTGTTTGATCAGTGGAGGGAAAACGGATGTATGTACTATGTAGTAGTAGTAGTAGTCTGTGCTCAACAATGTGTTGAACCAATTCCATTTTCATATTTCCTAATAAAATCATTTTCCTTTACTCGTTTTTGACTCGAACCCAATAGTTTGTTTGTCAACACATTCCAATTCAAAGTTTCCATTAGCTTGAACATATTCAAATTGAACTTGACTTTAATAAAATGGACTCTAATTAAATAAGCAAAGATTCATGAGTTCTTTTACACGAGGGAAATCAGTCCTTTTAAAATTTAATAAATTGACTCTTGTCCTGCGGCGTCGGATGGTTGTAGTTTCAATTCAAGAATAGATCTTAAACCATCAATAATTTGAAAGACCGAAGTACTTTGACCCGAGTGTTATGACCGATGTTAACCAATAGGTTGGGGATAGATCTAATTATACTATCAACAGAGGGAGAATTTTATTAACATAATATTTCACTTATGTTAGCAATATATGGGATGGTGTTACAATATGAAAAATCAATCAAACCTCATTGAAGAAGAAATAAATAAACTCACATACCAGTCTTACATAAAGAGGAAACAAACTTCTCATAACAAGAACCAATCAAATCTCACTAAAGGAGGAACTGAAGGAGAGAGAAATAAACTCACAAACAAGCCTCACATAAAGTGAAAACAAGCTTTCTATAATGCAAGACATACACTTACTTCAGTGGGAATCGAAATTGAGACTTAAAGGTCTCATTATCTCAATTTTAATCACTAGATTAACCCCTCATCGGCCACCATATAGATCACCTAGAATAGCTAATAACACTAGATTAACCATTTAGTGCGAAATCTCCAGCAATGTGGACTATACCATGGACTTTATTTAATCCATATGACATCAATCCATGAGATAAATTTTCAATTCTTCCAGCAGATTGACTATTTAATGGACTATAATATTAAAAGATTATATTATATTTAATGAATTATAGTCCACCAATCATTCTTCTACACTTCCATTTAAATATATTTAAAATTATAGTCCATCAAATTCTAGTTCTTCAATATAGTCCACCAGTTTCACCAGAAAAACTCATGGACTAAATTTAGTCCGACTACTGGAGTGAAATATAAATTCCAGACTATATTTAATTCAGAATTAAGTTGTCTCCGGTCTGACGGAGATGGTTAGAGTTTAGATCATTCAAATCACTAATTCAATTTGATAGAAAAAGACAAAGTAGAAAGAAGTAAAAGTAAAGATGATGACCTACCGACCTATAATCAATAAAGTCATCAAAAGCTTCATGTCAAAGATCTCCTAAAGTTCGGCCACCCTTTCCTCCCATGTTCATGTGTAAGTTTTTCTATTCGGCCCTACCCCCAAAGTGGAAGAGATAATGGGGATACATGCAAGTGCATATTTTTCAAGTAATTAAATATAGCAAGTGTTAGTGTGAAAGAGAAGACGTGTTGGGTGGGCATGGACCTGCCTGAGGTCAGTTTCATGTGCCATAAATGAATCATCTAGAACCAACCATTTACTTTTGACTAGTAGGAGTCAATGGAAAACAGTTAGGCAGAATAGTATTCGAAATTTGTATATAAGAAAGAAGTCGAGAAGATCAAAATCACAGAGCCTCATAGATAAACTAATTAGATACAGAGTTGGGTAACAATGGCTAATCAAACAGTTAAGTTGCTGGGTGCTTGGGGAAGTCCATATAGCCGAAGAGTAGAAATTGCTCTGAAACTAAAGGGAGTAAAATATGAGTTTATAACACAAGATCTGTCCAACAAGAGCCCTCTGCTCCTCAAATACAACCCTGTTCATAAGAAGGTCCCTGTGCTCTTGCACAATGGCAAACCAATTGCCGAGTCTCTTGTCATTGTTGAGTACATTGACGAGACCTGGAAATCTGGCACACCCATTTTGCCTACAGATTCTTATGGAAAATCCATGGCGCGTTTCTGGGCAAAATTCGTCGATGAAAAGGTATAATAAATACTATTTGATGCATGATTCTAACGGGACTCGTTTATTAATTGTTTCTTGGAAATTAAACTAATTATTCCTTGTTTTAATTTGGGTTTAGTGCTTGCCCGCCATATATAATATTACGCGATGCCGAGGCGAGGAGCAAGAGAAGGCCATTGAAGATGCTATTGAGCTGCTGAAAATACTTGAGAAAGAAGTGGAAGGGAAAAAGTTTTTTGGTGGAGAGAGTATTGGACTGGTTGATATTGCTGCTAATGTTATAGGCCTTTGGCTTGGCGTTTATCAAGAGATCATGGGAATACAAGTGCTGACCAGAGAGAAGCTTCCCAGATTAAGTGAATGGGCTGATGAGTACCTTAACTCCGCCGTTATCAAGCAAAGTTTGCCTGCTAGAGCTGAATTGTCTGCGCGCCTACGATCTTTTTTCAAACCAACCAAATGATTACTACATTGATATATAGTTTCGAATTTTGTCATGCCAGAGTGTTGTGTTTCTTAATTTTCTCAAGTTTTGTATGTTCAACAATGTGTTGAAGTAATTCCATTTTCATATTTCCTAATAAAATGAGTTTCCATTACTAGTTTTTTACCTGAACCAAGAACTCCAATTCAAAGTTTCCCGCCCCTCAATGAGTCCTTTTAAGCACCAATGAAGTTTCACCAAGATTCTTGTTGTTCATGCATCAGCATCCATAACAAACAACTACTGAAAAAAATTTAGAAAGACATTTTCGTTTTTCTTTCTTCGGGTGGAAAGGGTGCCAAACCAAACTTGTACACTACAATCAGAATCCTCATTCCACAGAGGGAGAAATAAAGACGGCGCTTAAATAAGGACCTTAAATCAGCCTGGTGTTATCCACAATTCGCAAGGTTTTTAGCACTTCTCGCATGCTATAGTTTCCGGTTTCTAGTATTTTGAACTAGTGCTTTACATTGTTGAATAGTGGCAGACAAAAAATGGTCGCTTGTGTTGCCCTCTTTGAATAGCTTCAGCCATACTTGTTTTACTCGTCCTGCACTATCGAATGTAGCCTTGCAAACGAATCGAATTGATCTCGAACTTGACCGAACTCGAATATTGTTAGTCGAACTCACAATCGTTAGCTGTTCGCGAACTGCTTGTGAACATGATCGAGTTCGCAAACATAGTCGAACATGATCGATTTCGCAAACATGAACGGTTCGCGAACTTTCACGAACACTTGCTCGTTTCGCGAACATGATGAAGTTCGCGAATATTTTGACAAACCACATCGGTTGATTATATTTTCAACTTTCAAGTCAGTTAATAAATTCAACAAGTAAGAAATCAAACCACTCGAACCCATGTTAGAAAGCGAACTACTCAAACCAAACTCAAACTTCTCGAACAGAACCGAACTATTCGCAAACACAGACGAACCGAACCACATGGTTTGCAAACATGTTCGATCGAGCAATCGAACGTGAAACCATGTGCGAACTCAACTCGACAAAGCATCGAATTCGAACCGAACCAATTCGCGATCGAACGGTTCGGCCTAATCGACTGATTATGGCTTCAAGAATAAATATAAAATCAATAATAGGTTGAAGGTAACCAGATGGTGATAATTTCAAGGATAGATCTAACTACGTTTGAATTGGATGACTAAATGTGAGAATAAAATGACTCATTTTTATGAATTGAAAAAAATTGTGTTGATTGATACATTTGAAATAGAATGAATAATTCTCATTCATGTTAAATTTGTAAATTTTATTCATTAGAGGAGGATATGAAATGACTCATTCCATTTGGATTGGAATGAATCATTTATCATTTCACCTTCTTTTTTATTCTCTTTTCTATTCAATTCCTTAACCAATTCTATTCTTTTAATCCAAATATAATAGAAAACTATCAATAAATAGACAATGTTAATTTATCACATTTTTTATTGCTCATATAGTCATATTGACGCAATGGAATATGATTATATTGTAACGCTCTAACACAAACATTATTTGAAGGTTTAAACTTACAAACAAGAACGTAAGATAAACATTTGAATCTGCAAGGAAGATAATGAACTCATAATGAAAACAAAGATAATAATATTAATTGATAAAGCGTAATTGTTAACAACCCCTAATATGAGTACTTATAGTCCTAAACAAATTTCCAACATCATTTACGAATTAGGAGAATTAAAATAACGAAAACTAAAAAGAAAATAATTCAAGTTTAACCAAACTTTGACCAACGATAAAACATCTTAAACAGGTTTTATAGCTTAAAAACCCATTTGTTATGGTTGAAAGCAATGAATCTTGTAGAGCTTGTCGAGAGCTTCGATTTAATATATTATAGGCATGTAACTCCAAACGAATCCAAAGTTATGTCAACTTGAAATTTTACCAATCCGAACGCACCCGAACACCTAATTCACTTCCGAATTGAACTCTTCCACCGCATCACATATGCTATTTAAAATTCAAACAAATCTGCAATATGAACGCAAAGACTATTAAAGTAGAGAGAATCCAAGGATGAAGACAAGCACAAAAACTGATTTCATATTATAAAATAGAAAAAAAAAAAAAACATTCTTAGTAAGGTGGGTGAGGTCATCCTACATGTCAGCTCTATAAAAAAAATAGTTAATTAATGTAAAGAAACAAGCAGATCTCCATGTCCAAAAGAAAAGATTAATCTAGAACCAGCCTATTGTTCCTCGTGACTTACTATTTTGTAGCTTGTAGGTAAATTCAACGAGATGTGTATAAAAAGAAGTCTAAGAAGCTAAGAAAGCAAAACAAACCAACATTGAAATTGCAGGCCACATTTACATTGTATATATAGTGCCTCTTAGTTTCAGGAACCATCAAGTTTAACAATGGCCGGTCAAGAAGTGAAGGTATTTGGTGTATGGGAAAGCCCATTTAGCAAAAGAGTGGAAATTGCACTAAAAATGAAAGGGGTGGAGTATGAATACATAGAAGAAGATCTCAAAAACAAGAGTCCTGCAATTCTCAAGTACAACCCTGTTCACAAGAAGGTTCCTATACTCTTGCACGATGGGAACCCGATAGCCGAATCTCTAGTCATACTTGAGTACATTGATGAGACCTGGAAATCAGGCACACCACTTCTGCCTAAAGATCCTCACCAAAGGGCCACTGCCCGCTTCTGGGCCAAATTCATTGAAGATAAGGTACATGCTTCGTCCATCATTTTTCGTTTACTAGTTTTATGTTAGAATTGGATCACACACGCACATGACAATAAATAATCAACACAGAGATTTACGTGGTTTCTTAAACACGGGTACGTCAACCGGAGCGGAGAGAGTTGTTTTTATTTATGATCTGAGTACATAGGGCTTTTACAATAGAGAGTATATATATAACCGCTACTTCTATCCCAACCCTAATTCGCTTCCCTCACTCCGCTCGCGTTTTTCCAGAACTTCTCAATACTTTTTGTACACACCATATGAGACAAGTTCCAACATTTTATTTCCCCCTTTTTTACATAAAAACTAATTCATTTGTTTTTTTTTGTCAGTGCTCGGCTGCCATAATGAAGGTTATGACTAGCAAAGGCGAGGAGCAAGAGAAGGCAATTGAAGAAGCTAGTGAGCTCCTGAAAACACTCGAAAATGAACTGAAAGACAAGAAGTTCTTTGGAGGAGATAGCATCGGACTGGTTGACATTACTGCTAATGTCATAGGCTTTTGGCTTGGAGTTCTTCAAGAGGCAATGGGGTTTGAATTGTTGACAAAAGAGAAGTTTCCCAAATTAAGTGAATGGATTGATAACTACTTGAACTGCAGCATAATAAAGGAAACTTTGCCTCCTAGAGCTGATCTGCTCTCCTTTTTCCAATCCCACTTCTAACCCGGCAATGCTTCAAACTGATTCTTACATGGCTGATAATGTTGTGTTGCATATGCTGCAGTTTGAACGCTGAATTCTACAAGCTATCGTTTGTAGGTTTTTTATCATGTTTAATGTTTTTACTACTGTGTCATGTTCAAGAATATCTTGAAATAATTTCATTTTTCATACCGGTTTCCATTAGCTTGGATTCCGTTTAAATTGAGGTAAAAAAAAAGGTTTCATTTAGTAGTTTTTTGACTTAATTAAACCAAGAGTTTGTCGGCATATTCCAATTCAAAGTTTGTATCAAATTCAAATTGAATTGTCTAAAATGGACTCGATAAGGAAAGACTCTGATTTTACCCAGGTCAACCAGTCCCTATAAGCACCACACAAGTTTCACCAAGCTTTTGCTTGTTCATTCATCAACATCCATAATAAACAGCTGGAAATAAAACTTGCAAAGAAAAAGTAGAAGAGAGGATCAACTGTTTCAGTTTTTCTTCAAACTGTTCTTATGAATCAAATGAACAGAAGAAGCCAACAACATTGGGGTAAGAAGAACTAAGACGGCTGTTTCATAAAAACTGAATGAATCTAAATTTGAATTTGAATGAGCTGAATCTGAACGTGTTTGATAATTGACATATGTGAAACATTTGAATAATAGATTTCTATTATTTTACCCCTCTTAAAAAATTCAAACTTATTGTAAATTTATTTAATATTACTTAATATAATACTAGTTAATATTGTAAAAAAAATTAAATATAGAATACTTCATTCAGCCATCATCCAGCCAAAAAAATGAGACTTAGCCATTCAACCCAATTCGTTTGAATGACTAACCAATTCAGTCATTCAGACGATTTTTTTTTCAAAACAAACGCACTGAATGGCAGACCGATTAAACCATTCAGCCATATATCCTAAACAAACAACCCCTTAGTGTCATCCAAATAAAAGGCCGAAATGTATGAAATGAGGAAAAAAAATACTAAATGTAACACTGATAACTTCTCATCAACTATTATGCAAAAGAGAAATTTGTGGGTCACCACTTGATGACCTAGAAGTAAAGGCTAATATGATTATGTGAATGTGTGATACTTGATAATAACTTATTGTTATGACAATTTATGGCAAACACAATAAATTAATGTAAAAAGATAAAGATAATAACATAAGATTTTAATGTGAAAATTCAAATCGAGAAAAATTCACCGAGAAGGCAGAAGAAATACACTAAATAAATATTTGAAGAATACAAGATAAGGATAGTTATAGGAATTCTTAGAATACTTCTGAATGTTTCTACTTTAAAAACTCGGTACCTATATTTATAGGTCATAAAAAAATTACATAACCAAATATGATTAAAAACACTAAATTGAGTATACCTAAAAAAGATACTTTTCTAAATCAAACCGAATTCTAGGTAATACTTAATCCAAATCCAATAAAAATTTATGTCATACCCAACACTTGTTATCTCTGTTTAATTCAGTTTTTTCTCCAAATTAACATATCCAATGAA